>WOXC01011246.1:0-137669 GCA_011680675.1 Gymnobelideus leadbeateri
CTTGATTGCATGTAATTATAATAGGTTTATATAGCACTTTGATGTTTGCAGAATGCTTTACATGCATTTCATTTGATCCTTATAAGCTTACTGTGAGGTAGGTTTTATAGGCATTATTATCCCCATTTTACAAAAGACAAAATAAGTTTGAGGATTTTGAGTGACCTTTGTACAGTGACACAGCTAGTTATAGCATGGCAACAGGATCCAAACCTAGAACTCTCCTGACTCCAAATTCAAAGTTCTTCTTACTGTACTTCAATGCCTCTTCAGTTTAAGCTGGATTTGTGGTTAGAAAAGTTTAGCATATCACTAGAAACAAATTTTAAGGTAATTAATTATTTTACAAGTGGTATTACAAATCCCTGCAAATATATATCAATAACCATAATTTTAATCTTGTTGTAGCAACCAATGGTCCCCTTTTGCCAAAAATTGGGAACAGGAATTGAAGAATCGTTAGAGTATATGCACGCAATTGTATATAACTGTTCTGTAGGAAAAGATGAAACATTACAGATTGCGTAAAACCTAAAAAGGATCGTATTAAACTGATTGAAAGTAAAGTGAGAAAAACCAGAACAACTTGTATGTTGACTACAGCATTGTATTAAGAACTCTAATCAAAATAATGACCAACCACAGACTCAGAAGACTGATGATGGAGTATATATCTCATCTCTTCCCAGAGGTGTCAAGTCAACAAGCACCTACTATGTGTCAGGTCCAGTAAAAAAAAAAATCCCTACCCTCAAGCTCACTCTCTAATGAGGGAGATAACATACAAACAACTATATATAAACAAAATATAAGAAAGATAAATTGGAGATAATCTCATAGAGAGAAATTAAAGGGATCTAGGTAAGGTTTCTTAAAGAAGTGGGATTTTAACAGAGTATTTAAGGAAGGCAAGCAAGCCAGGAGATAGAGATGAGGAGGGAGAGCATTCCAGATGTGGAGAAGAGTTGATGAAAAGACATTGAGTCTGGGGATGGAGTACCTTGTTGCAGGAATCATAGGAAGAAGAAAGTCACTGGCTCATTGAGTATTTGGAGGGAAGTAAAGGCATGAGAACACTGAAATGATAAGAGACAAGGTTGTGAAAGGCTTTAAAAGCCAAGCAGAGAAGGTTATCTTTGATTCTGGAAGCAACTGGGAACCACTGGAGCTTATTAAGTGGGGGAAGAGGAGTTGGGAGAGGGCATGACATAGTCAGGGCTATGCATTAGGAAGATAACTTTGGCAGTTAAATGGAGTATAGACTTGAATGGGGAGAGATTTGAGGCAGGAAGACCAATCAGAAAGCTACTGAAATAGTCAGGTATGATTTAATAAGAGCCTGGACAGAGGTGGTGGCAGTATCACAGGAAAAATGGAGTAATGGAAGAGAGATGTCATAAAGGTAGAATAGTCAGAACTAAGCAATAGACTATATATAGATTAGGAGGAAGAGAATGAAGAGTCAAGAATGATGCCTAGGTTGCAAGTTTGGGTGATTGGGAAGATGGTGGTGCCCCAGAAAATAACAGGAAATTTAGGAAGAAGGAAGAGTTGGAGAAAAGATAATGAGTTGAATTTTTGATATGTTGAGTTTACTATTTCTATGGGACATACAGTTCAAGATGTCCAATAGGCAGTTGGAAATGCCAGTTTAGAGACTACAAGAGGTTAGGTTTAACCCTAACCTCTAACCCTTAACCCTAACTTTCTAACCCTAAAGATCTGAGAATTATTTTCATAGAAATGATAATTGAATCCTTGGGAGGAATGGACTGTAGTTACAGAACAAGACATACATTTTCAAAAATGAACAATATGATGCAAATTTGTAGGTAGGAGGGGGTAGAGATTGATTAGTTATATATTACAAGGTGGTATCTTAATATAAGGAGCAAAACATCAGGGGAAGGAGAGTTGTGGGTAGCAATAGAGATGCAGAAAAAAAAAAGAAGAGATAAAACATCAATGATTTTTTTTTAATATCTACTAGAGAGCAGAAGGAAGTTCTAAAGAAAACACAGAGAAGGACAATGCTTGATATAATACTACCATGTCAAATTTGATATATACTTCTTCGTAAACTGAACATGGTACGTTCTAAACGTGATTTCCACATGCAGTCCTCTCCTCTTTTTCTTTCTTTTGTATATGGAAATGCTTGTGCCTGTTGAAGACTACTAAATTCATAAGAAAAAATTAGCCAAAAGAAAGGTTAAGTGATTTAAAGATTCCCAGAGTGAGGTGGCACATTGAATAGAACACTGGCCCTGGAGTCAGGAGGACCTAAGTTCAAATCCGGCTTCAGACACTTAACACTTACTAGCTGTGTGAACTTGGGCAAGTCACTTAACTTCAATTGCCTTGCCTCCACCCCTCCAAAAATCACAGCAAAAAAAAAAAAAAAAAAGATTCCCAAAGCATAACTAGATACTAGAGCTTCCTCCACAACATTATTCTTCTATATGAGCAGGCTGGTCCTTATCTGACAGACACACAATCCATCACTGAATTAATATGTAAAGCATTTCAAGCTTCATAGGCTCTGCCAGGGATTATATTTGACATCATCTTCACAATACAATGGAGCATTGGACTAAGTGTTTTGTGTACATAAGTGTATTTTCATTATAGATACATATTATGTGTGGGCATGTGTATATATACATAACAGGATTCTGGACACTATTGCTCAGTGCTTATCTACTGAGTTTGAGAGAACTTGTTTAGTATTTCTATCTTCTTAAGAGCATGCCAAAAGAGAGGTCTCTAATGAGATGCTAACTTCAGAGAGGCTGAGGTTGGGGCAGCCCACCAGCCTGCTTCTGCAAATGTGGCCACCTGCTGTCCCTCTTGACAGCAAGAGAGTGAGTGCCCAGATGAAAAGATGAGACTGTAAGTTAACTATGGAACAGTTGATGAGTAATGAGTAATAGCCATACATACCTACCGTCAAATATAAAACTGATGACATCCAAACGCTCCCTCACTTTCATTCTTGCACTCTCTGGGAGAGCACTAATCTGTTCTTCAAGAGTCTGTTTGGTTTCTGGGGTGAGTTTTTAGTTTGTTTTTCATCAATTGATTTTTACATTTTAAACATTTTCTTGTAAAAAAACCAATTTCCCTGAATTAACATGTCTCTTTAGCATACTGCTGGCTTGTATGTATGCCCAACGGCATTAATTGCAATTAAAGGACAGTTAATTATGAAATAAGATGTAACTAAAGCTAGGGAGTATTCACTGGAGCAATATGGGAACCCATAAAGCATATTTTTGGTCTATTTTATAAGCCCCCAACATCAGAGAAAAGATTTGGGAATTCAGAACAAATGAAGTTAGGCACAGCCTGAGCTTAAAGTACCCTAAGTAGGGAAAAAAAGGAAGACAGAGTTGGAGTCCCACTCTTCTGAGACCAATTCCCTCAGGTACTTTCCTGACTTTTATTCCTCTCAGGAATGTTTTATGAAACCTCTCCTGAGGAGAACTAAAGCAAAAGCAATGCATGATGCAAGTAGTTGGGAATCAATCAATCAATCAATAATCATTTATTAAGTGTCTACCATATGCCAGGCACTGTGCTAAGTGCTGAGGATATAAAAAGAGCCAAAAGACAGTCCATGATCTCAAGAAGGAGCTTGCAATTTAATGGAGAAGACGAAAAAGAAACAAATACATGCAAAGCAAGTTATATACAAGATATATTGGAAATATACAGGAAAGGCATTAGAATGAAAAGTTTTTAAAAGGCTTCTAGTAAAAGATGAGATTGTAGTTGGGACTTAAAGGAATCTGGGGAATTCAGTAGATACAATAGAGGAGGGAAAGCATTTCAGGCTTAGGGAACATCCAGAGAAAATGCCCAGAGCCAAGATATGGAGTCACTGAACTGAAGTAAGTGTGTGTTGGTGAGTAAGATTTGAGTAGACCAATAAAGTAGGAGGTGGAGTGGCTTGCAAAGGCTTTAAATGACAAACAGAGAATTTTGTATTTTACCCTGGAGGTAATAAGGAATCATTCTAGTTTATTGAGTAGGGGGTGACAAGATTAGACTTGTGCTGAGAATGACAATTCCACACAGGAATGTGAACCAGTAAGTAAGTCTACTAAGAACAAGCACCTACTACAACCCACACAAAAGGTAGGTACATCAAAGCATTACCTTCACTGCACAGTCCAGCCTCACTGTGTTTCCATTATACACTTGAAGGTTAAATTGGCCTCTTTCTGGAGATCTATAACTCGGTTGCCAGCTCACTTCACAATCCAGTGCTGAGTATCCTTCTACAGTACCTGCATAAGTACAGTATAGAAAGATAATTAGGCATCAACCACAATTTTTGCTTTCTTATTTTAGTTTTCAATACTAAAATTCATAGGATTTCCAGAGTTAGAAAAGAGATGAACATGGCCCTTATAGTTCTTGTCCTTTGTCATCAAAGAGAAGCAAAATGATATCACTATGTCAGGTCAACATCACATATGTCACTATATCCCACTGTGGCTGATCAGATCAATTGAGTCCCAAAGGCTCTATCACAGGTCAGGCACAAATAGTCCATATGAACATTGGAAGTGGAGATGTCTCTAAATTTTCACATCTCACACTTCTTTTAAGCTATTGAAACTCTGCTTTGCTCATAGAACACAATGACTTCTTTGAGTGAGCATGGTAGTCCAGTGTCTCCCAATTGATTCCAAAGTTCTTCAGAGAGACCTTGAGAGTATCCTTGTATGGCTTCTTCTGACCTCTGTATGAGCACATACCATGTGTGAGTTCTCCATAAAATAATCTCTTTAGGCAAACATACATTTGGCATTCAAACAATTGGCCAGCCCATCTGAGTTGCATTCTCTACAGTAGGGTTTAGATGGTTGGCAGCTCAAGAAAGGACCTCAGCCTCCAGTACTTTATCTTGCAGGTAATCTTCAAAATCTTCCTAAGAAAATTCAAATGGATGTGATTCAGTTTCCTGGCATGGTGCTGTCAGACTCTTCAGGTTTCACAGGTATACAATGATTAAGTCAGCACAATGGCTCCATAGACCTTCAGTTTGATAAGCAGCCTAACACTTCTTCTCTCCCACACTTTCCTTCAAAGCTTTCCAAATGCTAGTTAGCTCTGGTAAGAGTGCATCAGCCTTACCCTCTATGTGTACTTCCCTAGAATTTATCCACAGCCAAGGTAAGTGAACTTATCCACAGTATTCAAGATTTCTCTATTTGCTGTAACCAGTGGTTCTATATATGGATGGTGCAGTGCTGGCTGG
Source organism: Gymnobelideus leadbeateri (assembly GCA_011680675.1). Classification (NCBI taxonomy): domain Eukaryota; kingdom Metazoa; phylum Chordata; class Mammalia; order Diprotodontia; family Petauridae; genus Gymnobelideus; species Gymnobelideus leadbeateri. The sequence goes on from WOXC01011246.1 coordinate 5,270, forward strand.
TGTAGAACCTGTTTTCTTGGTCTTGATTGTCAGACCAAAGGTAGCACAAGCAAGGGAGAATTGATCTATACTGTGTTTCATCTCAGTCTCAGAGAGATGGCCAAACTATTCTGCTGGCAAATTCTATGGAGTTCTCATTTTTCTTTTAGTAGCTTCCGAATTTCCCTATCATTTTCATCAAATCAATATGATGTTGGCCCAAATAAATAAATGCAGTGCTGTACAGCAAATCTCTAAAAGCTGCCCAGCTTTTTGTTTTGTCTTGTTGCTCCACTGTTGCCAATCATGTGTTGGCTTAGTTTTCCCTCCAACTCAGCAGCAAACTGTTCATGTATGAAGAAGTGTTCTAACCTACTGACATTAAGTTTTCTATAGCAGTCATCTTGCCCTGGGACAACCACTTTGTTGAACATGAATGTTTAGCTTAGAGAAGATAAGTCTATGATCAGTCTAGCCGCATCACACACTGCCTCCATCACTCTCACATCTTGTCTGTCTCTTCTCCTTACAAAGCCATAGTCTATTAAATGCTAATGTTTGCTGCAAGGGTGAATCCACAAAGTTTTATTGCCTTTAGGTAAACAGATGACAGAGTGGTAATGAGGTCATAAGATGCACATAGCTTCATTAGTAAATGATCATTAGTGTTTCTATTTCTGATTCCATTCCTTCCAAGGACTCTTTGCCATATCTGATGGCCTGTGCCTACTCTGGCCTTGAAGTGACCCAGAATTATATGCTTGTCCTCATTGGGCATATTTGATGATGAGGGTATTCAGATCTTTATAAAATTTTTCTTTGGTCCCATCGTGGTTCATCACGGTAGGAGCATACTCATTGATGATAGTAGCATGAAGTACTTAGAGATTGGTTAAGTGGCAGCTGCATTGTCATAAGCCTGCTGTTCATTCCTTTTAGGAGGTATACAAGCTTCTTGACTAAATTAGATTGATTGCAAAATCCACGCCATATGCATGGTCCCATCACTGTGGTCACTCCAAAAAAAAAGAGACGTGTATCCAACTCCAACTTTGGCCAGCCAGTCTTCATTTAACACATTTGTTTTCACTCAGGGTTGCTATTTGGTTGAGATACCTGCTGAGTTCTCTCACTACAAGAGCCGTTTATCTTTCAGGTCTAACAGATTTCACATGTGCACATTCCACATACCAACCGTGAGTGGAATCATCTTTACAAAAGTTTTTGGATGTCTTTGTGTTTCAACCACATGGTAGGATCACCACCTGCTACAGTAAGCTTAGTTGGTTAGGTGAATCAGATAATGTTTAAGACACCTTCCCTAACCCCTTCCATGATCTTCAAAATAAAAGGCTCCATAGATATGTAGAAGACTGCCTAATCCCACAACTGCTTCAGTCCAGTGATAAAATGACCCTATAATCTGGGCTGCCTGTGTGCAGGGTTGTGATTATTGCTCCCAGTGTATCTGTACCTGCTGCTTCTTCACTTGCCCATCACCACAGGGCTTCAAGGCAGTTAAAAATGCAAAATGGTATGGGTGATGTCTTTTAACACACAGAAATTGGATTTAAGAGAAGCAGAGTTGTGTGAAGTCAATGGACACACTCTCTTTTCCAGAGTCATCAAAGTCCAGGGGCAAGACAAAAATCAAGAAAATTGGCAATGGCTTGAGATGCAGCAGGTGACCTTGACATCATTGATATTTAACCAATCTCTAAGTACTCCACATTGCCTGCTTCCACTGCCTTTGTGGCCATTGGAACAAATTGTTTACATCACCTCTTCTGCTGGAGAAGTCTTTACAAGCTTGGGACAGACACCCCTCTAACTCACTGACCAATTTGAGGTCCCTTGGTACCTTCAACCTGGGTTAGTCTGTCTGCCAAAATAGTTTTACTGGAGTATGGATGCCAAATATGCAATAACTTCTTGGAGCCACATTTAGAATTGGGTAGCAGGTGGAAAGCAGCCCACAAAAAGGCTTAGAAGCCCTCACCCCCGAGGTTAAGGGTCTTCCCTTAACATTGCATATACCCCAGCATGCTACTTATAATTTTATCCAAATACTGGGGAAGCGGGGGGGAGGGGGGGAGTGTCAATGTCAATTACCAAGAGACAACATGGCACATTAGGTAGAGAGCTATTCTTGGAGTCAGGAAGACCTGGGTTGAAATCTCATTTCTGACACATACCTAGTCTGAGATCCCAGGCAAGTCCTTAATTTTTCAGTGTCCCCAGGCAGCTGTCTAAGACTAAAAGATGGTGGCCAATCTGAATGGTTAGAGAGAACTAGTCAATCAGTAATTGCCCTTGCCAATAAAATCACAGATGTAGTTAAGAGAAAAAAAAAACAAACAAACATGGGGCCAAGGAAAGATCAGTAAGGCCCAACACTAGAAATTTCCCTCTACTTTGACTCAGGGTTGCTTCCTTCTGTTTCCAGTCAATCAACCAGTTACAAATATGCCTAACTATACTATGATATAGTCCACAAGAATATTATGAGAAAATCTGCCAAGTGCTTTGCTGATAGCTAGGCATACAATATCTATGGCACTCCCTTTGTCCACTAGTAACCTAATAATCCTTTCAAAAGAGGAAATGAGATTTGTCTAGGGACTCTAGCATAACCTTTTGTGTTCGTATTATGTACATATTGATTTTTGTGAGTACTGCTCCCCTTTCTAAATGTTAATAAATACCTCTTTAATAATGTGTCCTAGAATTTTGGCATGGATGAAAATCAAGCTCATTAAAGGTGAGATGAAGAATGCCAATTAACAAAACACTGAGGAAGGGCACAAAAGACAGACCTTACAATTGTCTGCCCTGAGATTTGTCCCATCAAAATTGAGATTAGCAAATGACTAATCACTATCAGTTCATTACCAAAGTAACATACATAGTTAATTAACATTGATGATAGTACCATGGCATGTTAACATACAAAGTCTGTGATAGTGTCCCCTGAAGTAGTAGTAGCTTCAGATGCAATTGGGGGGTGTTGAATAAAAATAGGGGGGTAAGGAAAGAAGAGAAGACAATTTTGAAAAATCAGTCATACATGTTTCATCTGTTAACAGAGTTAAATTCATAGTAATTACATTATTTTCTAAACAAACACACAAAATGCATGTTATAACCTATAACCAATTACTGGTTAGGTCCATAGACAGGCCTTAACAAGCAAATGTTGGCAAACAAGCATATTGCACATTATTGGGAAGTCCAGCATGCATCAGCAGGAATATGTGTATGCAATGACTTGTTTACAATATAATACTTTATGGTTATATGACATAATATTAAGTCATCAAAATTTCAATGCAGGAAAAACCCTACAAATTTATAATAAATTATTAAATTTAAGATGTCATTAAAAACATTTTATATATTTTTTTGAAATGACATAAATTTTCTTAAAAACTGTTAGAGTTAAAGAAAGTAGATTTCCTGGTGGGGGGTGCTGAGTAATTTTTTTTTTTTTTTGAAAAGGGGTCAAAATTTTTTAAAGTAGGTCAAATAAGTTAGGGGACCTCTGGTAACATAGATGCAATTAAATACAGAGACTGTTTCTGGTAGGGAATCAGAAAAATCTAGAGGCAGAGAAAAGACTGGAAGGCTATGAGCTCTTCCAGATTTTAAACTTGAGGACAAGTATAATGATTTAATTTTCTTTGCATCTTTCTTGGGGCCTTGAAGAGTGTTCTGTCCTAAATAATAAACAAAATGTACTTAATAAATACTTAAATACTTATGAACTTAATAAAGAAAATTTAAGATAGGCACACAGGTTGTCAAAGGATTACAAAATTCTCTAAATTTTGTTGCTTAAAAAAAGGATTTTTTCTTAAGATTCAATGACATATTTGGACTAAATTAATAATTTTGTTCAGTGAAATTCCATGAAATCAGTATCATCTATAATGAGCATAATGAAAACCAATTCTATAGGAAAAAATGGACCCTAACTTTAAGATGAAAACATTATAACATCAGTTCTAAATCAAAGAACAAACCCATGGTTAACAATACAGTCATATACTTTAATATTACGAGTTTTCAAACAAATAAACAAAAATAAAGCTCTCTACCTTCAGCTGGACGTATAGAAAATGCAATCCCATTATCTAGGATCAATGGTTCCCATTTAAATCTAGCTGCACAGTTTCGGTGATTATACAATCTGACTGTCCCCCTGTATCCTGTTTTCACCAGGAAGCCTCGAGTAGGTCTTAGAACCAGTTCTTTAGTTGATAACTCAAGAGCGACAGGCATCACTACTGCCTTCACTAGGATATTTCCACTAGGAATGTTGTTTATTGTGAAACTGAAAGACCTGCAATACATGAAAAAAATTTCTATAACATATGTATAACTTTATTATTGAGATTCAATTATACACATAATGACATACGAGTGGCACAATAAATTATTTAATGGGTAATATTCCTAAAGTTATTCATGAAAGCAAAATATTTGCATTAAAAGTGCCATTGAAAAAATAGCAAAAAAAAATACTATCATATCTCGTGCTTTCTCATGGATAGGAAGGGGGTTAAGAGAAGGAAAGAATTTGAAACTGAAATTCAAGATTTAAAAAATTTGTTATACAAAAGAATCAAGAAAACATACATATAAACATGGAGAGAGAGACAGAGAGACAGAAAGAGAGACAGAGAGAGACAGAGGGGGGGGAGAGAGAGAGAGAGAGAGAGAGAGAGAGAGAGAGAGAGAGAGAGAGAGAGAGTGAGAGAGAGATCAAGTTAAAATCTCACAATTTTAGAATCAAAAGCATTCGACCAAATAAATCAAGAAACAAAAAGGCATCTAACTTCCAAAACGTCCCCAAAGTGGTCTTCTCAAATGCTATTGGAATGCATGTATTTGATGTAGGTGGAACCACATAAGACAATGGATTCGTGTTCTTCAGTTCTTTATGATCAATTTCTAACCGCACCAAAATATGCAGTGGAAGACTATTGATAACGTGCATTTGTTTAGTACATATGTAATTCACACAAATTTCACCAAAATCGAGGACAGATGGACCTAAAAGAACAAAAATGATAAAATGTCATTTTTTTGTAATTGCGTAAAGTAAATGCAGGGAAATTTAATCATTTGGTTGCTCTCATTTTTACTCTAAGGTTGTATCTTTTTTATTCTAGGTTTAAAAGACTAAAAAATAATTGTCATAATAGGAATATTAAATGCAACATATTTTATCCACTAAACTTCATAATTAAATATTAATTACTAAGATGCATTAATTAAATAAATAATGGGGCAGAAACAGTCAAGATCTGGGATTTCATTATTCCCTCTGGGGAAATCCTCTCCACTACTGCAAATCATAACTTATAGGCTTAGAGAGTAGCCTCTGGTCACTAAAAGGATAAGTGACTTGCCAGGGATAGAAAAAGTAATATGTGTCAGAAGAAAGATTTGAACCAGGATATAAGAGAGAACAGATTAGGGGAAGGAATATTCAGTAGGTTTGCCATCTTGAGGTGGGGGTTATGGGAGAGACAGGGAGAAATTTTGTAACTCAAAATCTGGTGGAAATGAATGGTGAAAACTAAAAACAAATACATAAATGTTAAAAAAAAAAAAAGATTTAAACTTAGGTCTTCCTAACCCCAGGACCAGTCCTTACTATCCAAAAATTACTGAATGGGCATTGCCTAAGACCAACTGAGATCTGGAAAAGCCCTTTGCATCCATGGTCTTTGCCAGTTGTCTTAACCTATATTTTGCCACTGGATTCCAATAACTCTGGAAGAGAGAATGAAGCTGCTGACTGTGCACAACCCTGTTTCCCTTAAATCCAAATCACTTCCAAGTTAAGACATCATGATGTCTTTGGTCCTCTTTGAGAATAAAGGACAAAGAACTATGCCATGATGTTTCATATGCAAGATATATAAACAACTAAATAGTAAACATATAAACAATTTGGTGATAAAAAGAGTGGTTACACAACTAGGAGGAGGGGTTTGTTTAATGGACATTAAAACACCAATTCACATTACCAACATGTATCCTTTTTTTCTTTCTTTTGGTGCAGTTCATCACTGTTAGAAGCTCTCAATGAGGAAACTTCTTTCACTGATCTATTATTAATTTACAGTATTAGATAGATAGCCTGTCAATATACCAAGGACTGAATATGCTATAGGAAAAAATAATTTTCTATAACATATATCTAGTACAGCTTCACTGATTCAGGATTTTCAATGACAACTTTCTAAATACATCTCCCTCCTATTGTAATGCTCATCTCAGATTGTATGTCAGCCCCAAAAGGGTAAAGACTATTTGTTATCTTTGTATTCCCAATACCTAGTACAGTGTCTCACACATAATAGGTGCTTAATCAGAACATCACAGATTTAGAGCAGGGACTGATCCTTTCAGGCCATGTGGTCCGACCACTTTATTTTACAGAGGACAAAATTGAAGCCCAGAGAATTCAAATGACTTGTCCAAAGTCACAGAGGTAGTAAGTAACAGCTGGAATCCAAGCCTTCTGATTCTAAATTTAGTGCCCTTTCTACTGTACCATGATGCATCCCTAATAAATGTTTGTTGATGAGTACATCAATTTTTCAGATAACTAAAGCTTATACCTAGTAGTATATTGATAAATGTTTAACAAATGACTCTCCACCAAAAAAAATGTAAATGTAGGACACACTCTTAAGTTTAATTTACACTATTAACATTTTCTTCATCACTTTCTTAAGTAATGACAAGGCCCTTGTAGCCAATTTTGAGGCATAAATGATTACACTGAAAATTTAACAATTTAACAATGGCTCATGTGAGCCATTCAAGCAGATTCCAGCACATGCCTGTCTATACTTTTAAGCTCTAAAATCTTATTTGTATTTTCACTATTTCTAAAATATATTATACATTCCCCTGCCTGCTAAAACAACATAAAGTTGAAAATTATTTAAGCTGTTCTTGATAACTGTACATCATCATCATGGACATTAATTTTTCTACTGAGTTTTAATACAGTGATATCTATTTATCATAATCTAAATACCCCAATGTAGTTGTGCCTGTTTTCTTGTTTTTAAATTTTTTTCTGTCCAATTCTTCATTTTTGACTATCATTTCTTGATACTGTCAGCATGTCTGTTTCTGACAACAGCTGGTCCTTCAAGTCTCTTTATTGTACTAAAAGACCATATAGCAAAGGACGTTTTCCTTTAATTATGTGTAAAATATGATTAATCAGGTACTGAGTGAGGTCACAAAGGGTTCTCCATTAAATAAAGTGTTTTGTATTATTGTATGGACTTTTAGGTCTTTATTTTGGATTCTGAGTAGGTTTCTTATTTTCTTAACATATTCTGGAAAGCTTACCTCTGAAAAGGTGAATCTCCAGAAAGTGCTTCTATTATACCATATACACTAAGATTCTTATATAATATAGCTTGCCTAGAAAGGAGCTATTAATTCTATTCTGGGAACAATTTTATTAAAAGGGTTCTACTATATTAACTCAACTTTTATTTACATTCTGAAAACAAAGTGTTTTATTTTATCAATGTCTACAATGCTGGTTGAAGCAAGTTAATTTAATTAAAAAATCAGCTTGATTTTAGAACTTTTTTGTTACCATATTTCTGTTGTTTATATATGGTAAAAAAAAAATGGTAGCTAGGGACAAGTCTCTTTGAATTAGCAGAAAGTCTTCATTACAGAATATGTTTAAAGAAATTCAGTTGTATACCTTTCAAGTATATACAGTAACTAAAACTAGGAACAGTGTGTTAACTAATAAAAGCCACCAGACTCATCACCTAGCAATCAGATTACCTAGTGAATGATGGATTTGGGAAACAGGTCATATAATCCTTATTTAATAAGAATGAGTAATTTCAGGGGGCAGCTAGGTGGCGCAGTGAGTAGAGCGCCAGCCCTGGAGTCAGGAGGACCTGAGTTCAAATCAGGCCTCAGACACTTAACACAAAAACTAGCCATGTGACCTTGGGCAAGTCATTAACTACAAATTGCCCTCCAAAAAAAAAAGCAAAAAAAAAAAAAAAAAGAATGAGGAATTTCAGCTAACCAGATTATGCAGAAATTCTCTCTTTCCTAGATGGAAAGCAGTTGGGAAATCCTGACTTGTTTAAATGACAATTTCATTCTTCAAAAGTAGAATAAGGATTGAAGTGAATTGTTATTTAGCACTTGATTATAAACAACAAAGAAAAATTGGTTGGCCATGTAAGAGACAGGAACTTTGGAAGGAAGTGACCACTATATCTCTATTTTTTTTTTGGAGGGGGGAAGTAGGGCAGTTGGGGTTAAATGACTTGCCCAAGGTCACACAGCTAGTTTTGTGTTAAGTGTATGAGGCTGGATTTGAACTCAAGTTGCCCTGACTCCAGGGCTGGTGCTCTATTCACTGCACCACCTAGCTGCTCCCTATATCTCTATTTTTAAATTTTGTTTTATTATGAACTTAAGAAACATCAAAAAATATATACATTTCAGTACATAAAGAATAGAAAAGTATTACATATGAAGTCATGGACTTGTTATGTAAAGTGTGGGGCTATTTTAAATGTATATTTAAATTAATATTTAAGTAACAAGCTTTTTCTGCTTGTCTTTGTTCTTTTTTGAACTTTTTTCTTAGGTATTTTTTAAATGTTTCATTGATGCCTTTCTTTTTTGTATCACTATTATAATCCACTAATCCCCTCTCATAAACACACACACACACACACACACACACACACACACACACACACACACAAATAATCCTTTCCTTGTACCAAATAAAGTCCTTTTAAAATAAAACAACACATTGGCTATATCTGAAAATGTATGCATTTTTCTAGACCTCTAGTCCATCGAGCCTCTGCCAAGGGATGGAAACCATGAGTCATCATCAGTCTAAAGTACTAAAATCTTTCAGAGTTGTCCTTCACATTATTTGATCATTGTGTAAATTGTTCTTCCAGTTCTACTAACTCCTGTGTATTATTTCATACAAGGCTTTCTAGGCTTCTCTGAATCTACCATATTAATAATCTTATAGTACAATAATATTTTATTATATTCATGTAACACAATTTGTTCAACCACTTCTCAGTTTGCCTCTCGGAGGGGCACCCACTTTCCTGTTCTTGTTACAACAAAAAGTGTTGCAATAAAATTTTTTGTACATATGGGTACATATGTACCCTATGTAGTTGATCTTTAAGTGGCTAAAATTATGACTGCACATCTTAAGAACTCAAGAAATAAGAGCAAGGAAAAACAGGATAAGAAATGACATCTCACCTAGATTCTGAGATAAGTTTCAGAGTTTAGAGAAAGGTTTAAAAATAGGAGGTTTTAATCTGAAGTCCACAGTCCCCCAAGGGGCTTGTGGGTAGGATTCAGAGGATCCAGGAACTTGAACTGGAAAAAATAGATCTATATTTACACTAACTTCTAAATGAGGTTCATCTTTTCCTTCAATTATGAATGCAGGCAACAAACATTCTGAGACAACCATTCAGTTCAACAGGCTGGCAAAGAATTACATAACAAAACACAACAAAACAAAAAAAAAAAGTAAAATAAAAGTTAAGAATCACTGGTTTAAAAGGAAATAAAGAGTAAGAATGTAGGATTGGGACCTCAGGGAAGGGAAAAGGGAAAAGGAACTTTACTGGATTGTTGTGAGGATCAAACGAGATAATATTTCTAAAAAGGTGTTTAGCACAGTGCATGACACACAGCAGGTACTACATAAATGCTTATTCATTGTACGCATAAGAAATACACTTCAAATATCCAAATTGATAGAGTTAAAGTGAGTGACTAAAGCAAAATCTATTGGACTCAAAAGAAGTCAAAAGAGTAGAATTATCAGTTTTGATCTTAGATAAGGCAACAGCAATGTAATGCCAAGCAAAGGCAATTTCCAAGGTTCAGAATACCAGCATAGCAACTCTCCCTTTTATTCAGTGACAAATTAAGGCAAAAAATTCACAGAACAGAGAAAATTAAAATACAGCATTCACCATGTATGATTCAATAATTTCCAAGTACTACTCCACCCCTGGGCAGTACTATAATAGGTATCTCCCTTTCTTTTCACTCTACTACCTTCTGACTTCTGACTTCATCATTCAACTGAAACTGTGTTCTCTAAAATTACTAATGATTTCTTAATTGCCTTATCTAAGAACTTTTTCCCACTCTTTTTTTTTTACCTCTCTATAGCCTTTGACTGTGTTGATCACACTCACCTTGATAATCTTCTCTAGGTTTTCATGACACTTCTCTTTGCTAGTTTTCTTCTACCTCTTTGTCTGCTCTTTCTCAATCTCCTTTTCTGGAACTTCATCCAAGTCATGCCCACCAAGGACTCTTTGTCCTCTGCCTATCTCATTTCCAACCCAGCTATAACCCTTGGATCTTCATCACGCCCCTATGCTGAGTACCTTCCTCTCCACCTTTGTAATTTTCAATTTCCTCTTGTGTGTTGCCTTACCCAAACTCCGTGATGGCAGGGACTTTGTTATTTGAATCTGTAACCCTAGGCATAGTGCTAGTCACTTAGTATGCACTTAATAAATATGCTCACTAACTGAATCTTCTTTTCTTCCTCTATGCTATTTCACTTGGTAATCTCATTAACTCCCATGGATTCAGTTATCACATTATAATGGTGATTCCCACATCTTCTTACCAAGACAAACCTCTCTGCTGACCTTCAATCTTAAATCAACTACTGTAAAGCCAACCACAAGCAGCTTTCCAGAGGACTGCTGCTGTGAACAGCTTCAAAGTTCTGATTACACAGTATAGTGAACTCTCTATTTATTCAATAACAAAGAAAGACAAAACATGGCCAGAAACCAAAGTACAGCATTCACAATGTTGGCATAACAAGTTATCACTAATGTGGTCATATAGTTTTCACCAAAGTGGCCACATAGTTTTAAATGAAGTGCAATCATTTGGTAAGTCCTTAACTCAATCATCCTTAAGAGGCAAGCCTCCTAAAGGGACACAAAATACAATCATTCAAAGTTCTCCACCCCTAGGTCACAGAGTCTTAATCTCTCAGTCAAAAAGTCTTCTTTCTTCTTAATTGGAGATTAGTTTCCAATCATCCTTAATTCAATCATCCTGAAGAGGTACAAGATACAGAGTACAAAGTCCTCCCACCCCTAGGCCACAGTAAATCATGATCTTCTCAGTTTGCATTAAATACCCAAAGAGAGGTCTTTTCATCATAGCTCAAGGCTGACTCAGATTCCATGGTTCCTCTTCCATGGGTTCAGCTCCTACCTTAATCCACCCAACTGTCACCTGGGTTCAAAGGCAGGCAGCTCCCAAATCCTTGTTCATCTCCTTGTCCAGTTCCTGTTCCATATTGAAGCCCACAATGTCCAGTCCACCTCAAGTCCTGCACAGTTTATGTTTCTGGGAAGACAAAGCTTAACAAAGCCACATTTTCATAAATTCATAAACATTGCCAGCACCATCATCAATTCACTTTCTGTCTGTGAAATCAACACAGACCAGCAGATAAGGTCTGAGAAATCAACACAAATCATCAGTAGAGTCCCAGGACCTCTGAAAATATCAGTAAGACCCTCCTCCAGGAATTCTGTAAACAGACAAAAGAAAATCCTCTTTCAGGGCTTCTAAACCAGCAGTAAGGTCCCAGGGCTTCTGTAACAACAGCAACATCCTCTATCAGCAGATGAATCTGACAAAGTAATATCAAAACAGACAGAGTACCAGTGCCACAGCCATGCTTCCTCCCAGTTTCTGCTCTCTCCCAGCCTGGGCTTCTCCTTATAGATGGTCTTTAAAATTCTCCCTGTTCTGCCCCTTCCTGTTGCATCAGCAACAGGGGTTCACAAGTTCTGTTTCTTAACAAAAGACTTGATATAATTATGGGCAAGAAAGTTGAACTGAAACAAGGTGATAATTAAATAGCTGAAGCAAGATGTTAACTACTTCTTTGCTTGCCATTACAACTACCTATTGCACATCTGTAACTAAATGTCCAATAGACATCTGAAACTAAACACATTCAAAATAGATTTTCCCCCCCAAACCCTTACCTTTTCCTAAATTGCATATTCCAAGTCACCACTCACATCCTCAGCTATTCACTCAGTCTCACCACTCTCTTAGCCTTCATATTCAATCTGTTGCTAAGACCTGCCAATTTTACCTTCATAGCATTTTTCATATGCACCCCCTTCTCTCCTCGGACACTGCAATCAATGTGGTCTGGGACATCATCACTTCATACCTGGATTATTGCAATAACTCACCGGTTTATCTCTATGCCCCAAGTCTCTCCCAGGTTCTGTCCATCCTCTACTGAGCTGTCAAAATGAGCCTCCTTAAAGACCAGTTCTGACCATGTAATAACATTACAAATACTCTCAGTAAAGTCCAGCAGCCCTCTATCACCTCCAGGATGAAATATAAATTCCTTACATAACCTGCCCCTCACCTTTCCTGCCTTCTTACACCTTTATCCTCCCCCAATCTCCACCCCTCCCTTCTGCTATGAACTCTGTCATCCAGTGACACTAGCCTCCTTGTAGTTACTCAAACAAGACACTTCATTTCCCAACTCAAGAAATTTTCACTAAGTATCCCTCCCCTCCAACCTCTACTCACCCCATATACTTGGAATTCTTTACTTCTTCATCTCTGCGTTTTGTGGATTCCTTCAAGAACCAGTCAAAATATTACCTTCTGCATGAGGCCTTTCCTGGTCCCCCTTAATGCTAGTACCTTGTTTCTGTTGATTACCTCCAATTTATCCTGTGTATATCTTTTTTGTAAATAGTTTTTGGCATGTTGTCTTTCCTGTTAGATTATGTAAGAGCACAGACTGTCTTTTACCTTTCTTTTTATCTCCAGTGCTTTGCACAGTGCCTGACACATAGTAGGTGCTTAATAAATGTTTGTTGACTGACTGACAATAAAAACGTCTCAAACAAATGAAGAAAATTAAAAAAAAACATTCAATATATCCTCTTTTGAACAAAAAGTACAAAAGAAATTGTTCAATAAAGGGTCATTAACTGAAGAATTTAAAATTAATTAGAAACTGTGTGACCCAGGCAAGTCATTAACCTTATTTGCCTCAGTTCCTCATCTATAAAGTGATCTGGGGAAGGATATGGCAAACCATTCTAGTATCTTTGCCAAGAAAACCCCAAATGGAGCACAAAGAATCAGACACAACTGAAATGTCTGAACAGTAACAACAACAAAAATAATGTAATCCAAAGGAATTGGTGGGCCAAATAATAAATTATCAAAGTTGATAAAAATAATTAGTAAAAATACCAAAACCAAGTCCTTGGAAATTAATACTTTCATTAAAAAAGGGAGAATGAATAAATCAATTAGTTAAGCTTGCAACTAAAAATAACTAGTAAATCAAAATAAACACTAAATTTTTAAAAACTCAAACATCAAAATAGAAATTTTAAAAACATAAATTAGCAAAATTGAAAGCAAAAAAAATAAATTGATAAATGATAATTTATTGCAGAAAACAAGAAAATAAACAAATCATTAAGTAAATTTGATTTTAAAAGAAGATACTTGTATCAATAATAAAAAGGGAAATGACTAACAAATGAAGAAATAAATTATTAAAAGCTGTTGTGCCAAATTACATGCCACTAAAATTGACAGCTTAAATGAAAAGGAAGAATATCAACAAAACTATAAAATGCTTGTATTAACAGAACAAGACATAAGTAAAAAATAACCCAAACTCAGAAAAATAAATTAAAGAAGTCATAAATCAATTCCCAAAGAAAAAACCCTAGGACCATAGCTATACAAGCAAAATATTTGAAATATTCAAAAAATGATTCTAAAATATTAAATAAACTTTTTTGAAAAATAGTTAAATAGAAAGTTCTTCCAAATTCCTTCTTTGTTATAAATATGGTCTTATACTTAGGCCAGGGAAAGTCAAATCAAAGAAAGAAAACTACACACTAATAATTCTATTAGAAAAGAAACCACACGAATGTATCAATAAGATAATATATGATGACAACATTGAATTTATACCAAGAATACATATTTGGTTCAATACTAAATAATGGATTCAATATGTAGAATGAGACATATATTTTGGATGTGGCCAATGAGGGAATTTGTTTTGCTTGACTATATATTGGTACCAAAAAAGTGTTCTAGATGCAGAAGAGAATAAAGAAGAGGCTGGAGAATGGAAATATACTTTATTCACTTCTGATGAACAGTACTGAAAGCATTGATTTCCCTCTGTAGAAGCCTGGAGAGAGGGAAAGCAAAAAGAAAATGGATATTCAGGGAGTATTAAGTATTTAGTTTTACACAGTTTCTACTATGTCCTTGAATAATCTATGTTGATCTCCAAGACTTGGCTCATTCCCACGGATTCAATTATCTCTATACTCATCATTCTTGGAATAATTTATCCAACCATAACCTCTTTAGTGACCTTCAATAATATCTCCCACTTCCTTTTTTGACATTTTGAACTGGTTGTTCCATAGACATTTTAAACTTTAACATGCCCCAAAACTGAGTTTATTATCTTTTCTTCTAAGCTCTGAATCTCTGATCCTCTGATCTTGTTTTCCAACTCTGATTTCATTTGAAATTTGATGATGAATTATTTCCAAGTTTTGCATCAAATACAGATGTCTAGTTAGAATCTGATTAGCATGGAGTTCTTAACATTCATTACTCCCACAGTATTGTACTTTTTTTTTTCTTGGTGTGCCTGTGTTTCTTATTTTAGTGAGGCTGGAAGGGCAACACTCATTCACAGGACCAACCCTGCTGCTGATCCACATAGAAGATTCAACATGCTCCATTTTCAACCTGGGTCAGTTTACCACTCCTTAAGCTTCCTGGTGTTCTCCCCTCAGCATCTCTCTCTGTCCCCTATTCCTAGGGATTTATTGTACTGGTGCCTGACTTTAGTATGAACATGCAATTGGCTTTGGCAGTTCTGCCAGCCTTAGTCTCCCCAGGAGCATTTGCCATAATAGCTAGCTGTATGACTTTGGGCAAGTCACTTAACCTTGTTTGCTTCAGTTTCCTCATCTGTAAAATGAGCTGGAGGAGGAATTGGCAAACCACTCCAATATCTTTGACAAGAACACCCCAAATGGGGTCACTAAGAGTCAGACATGACTGAAAAATGACTGAACTGAACTAGCTATACAAAATACTATACTACTTTTGAAAAGCTAATTTTTCATCCACTTTTAACTTTAGATTAGTTCAATGTAATGAATATTTATTAAGTGCCTACAACAACACAACAAATTCTACTAGGTGCTAAAGAAACAAAGACAGAAAGGTGGAAATATGACTAGTAAACAAATAAATACCTAGTCACTTAAAAGGGAAGAGAGAACAAATGACAAGGGGAATCAGGAAAGGTTTTCTGAAGAAGGTAGTACCTCAGGTATTACTTAAAGGAAGATAGGGATTCTAAGAGGCAGAGGTGAGGAGGGGGTGAATCACAAATACGAGGGATAGCCTGTGCATTGGAAAGCACAGAGGCAAATAATAAGATGCTCAGGGAACAAGAAGCTGGCCATTTTTTTCTGAAATGCAGAGTATGTAAATGGAAGTCATGTGAAATAAGTTTAAAGGGTAGACTGAGGGGGTGGCTAGGTGGCACAGTGAATAGAGCACCAGCCCTGGAGTCAGGAAGACCTGAGTTCAAATACAGCCTCAGACACTTGACTAGCAGTATGATTTTGGGCAAGTCACTTAACCCCAATAGCCTTCCAAAAAGAAAAAAAAAAGGTAGACTGAGCGAGATTGTGAAGGTCTTTGGACAACAGGGTGAAGAGGTTTGTATTTTATCCTAGATGGGATAGAAAGCCACTGAAGACTGTAAATCATAAATAAAAATCATCAGTCATCTTTAAATGGATTTGTCCCTTTCTTCTTGCACTTGTGCAAACTGTTTTTCTTTCCTGAGTTGCCCAGATCAGGCCATCCTTTTCATGGGCTCCTGGGAGTCATTTTTTCCCAGACTGACAAAGGACTGAAAGATTTTGACAGGGCTGAAAGAGAAAGCCCAAAAAGCTTGATCAGTGCTCTGAGGAAAGGAGACAGATTCAACTGCCAAAGTGGTGGGTCTTAAGTGACAATAAGCATGAATAATTAGAGACTTTCCTTATTTGGTGTTCCACTAATTTTTGTAATAAATTAAATTTGCTGATTTTCAGGTTGTCCAGGATCTGTATCATATTAAATTTGCTGAGTACAAGGTACTGGGGGAAGGTGCTTGAAAGATCAATATGTGAGGATTTCTGGGTCACTAAAAAGATATCTAGATTTGGGATAGAGATAAGGACCACAGACCCTTGATTTTGTCGGCATAAACAACTTCCAAGTAAGAATTTTCTTTTGATCAATATGAGTGGGTACTTTCTTGGCAATTTATAGTTTTAAACAGTTGCCTAGGGAATGGAGAAGTCAAGTGATTTGGTGAGAATCACACACCCAGAACACTTAGGAAGTAAGACTTGAAGTTGGGTCTTCTTTGTTTCAGGGTCAGCTCTTTAATCACTCCATTACACTGTGGGTAAATGTTCCAAGAGTGCCCCAGATGATTTGCTGGGGATAGCAAATGTTTAACAGAGGGGAGAGCATGGTGGTAAGAACTGATCAGGACATCCCTAGTCAACTGATTTCCTCCCCTAGATCAGCTGATAACATTATATTTTTATACATTTTTTTTACTTTTACATTTCTATATTTTTCATTGCTTGGAATTTGTTCATGCTATCCCTTCTGCCTAAAATGCCTTATTTTTCATGTCTATCTACCTAGCTATCATAATCCTACTAATTCTTGAGGTCTAGCTCAAATTTTATCTATTCCCCAAACTCCCTAATAGCTTGTAAATTCCTTAAAGGTAAAATCTAGTTCTTTTTTATATTCATTTCTGCCTTCCAAGTCAAGTATATAGTAAAAACTTAATAAACATTTTGAGTACATGAGTAAAACCTTTTCTGAGAACTCCAACAATAATTGATATCTTCTTCTAGACTTATCCATACCACTGATAGATCATTATCTTATACTGCCACATATTGCAATTATTTATATACATCCATGTATGTGTCTTATTACTCCAACTAAAATGTAAGCTCCTAGACACTAGGCCCACAATCTACATAGCATCTAGCACAATTTCTTATACATATTAGGTGCCAATAAATATTTCTGAATAAATAAATGAAGAAATGAGTGAGGGACTTTGTCTATGCTATTATAATAATAATATTTTATATAGTATTGAAAATAAATTTAATTCACTCAACACAAATTTGTTGAGCACATTTTGTGCTGTATATTGTCAGAATACAAAGACGTTGCGGTTCAGATCTTCATTGTATTTACAATCTAAAAGGGGAGAAAAGATGCATATAGCATTCTATGGAGTTACAAAAAAGAAGAAATTACTTTTGGATAGGTGATGTTGGACATTGAAGGGTAATGGCTTCTACCCACTGCTCAATTCAACATCACTTATAAACAATGCAAAATGGAAAGGATCAAAATGATGAGGGCCTTATAAGTTTAAGCAAAACTTTAAAGATACTATGCTGTCAATAGTAATTCACTAATATGTGAAAATTATGGAGTAATGGAGTGATTAAAGAGCTGACCCTGAAACAAAGAAGACCCAACTTCAAGTCTTACTTCTTATGTATTCTGGGTGTGTGATTCTCACCAAATCACTTGACTTCTCCGTTCCCTAGGCAACTGTTTGAAACTATAGCACTGGTTTTACACTTTTTCAAGTCACAATGATTATTTTATACTTTGTTAATTTGGCCATAATCATAATTAAGAAGGGCTAAGTATGCCTTTTTTTGCAACAAAGAACTGGAAACAAAGAAAATTGTCATCCATTGAGAAATGGCTAAATAAATGATGGCACAAAAATGTGATGGTACTAAAAGGAAAATGTGATAGAATATTATAGTGCTATAAGAAACAAAGAATGTGAAGAATCTTAGAGAAGTATAAAAAAGACTTACAACTTGATACTGAGGGAAGTAAGACCAAACACATGATAAGAACAACACACATAAAAAGGACTTTTTAAAAGGGGAAGAAGGGATATTGAATACTGTATAATTATGATGACTGTGCTTGACCTTGGAGAGGAGTTGAGAAAATAATATACTTCTCTTCCTTCCTTGAAGAAGGGAGAATTGTAGGTATAGATTACTATAGATGTTATCAGGCATGATAGATGTCTTGGTTTGTTTTCCTGAACTGCTTTCTTTCTCTTCCCTTTTAAACTCTATCACAATGGATGGCATGTTGGGGAAGGGAGAGAGAAGTGAAGTCAATGTAAAATAGAATATATCAATAAAAATACATTTAGAAAAGAAGTAACTGTTTCAAGTGGATATATTTTGAAACTATTCTACAAAGAGAAGTCTAAGGATTTGCTTTATTTGTTCAACTAAAAATTAAGGCAAATTGAATTTAAACTTGATATAATGAGATTCATAATTGTTGATAATAATCAAAGTTCTTGCCAGATTTATATTCAAGTGCAATTCTAACAGAATTCAAGTTAAATACTACAAGTCTGAGATGACATGGCTATAACAATGTTGTCTATCAAAAGCATTGTGGTCTTTTGTCAGATCTTACCAATTACTACTTGATGAAGTTGCTTTGGTGTCAAAATTAAGCTACAATCTTCTTTTGCTTGTGAAGTGGATGGGTTGTGACGTACTACATTAATAACCTATGAGAAATTACATATGGTTTCTTACATCAAAATTAATTTTTCCATATTAGATTATATTGATTTAAATATACTTATAGATTCATATTAAACCTACATTTCCTTGCAGGGACTCTGCCTCTTTTGCTGCCAAATTTTGAGTACTTAGTAAAGAACTTTCCTTTAAAGGCAATTTTACAGGTTCAGTCATCTCTTCAAATATTTGTGTAACTGAGAGGCGAGGCGACTTCAGTCCTCCTCCTGGTTTCATGCCAATGTCTATCTCATTGTCTGAGAGTTTAAATGCCCTATTAAAAAATTAATGCCAAAAGGAAGTTAGAAAATATAGTTTCAAATATATTTATTTTGAAATCATTACTAACTGAAAAAAAATTGTTTACTAAAGAATTAATAGGGGCAGCTAGGTGGCGCATTAAATAGAACACTGACCCTAGAGTCAGGAGGACCTGAGTTCAAATGCTACCTCAGACACTTGACACTTAACTAGTTGAGTGACCTTGGGCAAGACATTTAACCCCAATTGCCTTGCCTTCTCCCTCCAGAAAGAAAAGAAAAAGAATTAACAGAATTCTTATGTTTGATTAATTTAAAATATGTATTTAAATAAAATAAGAACTTCTGACTCTTTAGGTCTACTAGTTTTCTTCTATTATTTTAAGAAGTGTACTTTACCTTTCTGACTTCCTCTGCATTCTACGCTTTGCCAGTTTCAGGGTGAAGTTCGTATAGTAGTCTTTATTTTCTTGCATTTGTATTTCTTCCTCTTTAGTATATGCAAAATCAGGATCCACATAATTGTATCTCGCAACTTTTGTGAAAATGGTCCTAAATATATGAAAATGTGTTATCAATGCATTTTTGTCTCATACTATGCAATGAAATTTAAAACTGGTTTTAAAGTAAAATATCAACGTTTATATGGGAAAATGCTGAGGAATTGCTACATTGTATCCTCCCTGTCCAAAACTTTAATGATACAGCAATCAGATTATTTGGATTTAGACTTGATGATAGGAATTTAAAGAGAACAGAAGCAAAACTGTCTTTATTCACAAAAGTTAAAAAAAATTGTCCTAGCCAAGAGATGAACTCAATTATAAAATTACAAAAGATGCATTTTCTTTAATTTCCCAGAATTTTGTGAAGAAGTTCTTAACAATGAAAAATAATGTATAAATACTATACACTTTCTGTCTGCAGTTCTGCTTGGTATGAAATACATAGAACAAGAGAGTCACACACCAGATAGCACCTGGAGTTCCCCTCCTCTTTCCAGTTTTCAGTTTATTGTCCTCCCTCATTAGATTGTAAGCTCCTTGACGGCAGAGTCTAGCTTTCTTTTTCTTATTTGTATCCCCAGTGTTTAGTACAGTGCCTGGCACATTAGTGTTGTTGGGTTGCTTCATGTCCCATTCCTCATGATCCCATTTAAAGTCATCTTGGCAAAGATATTTGATTGGTTTGTCATATCCTTCTCCAGATCATTTTGCAGATGAGGAAACTGAGGCAGACAGAGGTAAGTGACTTGCCCAAGGTCACACAGTTAGTAAATGTCTGAGGCCAAATTTGAACCCAGGAAGATGAGTCTTCCTCACTCCAGGCCTGGCATTCTATCCACTGTACTACCTAGTTGCCCCGGTGGGTGCTTAATAAATGTTTCTTGACTTGAACTGAAATAAAACTAAGACCCAAACTATATACCATATTCACTCACAAGATTTCTCACATTTTTCACAAATATTTTTACTTACGATATAAGAGGGGGAAATGGGAAGGTAGAAAAATACATGTCTGGATTGGGATGGCCCACTACACTCTGAAAATTTCAATAATCATTGATATCTTCACCCTCCATTACTAAAAAACAGGAATTGCTCAGAGTTACAAAGTTATAATTATAATAATAGCATCCCCCATTGAAGCAGCATCTTTAGGTTTACAAAGCAGTTTCTTCAAAATGCCCTTTGAGGTACACAATGCAAATGTTCATCTCATTTTACAAAGAAAGAAACTGAGACTCAGAGACATAAGAGATATAGAGAAACAATCTGCACTTTGAATTCTTCACTGAATCTCTTATGACCACGATAAAAAAAAATCATTGTTCAATATACATCTTGACAGAATATGCTTCGTTTTATAGTAATGATTAGAGGTCTTCAAACAAAGTTATCTTTCCAAAAGTCTTATGTGACAAGACTACTTCTCAATCAACATAAAAATATGAAAGAATAATTTATCTACATATTTTAGATATCCTTAATGCAGGCAGTAGAAGCAAATAGGCAGGCCCTCACAAATGATAATATTCCATAGTAGGATATATTTTTATATCATAAAACAATAAAAGATATAGAAAATATGAGATCCAACTGTTGATTATGAAAAAGAATTTGATTTAGGAGAAGAAAATACCAACTTAAAGTTATCTCTATGAATATAGTATAATTTAAATAATAATCATTAAAGAAAAATAATAAACAATAAATAATCATTAAATAAATAATAAATAATCATTAAAGAAAAACCAGAATAACTTCTGATTACATTTAATCATTACATTAAATACGACCAAATACATTAGGGTATTTTTTTATCTTTCTAATTAATGAGTATTTATTTTATCTCCCTCCAACCTTCCAACCACAATGGAAAAACAAAAACAAAACCCTTATAAAAATATGTATAGTCAAGCAAAACAAATTTCCAAATTAGTAGTGTTAAAAAATGTATGTCTCGTTTTGCATCATGAATCCATCAACTCTGTCAGGAGGAAAGTAGCATTTTTCATCATCACTACAATGAGATCCTCTGTGCCATTTCATTGATCAGAGTTCTCAAATCTTTTGAAGGTGTCTTATATTTGAAATATTTCTGTTTTTGTAGAAATTGCACTCCTGGTTCTGTTCCCTCTGAATTAGTTCACACTAAAACCTTCCCAGGTCTCTCTAAAGTCATCCTTTTCATCATTTCTTGTGGCACAATAATTTTCTCTTACAATCACAGATTATAATTTTTTCATCCATTCCCCAGTTGATGTGCCTTTCCTTCATTTCTGAATATTTGCAAATATTTTAACAACTGTTAAAAATATTTTTGCATGTAGAGCTCCTTTTGCTCTTTTTTTGATCTTTTTAAAAATATAGACCTAGTTATGATGCTTCAAAAAATATACACAGTTCAGTGACTTTTCATATACAGTTAAAAATTGATTTCCAGAATGACTGGACCACACACAGCTAGCCTAATTAACAGCTCCATCAACATTGCATTAATAGTTATAATTTCCTATAGCCTCTCCATATGTCATTTTCTAGATATAACTTCTGAGTTGCTTTAATTTTCATTTCTCTAAATTTTAGAATTTTGGAGCATTTGTTTTAACATGACTACATATAGTGTGGATTTCTCCCTTTGAAAACTACTTTTTATATCCTTGATTTATCAATTACAAAATGTATTTTATTCTTCTTAATTTGAATGAAGTCCTTATATAACTGAGAAATGAGACCTTTATCAGAGAAACTTCTTGCAAAGATTTATCCATTATTTCCCATATAATTTTAGCTATGTTTGTCTTCTTTGTGCAAAAACTGTGATTTTGTAAAATCAAGACTGTCCATTTTATCTCCTGTAACCCTTTTTATCTCTCATTTGGCCAAGAAATCTGTCCCAATACACAGTGCTGAAAGGTATTTCCATGTATTCTCTTTATATCTGATTATGACAAGACTTTTTATATCTAAGTCAAATCAAGTCAGCAAGCCACTTACTATGTTGCAAGTACTGTACTAATTGCTGGGAAGACAAAGGATGGCAAAAAATATTCCTTTCCCTCACATTCTAATAAGGAACAGCATGCAAACAATTACAAAATATATAGAGAAAAAGTTGGAGATAATTTCAGAGGAAAAAAAATGGGGAGCAAGGGGACAAAGAAAAAGCCTCTTAAACAATGTAAGTAGGATTTGAACCAATTCATGGACCAAATCAGGGAGGTAGAGACAAGGAAAGAGAGTATTCTAAATACGGAAGACACATGGTGAAAAGTCCCAGAGTGGGAAGAAAGAGGTTATATTCCATGGAAACAATGAGACTAATGTTGCTGGATTGTAGAGTACATGAAGAAAACCAAAACATAAAAAGACTGGAAATGTAGGAAAAGGCAAAGTTGTAAGTGGCTTTAAAAATATAGTAAAGATTTTATATTTAATTCTAGAAGTAACAAGGAACCATGGAAGTTTGTTGAATAGGGAAGTAATATAGCCAGACCTGGGCTTTGGAAAAGTCATGTTGACTGCTAAATGGAGGAAAGATTTGAAGTAGGAAGACCAAGTAGCAGCCTACTGAAATAATCAAGGTACGAAGTGATAAGGGCTTACATCAGGAATAGAAGCTGTGTCAGAGAAGAGAAAGGTGTGTATACAGGAGATACTGCAAAGGTAGGAATGACAGGTCGTGGAAATAGTTTGGATATGTGGAGTGAGTATGATTGAGAAGTTTTAGATAACACTGAAGTCATGAACCTAGATCACTGGCAGTACACTGTGTCCTCAAAAGTAATAGTGAAATTTTGAAAGGGGGAGATTTGAGGGGAGAAGATAGATAATGAGTTCTGGTTCAGACATTTTGAGTTTAAGATGATTATAGGACATATAATTCAAGATGTCCAATAGGCAGTTTGAACTATGAAAGTGGAGGCCAGGAGATTTCTAAGCAAGAGAGTATATGAGAGTCATGTTATCTATTTGGAGCTTATTATGATATATGATGTGACTTATTAGTCCAAACCTAATTTCTTTTAAGATTACTTTCCAGTTTGCTAGAAGATTTTGGTCAACTAATGAGTCCTGAAAAGAGTTACTGGGGTCTTTAGGTTTATTAGACAAATAAATTAATACGATTCTATTTATTGAATTCTTAATCTGTTCCACTGGTTGACCTATTTTTAGCTAGTACCCAATCATTCAGATAATTACTGCTTTATTATACAGTTTGAGATGTTACTGCTAAGCTTTCTTCTTCTTACTTTTTTTCATTATTTCCCTTGGGAATCTTGACCTTTTGCTCTTCCATATGAATTCCATTATTATTTTTTCAGAACTAATATTGCTATTTTGATAGTTATATAGTCTTAACCTACTCATAAGCAATTAATATTTCTTTGAGTTATTTATGTCTTTATTTCTGTAAAGAGTGTTTTATAATGGTACTTATTTATCTTCTTTACATATCTTGGCAATTAGATCTAAAATATTTTGTGCATTTTGTAGTTATTTTAAATATAATTTCTTTTTCAACCTATGCCTACCATATCTTATTATTAATAAACAGAAATGCTGATTTTACATGGATTTATTTTATGTCTTGCAAGTTATCTGAGATAATTTTTAAATTAAATTTTAATTCACTTACTAGTATAAGGGAGGCCATTTCCCACATGTAAAATGGAATGTCATTCTGTGGACCGAAAGGATATAGAATAAACATTTCTAGTCTCCTCCTCTGCCACTGTTCTCTAAGGGAGATTTTAACTCCTGCCAGGAAAGTAGTCAGTAAGTTGGAGCCAAAACCCTTGGCTACTCTGCTCTCCTCAGAGAGAGGGAGTACTAGGTTAGAATTACATTCATCGGGGGCAGAGCCAAGATGGCTGAGTAGAAACAGCACTTCCCTGGTGCTCCTGCCCACACCACTTCCAAAACATAGAAAAGAGGACTCCGAACAACCTCTGGAGCTCCAGAACCCACAAAATGACACAGGAAAGATAACCTCCTCCTGAGGACAGCCTGGCAACCCAGCAGGGAGCAGCCAGCACAGCGTTCTGGGAGGCGAGCCCAGGGCCCTGTGAGTCAGAGGTTTTAGCCCCAGGCAGCCAGACCAGCAGCCTGCCAGAGGGACTCCAGAACACCAGCAGCTGTGGTGATTCCAGAATTATCAACACAGATATGCCTAGGACAAAGTGAGAGGTCAATGTAGCATAGACTTTGGGACTCATTAGTTGGGAGAGTATGTCAGCCTCTTTCCCTGGGGGTGAGAAGCCACTGAGTAGACTCGGGGCAATCACCGTGTTCCAGCTTCAGTTCCTGGCCTGCGGACCATAGGGGGACCAGCGATCAGTCTGGGGAGGGGTAATTGCTCTTGCTTTAATCTTCTTGGATCTGGATTGTGGTCTGGGGTAGAGGTCTTGGGGTGTGTGACCAGCTTGCCAGAGCATGTGGGGCTTCAGAAAGGACACCCAACTAACACCTTTGGCAGCTGAGAAAACCCCAGCATTTGGGACAGAAGCTCCCCTGGCTGGTGGCAGAGTCCTACCGTGGCAACAAGCCCAAAAGTCAAGTAGTTGAGTGGCAACATGCCTAGGCAAAGGAAACAAAATAAACAGAAAAATGCAACTTTAGACTCCTATTTTGGGGGCAAAGAGGATCAAAGCATGGAACAGGAGGAGGACTGGTAGGTCAGAAATCCTGCACCAAAAGCCCCAAATGAAAATATGAGCGGGTTACAGGCCATGGAGGACCTTAAGAAGTATTTTAAAAACCAAATAAGAGAAGTGGAAGAAAAAATGGGAAGATTAATGAGAAAGATACAAGAAAAGTATGAAATGAGAGTCAACTGCTTGACTAAGGAAAATAACACCTTAAAAACTAGACTAATTCAAATGGCAAAAGAGGCTCAAAAAGGCAATGAGGAGAAGAATGCCTTAAAAATCCGAATTTGCCAGATGGAAAAAGAATCTCAAAAGCTCACTGAGGAGATTCATTCCTTCATAATTAGACTGGAGCAAATGGAAGCTAATGACTTTATGAGAAATCAAGATGCTGTTAAGCAGATCCAAACAAATGAAAGAATAGAAGGCAATGTGAAATATCTCATGGGAAAAACCACGGACCTGGAAAATAGATCCAGGAGAGATAATTTAAAAATTATTGTACTTCCTAGAAACCATGATCAAAGAAAGAATCTAGAAATCATCCTTCAAGAAATTCTCAAGGAAAATTGCCCTGATGTTTTAGAACCAGAGGACAAAATGGAGGTTGAAAGAATCCACCAATCACCTCCTGAAAAAGATCCCCCCCCCCAAAAAACTCCTAGGAATAATATAGCCAGGTTCCAGAATTCCCAGATCAAGGAGAAAATATTATAAGTAGTAAGGAAGAAACAATTTCAATACTGTGCAAACACAATCAGGATAGTGCAGGATCTGGCAGCTTCTACAGTGAGGGATCAAAGGACATGGAATATGATATTCTTGGGGGCAAAGGAGCTGGGATTAAAACCAAGAATCACCTACCCAGCAAAACTGAGTAACATATTTCAGGAGAAAATGTGGTCATTCAGTGGAATAGAGGACTTTCAAGCATTCTTGAGGAAAAAAACAGAGTTGAATAGAAAATTTGACATTCAGACACAAGAAGCAAGAGATGCTTGAGAAGGTAATCAGGGAAAAGAAATCATAAGGAACTTATCAAAGTTGAACTACTTATATTCCTACATGGAAAAAATGATAACTGTAACTGATGAAACCTTTCTCAATATGAAAATAGTTGAAGAAGGGTATATGGGCATATAAATGCATATGTGAATGTGTATGTGTGTGTGTGTGTGTGTGTGTGTGTGTGTGTGTGTGTGTGTGTGTGTGTGTACAGGTGTACATAGTTAGAGGGCACAGGTCGAATTTAATAGGAAGGGATGATACTTAAAAGGTGAAATCAAGAGGTGAGAGAGGGGTATAACAAGAGGAGATGGGGAGAGACAGTATGGGGTGGACTATCTCATATAGAAGAGGCAAGGGAAATGGTTACAGGGAGGGGAAGAACAGGAAGGCAAAAAGGCAAAACCTTGTTTTTGTTGAATTTGGCTCTGGGAGAGAATGACATACATACTAAACAGGATATCTCACCCTATAGGAGAGTAGGGGGAAATGGGATGAGAGGATGGATGATGGAAGGGAGGATGGGAGGGAAGGGGGGGAGGGAATTTGGAAGCACCCACTTTTGAAAAGTGACAGGATCAAAGTAGGGAATAGAGTGGGAGGTGGGATAGGAGGGAGGGAAATATAGTCAGTCTTTTACAATTTATCTACTATGGTGGTGTTTTGCATAGCTACACATGTACAACATATACTGAATTGCTTGTCTTCCCAGTAGGGGTGGGTGACAAGGGAGGAAGGAAATGAATCTGGAAATTGAAGTTTTAAAATCAAAAGTTTTAAAAATATAAAAATACTATTATTAATACTATTTTACATATAATTAGGAAATAAGATATATAGGCATTGGGGCACAGAGATTCACTTTGCCCTACTGGAAAAGTGAAAGGGGGTGTGGGAGAAGATACTGGAGAGAGCAGATTGGATGAGGGGATATCCTGTGGAACTGCTATTCTGAGGTGGTGGGTGGGGGGAAAATGGGGAAAAAATTGCAACTCAAAATCTGGCGGAAATGAATGCTGTAAACCAGAAGTTAATAAAGCATTTGGGGAAAAAAAAGAATTACATTCATCTATTGCCTTAAATATTAATAGTCTGCAGGATGTGGTTTTCAGATTCAATCTAACTTCTGATCATTGCTTCATTAATGGAGGGAAGAAATTTTATATCTAAAGCTTGATCCTTTCTATTCAAATATCAGTTCTACAATGAACATACAATTAGCCAATGAATACATTTATCCAATTTAACAGCCAAACAGAAATCAGAGAAAGTATACGAATAAAAATATCTACCAGATAATGCAAAGGGAAGGAACTTTCCCACTGGGAGGGAGGTAAAGCATCTCAGATTTCACCCAGAGGGAAACTCCCTAAAGTTTCTAGTGTAGCAAGATAGAAACAAGGATTTGAATGAGATTGGTGGCTACTCTTATGTTAACTTCTTCCCAGAATCTCTTCCTTCAAAAACCTGAAGTGGGGATGGCATCTTCTATCTTCTTTCTCAAAACTGAAAGCAAGAAGCACCTGAAAAGACTGAAGAGCTTTTCTTTCTCTAGCTCTTGTCAGCTCCTTCCTATTCTCACACAGGCACAGGGAATTTATCTCCACCAATAAAGAAAGAGTCCCACACCAATGGGCTTTGGGACTCAAGTTGCAACATGATTCTATAAGTAAATTAGATTATCCACAAAAAGCAGTAGTTACGCTTTTTATTTGATTTGTTCTTTTCTTTTTAGAATAGCTAGGATTTCTAGCATTTTTTAAAAAAGGAAGCGAAGATAATGGTCACACTTGCTTTATCCCTGATTTTATTGGACATAAATTTAGCTTATCTCCTTTATTTAAAATTGTAGCTCTTGGTTTTAAATAGTTATTCTATCATTTTTTTAAAAAAGGGTTCATTTAATCCCATATTTTCTGTGGGGTTTTTTTTTTTAACAGAAATGGGTGTTGCATTTTGCCAAAAACATTTTTACATCTATTTATAATATGATTTTTGTTGTTCTTGTTATTAATGTGGTCTGTTAGGTAATAATTTACCCAAGAGGTTAAAACTACACTGAGACTTTTGGGAAACCATTTGTTTCTGCCACCCATCTCACTGAGTCATTAGTGCTTTATAAATTTTCTCTACAAATGTGAGTTACTTATTATTGAAACTTTGTAAGCAGAGACATGTCTCACTTTATGAAAGTGGACTGTTCTATGGACCTTGACTTAAAGCAATTTTTACCTAATATGATGAATTTACCCCTATCCACCCACTTCAGTTACCCTATATAACAAAGGCAAGGACAAAATAATACCTTTACGCGAGTCATAAAATGTACTAAAATGCAGACATATTAAATGTTGTACTATGATAATAAACAGAATTATGAAATAAAAGATAAAGTTAATGATAAAATATGCACAGTACTGTACAGTAAATTAATAGAAGTGTACAGTATGTTGCCCTTCCGCACCCACTGTACCTAGCCTTTATCACTGCTGGTTGGTTGTGCAACATTTGTTTTTTTAACAAGAGATACTTGGACAGTGGCCCTATTTTTTTCCTTATATATTTTACAATGGCAAGCAATATTATTTTCAACCAGTCTTTGAACTTTTAAAAAGCTTTTAGTATTTGGACTCATCTTTTCAATATAAGAAAAAAGTCACTCAAATGACGAAATGCTTCTGCCAAGTGATTTATTATGAACCTTTTTGCTTCAATGTCAGGTTGCAAAGTTTCCACTTCTTCAGTTAGCAGTTCAATCTCATCCTCATTCAACAGTTCTTCTCCATGCAACTCAATTAATCCCTCCACATCATTTTCATTCACTTCTAGCTCCAATTCTTGTGCTAATTTTACAATCTTGTTACATACTTCTTCAAAAGTTTTATCTTTGTCAAATCCACAAAAATAGGAAAAACCCCAGGTGAACTTTTTCCCAAACTCTCTTCACATGTGTTTTTGTTACCCCTTCCCATGCCTTAGCAACATTCTGAGTTGCCTGGTAAATATTACAGGACTTCCAAAAATCTCTCAATGTCAAGTTCTAATCTTCCTCCAAAGTTGCAATTGCCTGGCCAATGTAGTGGGTAAATAATATCCCTTGAAATGCCCAATCAGTCTCTGATCCATAGGTTGTAATAATGAAGTAGAGGTAGGGGGAAGGTTGACCACTTTTAGATTTTCATTAAAATCATCAAGATGGGGAGAGTGACTTGTAATATTACCCTAAATAAGTAGAAATTTGAAAAGAATGTCATTATCATTGGGAATAGAGCAGTCCATAAACAATTGCTCTAAGATGATAAAGGTTATCCCTGCATTAGAGGGAATGAAATAATGCACAGGTAGTGTTGTCCTGTTGATTCCTTTCAA
Source organism: Gymnobelideus leadbeateri (assembly GCA_011680675.1). Classification (NCBI taxonomy): domain Eukaryota; kingdom Metazoa; phylum Chordata; class Mammalia; order Diprotodontia; family Petauridae; genus Gymnobelideus; species Gymnobelideus leadbeateri. The sequence continues at coordinate 34,861 of WOXC01011246.1, forward strand.
TGCTCTGGAATTTTCTGAGTGGTACACAACAACAGGTTTTAATTTGCAAATACCAGATGCATTCCCTCCAAGCAAAAGAGTAATTCTATTTTTTGAAGCTTAATGCCAGTAGTTTTACCTTGGTTCAAGATGGCATTCTTTGATAAAACAGGCCAGTTTCTTCTACATTAAAAATTTACTCTAGTAAATAGGGACTTTCATCTATTAATTTTTATAAGAACTCTGAGAACTTCTTTGCTATTTCAATAGCTAGTAGGAGCAAGCCTCTCCTGACACTAGCACATCTGAAATTCTGCATGATATTCAAAGGAATTGGAATGAGGATTTCTTTCAAAATTCTTTAGTAAAGTCAAATTTGTGTGATGTGAATTTTTATAAAGCAAAAACTGTCTATGTTCTGAACAGACATCTTAGTTTTCCTAATTTACGTTCAAAAATATACCCTTTATTTTAAAATGAAAAAAAATTTTCTTTTGACTGTACTTAATTTAAACTGCATTAAACTGACTTTGGCATTTGTTACTTTTTTATGTTTCACATCATCAGCAATAGTACCTGATTTCCACATGTGGATCTCCAGACCTAAGGCTAGCACATCGGTCATTAGGAAAGGCAAACAGTACATCATTCCCCAGCTCTCCACTTAATTGGTGATCATGGATGGATGTTAAGTTTGATTTCAGCATTGCTACTGGTGCAAAATTTTTGTACTCTCCTGTTTCATCAATAACATACTGTCCAGTAGCATTAGTAATCAGAGGTGTTAGGCCTTAAAAGGAACATTTAAAAAAATAAGTCCATTCAATAGTTTTCTGATTTAAACGTATTATTACCATTTCCCACTGATATTTAGTAATTTATTAAAATCAAATATAAAATAAGTCCTTCAAAAACTTTAGAAAGTACTCGTGATTTAACTTCATTAATCTCTAATGAATAAAAGGATATACTTTTCATAGATCCTAATGTGGCTTCACAGACCCTACTTGACAAAGGATTTAAAGAAAAAATATTTTTATAGTTTTATAAACATCGAGTAATTCCTTATTACATTGAATCTTCCTTCTCTAAACTATTATTTACTATTGCTTCTCATTCACAAAGGTTAAATTAGTCCCAGTCCTAAGAATTCTAGAAAATGCTAACTCTTTCAGAATTTTCTTCTTCCAGAGAAGACTAGGAGAAGACTCTTAGCTCTGAGACTTAAGTCATATAATACTTGATGCTTTTCCAAATGTGCCTTCTAATCCCTAATTGCCTCACATTTTCCAACAACTAGAAGTACCAAGAATAAGAGAAATAGTAATATTGAAAAAAATTCATCTGCACTTAAGTGTTCCCCTAAATATTCTTTATCTGTGTGTCTATTTATATTAATATATTTTATAACTTCATTCATCTATGCAAAAATGAATTTGCTTTACACAGCTTAAAGATGTGTTTAAATGATTGCTAAAAGGTCTTGTAAGTTTTCTTAGTAGCATACCGGGAATGATTTTCATCTCAATTCTCTTGGTTGTAGGTTTGCAGATACTAGTAAAACTCAACTGTATTTGGTGAAAAGGTTTCACTTTCACTGACTGTAAATCATCTTCTGCCACAAAACCAAGTATATCCATTAATTGCTTTACTTTAAATATGCCTAGTTGATGTGGTACAAATGAAAAGAGCACATTCTGAAAGAAATGATAATGAAGCCTATATTTAATAATAAAAAGGAGACTTTTCCTGTGAAATATAAAGAAAGATTACTTCATCAGGGCAACAGTGAATTTCCTACAGAAAATACACACACTCATGATTCCTGGCCTTTGAGATACTTGTAAAAATTCTGTAGGTGGACTTCAAGAAGTAATAGGTTCAATTTGACTAATCAAACATTTTGCATCTACAATGTTTAAGGCATTATGCATCTATTGCTGGGGATACAAATACAAAACTGAAAGACAATCTAAGATGGGTGAGAGAGCAAAATAAGAAAGGAGGGAGGCCAATTAAGTTATTTTTTTACATGATAAGCAGAATTTTTCAGACCTACATATGTTTTAAAATCAATGAGAAAAGAAAGGTCAATTGCATTACCTCGATACTTTCTTCATCTATCTTGCCTTTCTCTGGAGTAATTTTAAAATGAGCTACTTTGTGGAAGCTGAATGCTATAGGAAGTGTCTTGGAATGATTTTGTATACTGCACAAAATCTCTGAGCGTTGGCCCATAAAACAAGGTGTGAAATTAAAGATTTTTCCTGGTACAAAACTTAATAAGACAGGGAGTCCTGAGCCTGTCAGTGCTAACTCCACTTTGTGAAAATGATGACCTGTAAAAGACAATAAAATTCCTGAGCATTTAAAAATACCTTGGGAACTCATGATATTTAAAAGTTTTGCTCAATTAGCATAAGATACTATGAATTGTCAGTACATCACTGTAATTGTGCTCAGATTAGGTGGAGGTTTGTATGTGCATTAACACAAATGGCACCTATAAGGGAGTGCCCATTTCTTGGCTGTTGCCATCAAAGAAGACACAAGCCTTCCAGGCCTGGAATGACTAAGCATTGCTTCCTTAAGACAAGTGCATTGTGAGATAAGAGGGACATGCTCCTGACTACCTTCTTAGGACAACCATCATTTGTGAACCCAGGGCCAATCATACTCAAAAGGCCCTGGACAAAACAGAAAGGAACAGTTTCTGCCTTAAAGTCAAAGTTCACTTTTGCTCTTCTCACTGATTTTATACACCTGGAATCTATATCCTTCCCTCACCCCACCCCCTGCCAATATATGGTACCTATCTGCTTAACCTGACCTTCCTAGACTAGGGGTGGGGAACGTGCAGCCTTGAGGTCACACATGACTTTGTCCAATTACTACTCACATTTTATCATGTCAATAGCACTATAAGTATAGGCTCCTAATAGTGTAGTTTATAAGATGACTTCTCCCATCAAAGCTTTGTGATAGGTTCACGTCTCACATATCTTACGTATCTATTTCTGTCCTGGCAACTCTAATTCAGTGTATATATAGACAATCTTGACAGTCATATAATTTCAGAATAGATTGTCAATTCATAATTGGAAAACTGTAGCACAGGGAAAGAATCCGTATGGCATGTTGGAAAGAACTCTGGACTTGGAATCAGAAAAAGACTTGAGTTTGAATCCTGGTTCTTATAACTGTGATTCCCTGAGCATGTCACTCTTCCTAGCTTAGTCTCAATTTCCTCATTTAGAAAATAGGAATAACAACACTCATATGTTTATAACTTCATTCATATATGCAAAAATGAATTTGCTTTACACAGGTTAAAGATGTGTTTAAATGATTGCTAAAAGATCTTGTAAGTTTTCTACTGCAATGAACTGTTGTACACAAAGTTCCTTATATAGCTTAGATCACTATACAAATGTGAGTTAGTACCATTATTATTATAATCTGAGTTTCCTAAGCCCCTAACCATCATGACAGCAAATGTGTAGTGTATTTTCAACTTGGTAATCTACCATAAAGAATTAAATTTCCCCATCATCAAATGATATATAAAAACTTCTAAAATTAACTTTTTTCATTGGAATACTAATACATTGTTGGTAAAGTTCTGATTCAACCATTCTGGAGAGCAATTTGGAACTATGCCCAAAAGGCTATAAAAATATGCATACCCTTTGACCAATATCACCTCATACCAATATCACTTCTAGATCTGTATCCCAAAGAGATCACACAAATGGGTAAAGGACCCACATATACAAAAATATTTATGAAGTTCTTTTTGTGGTGGCAAAGAATTGGAAATTGAGGGGCTGTCCATCAGCTGGGGAATGGCTGAACAAGATATGCTATATGAATGTAATAGAATACTATTGTGCTACAAGAAATGATGAGCAGGCAGACTTCAGAAAAACCTGGAAAGACTTATATGAACTGATGCTGAGTGAAGTGAGCAGAAAAAGGAGACCATCATATACAATAACAACCACATTGTACAGTGACTGATTTTGATAGACTTAGTTCCTCTCAGCAATGCAAGGACCCTTAAGACAACTCTAAAAGACTCATGATGGAACATGCCATCCATATCCAGAGAAATTACTATGGAGTCTGAATGCAGATCAAAGCATACTACTTGCTCACTTTTTGTTTAGTTTTTTCTTTCTTGTGGTTCCTCCCATTCATTCCAATTCTGCTATATAGAATCATTATTGTGAAAATATGTTTAATATGAACACATATGTAGAGCCAATATCAGATTGTATGCCATCTTGGTGAGGTGGAAGAGGAAAAAGGTGGAAAAAATTTAAAACTCAATAGCTTATGGAAGTGAATGTTGAAAACTGAAAATTAATTAATTAATTTTTAAAATAGAATGATTTTCTCCTTCATGCAAGATACACTTTGTTTTAAGTGGTTCTATAAGCATATTAGTATTTCTTATATTGAATACCTAGATACTTGTATTTTTGACATTTGCATACTTTTATACTTACTTTCATTAGTTTTTTCTTCTTCAGCTTTCAAAAAAGTATCTTTACTCTCTATTGCCTCAAATCTTAAAAACAAAGCATAGTCTTGTCTGTGGGACAAATCAGCATGCTTCTTACCATTATCATACAGTCTATAAAATTGATAGAGTTATGTTTCAGTTAGAGTAAAGAGAAAGTTTTTAAATCAATTTTGAAGGCATTTTATCTCAAACTTTAACTTTATTTAGTATTTTTTAGTTAAAACCCTAAAGATAAGAACAAGGAACATAATTACATATCACATTTATGGATAGGGGAAGAATTTATGAATACACAAAAGGTAGAGAGCAAGGTAAGATATGTTAGATAATTTTGATTACACTGAATTAAAGTTTGTACAAATAAAAACAATGTAGTCAAGAGATGAAGGGAAGAGAAAATTGGGGGAAAATTTTTATAGATAGTTTTTTTGGATAAAGGCCTCATATCTCAAATATACAGAGAAAATTTGTTAAATTTATAAGAATATGGGTCACTCCCAAATGATAAATGGTCAAAGGCAATTTTTGAAAAATAAATCAAAGTCATATATATGTATGTATATATATGTTCATGCATATATGCATACACTCATATATGCATATACATACACAGACATATAGTCATATAAAATCATTAATTAGAGAAATGCAAATTAAAATGATTTTAAGATACCATCTCACACTTATCAATTGACTAAAATGACGGAAGGGGAAAATGACAAATTTTGGAAGGCATGTAGAAAATTTGGGACACTAATACACTGGAAATTGAGGGGATGCCCATCAATTGGCAAATGGCTGAATAAATTGTTGTATATAATTGTGACGGAATACTACTGTGCCACAAGAAATGATGAACAGGTTGAGTTTAGAGAAACATGAAAATGTTTGCATGAAAATGAAGAGGGCAACAAGCAGAACTAAGAGAAAGTTGTATATAGTAACAGCAATATTGTTCAAAGAATAACTGTGAATGACTAAGCTATTTTGAGTAATATGAATATTCAAATCAACTACAATGTACTTATGAAGGAAGATGCTATCTACCTCCAGAAAAAGAACTAATATATGGATGACACATATATGTGTCAAATATTGGCATTCTCTAATACAGAATTGGAAGGGATGGAGAGAGACAGTTTGGAATTCAAAATGTAACAAAAAATAAAAACCGGGGGACAAATTTTGAAAAGTTAGACAAACATTAAAAAAAAATCAAAAACTATGGTTTCAGCAATATCTGTCAGTAGGCTTATCCATGGAATAGTTACACTGATGCATATACATTCTAGTTTCTTAAACTCAGCCAATATACTGTGATGAAAAGAACATAAAGAAGTACGTTCATCTGTGGGTATCTACCCTAATGATTCTGTAAATGTGTAATACTTTGTAACATTGTATAATATTGTACAATATAGAGAAATGTGTAATATTCATTGAAGAAAAATGCGATTTTTCTACTCTTATTACATTGAAACTAGAAGGTTGTTTGCTGAAGAACATCTTCTAAGGTCTTCAAAAGGCATTTTGGTTGGTCATATGACCAAGAGAACTTTTGGTTAAAAGTTCTATAAGTGTTCAAGGCAAAAGAAAAACTCTGCAACTCATTCTTCAGAAAATTAAGGTAAGGACTTGTAACCATGACAAAACACATCCCAAATTAGATACTTTCCTAAATGAACAAATTAAATTAATATAAAGATTTTTTTTAATTCTCTCCTACTATAAATTCTGAACATCAGTGCATTCCAATTAGCAGGTGAACTGACTCCAACCAAATGCTTCACTTGAATTCAATTCAACATAATTTCATTATCATCCTACCAAACTAACCAAAATAAACATTTAATGCTCAAGACACTCTAATAAGGCACAGGGATACAAAGACAAAAATAAAAGAGAATTTGACTTCAAGGAGCTTAACAGGGTGACAGCAGTGGCAGGAAACACAACACATATAGAGATGTATAACAAGTTAGGAAGTGGAAGTGGAAGACAGAGATCAAAGTGTTGTAGAAAATGTGAGGAACAGAGTGCCTGTTAGCGCAGGCTGCAGTGTAAAGATGGCCAAGTCTAAGAACCACACCACCCACAACCAATCTCGAAAATGGCACAGAAATGGCATCAAGAAACCTAGGTCACAGAGATACGAGTCTCTGAAAGGGGTTGACCCCAAGTTTCTGAGAAACATGAGCTTTGCCAAGAAATACAACAAGAAGGGGCTGAAGAAGATGCAGGCCAACAACACCAAAGCCATCAAGGCCCGAGAAGAGGCCATCAAGGCCCTGAGCACCAAGACCTCTAAAGCCAAGCTCCTCAGGCCCAAGATCCCCAAGGCCAGAGCCCGGCGTGCTGGCCCTAAGATGGCTACCAAGCGTCCAGGTCCTAGGATCGGCATCAACTGTCCAGGCTCCAGGATCACCAAGCCTGACTCTAAGGTTGCCAGAACCACTGACCCCAAAGCTACCAAGCCCACTGATCCTAAGGCTGCCGCCAAAGTCAGTAAGTCAGATCCCAAGACTACCAAATCTGGCCCCAAGGCCACCAAGTCTGATGCTAAGGCTGCTAAGCCTGCCGAGTCCAAACCCAAAGATGCTGGGGCTAAGGCTGCTGGTCCTAAGCCTTCAAAATAGATGCTTCCAGACAGATGGACTTGTTTAAAGCTAAAACCACCCTTTTTTTCCCAGCCAGGGTATGATTATTCACTATTTTGTACAAATAAAGGAAATGGTGAGTCATAAATAAGAAAAAAAAGAAAAGAAAATGTGAGAAATAAAAGAGCATTAACAACTCAAGGATGAGGTGACATTTCAGAAAAGAAAAGACACTTCCAAGTTGGGCTTTGAAGGAAGATATGAATTCCAAAGGGCAAAGACAAGGAAGAGGCTCATTCTAGACACAAAAAAATGATTTGTACTAATGCGTAGTGGCAGGATAAGGACTGCGAAGTGTGGAGAAAACTGGTAAACCAGTAGACCAGCTAGAACTTAGCACTCATGAAGGGAAGCAATCTAAAAATAATAATAAGACTGGAAAGGTCAGGGGCGGCTAGGTGGCGCAGTGAGTAGAGCGCCGGCCCTGGAGTCAGAAGGACCTGAGTTCGGATCCGACCTCAGACACTTAACATACACACAAACAAAAAACCTAGCCGTGTGACCTTGGACAAGTTACTTAACCGCAATTGCCCTCCAAAAAGAAAAAAAAAAAAAAAGACTGGAAAGGTAAGTTGGAGCCACACTGTGGAAACCTTTTGTATGTCAGGCTAAGGAGTGTGTATTTTATGCTTAAGTCTGCCTCCAATCTATAGTGTTTTCTCACCTGGTACTGTGTGCTTATAGAGCTCTCTACCAAAGAGAGTCCAGTAATTAGTTCTATATAGGGAGGGGTAGATTGCGGGGTGGGGGGGGAGGGGGAACATCTGATAGTTTACTCTGCTTCTCATCATCTGACCCAGGTCAGAATCAAGAAGGTGGGCTGTATCTTCTTGGCCATGGCCAGTATTCCAAATTCCAGTTTCACCCTATAAACTCAGATACTTATTTGTTTACTAACTCCTTCCCATAGAGGACCATCTTTTATTCTGACTTACTAATAGCAATAAACAAAAGCTGAATCAAAACAACTCACTGAAATTTATATAACATGACTTTGGAGATTTCATTTGAAAACTAATCATACATTTAATTAATTTTAAGTGTATTAACAAAATATAATTATAAATAGAACTTCACTTTTAATCAATGTAACTTAAGAAATATCCAACCTAAAATTAAAAGTTCGTAACAAATATCAATAAAGATCTATATTTTTTGCCTTTTTACTAGTAATGTTAAGACAAAATATTAAAATTAATCTGATGAATGTGTTACTAACAATTTTTAATGCAATTAACATTATTTCCATTGTAAAGGTATCTGTATATACTTACTTTGGACTAAAGCAAAATGTAATTACTGTCTTTTGATAAGGTAATAAAGTTCCTTCATTGGGAATACAGGAAATAAAAGTGGTAACATCAATATTTCTCATTTTGTTTATGTAGCTTAAATCATGTAAAGTACCATCTATTCTTTGCTGAAGATTTGTACCCTGCAATATAAAACCAAAATAAAAAGTTAAGAAAAAATAATATAAAAGGTTTTATGATATATCATAGAATCACTACTATAGCTCCACAGTGTTTAAGAAAATTTATAGGTAATTTCCTTTCTTTAAATATTTATAAATTAATATTGGAGTCAAAAGTAGGCATCTTATAAAATTAAAACAATAAATCTTCCCACAAGAAAACAGATGAGAATAAGAATTACTAAAAGGCTATAGTCTATTAAGAAATAGAATTGTTCAGCTTTTGTTCATCAGTGTGTATAGACATCATATACATATACAGTATGTAGCCTCATACATACACTCACATGTATATATGCACATACCCTCAAATTTGTCTAGTGAAGGTGGAGATTGATCAGAAGATCCTAGATCAGTTGAGCTCCCTCCAGTTCACTTGATGAAATTACAGGATGTAAGGGAGAAATAACAACACTAATATGTCAAGGTTTTAAAGGAAGCAAGTATTTATAGAAGTATTTATACATCATAATAAAGAAATATTTATACTTTATTAGTCCTCTAGGAGGCAAGGAGTTCTTTAAACAAATATGATATAATTAAAAGAGCAAATAGCCATTCATATCTGCCTTTAAAAAGCAAGACAATTCCTAAGGGGTCAGTATATACAGGAAGTCCGGTAGAAGCTAACACAACTACAGAAGATAGTTGAGGGGTGGTGAGAAACAGGTCCAGGGAGCCCAGCAGAGCTACACACCATCAGAAACCCTATGCACATGGGATGCAGAGTAAGGACAGCAAGGAAGAGAAAATATTCTTGTGCATTATAGTAGTACTGGAGATGTAAGCTGCTTTGGATTCTTATGGTCTCTATATCTATGTCCCTTTACTAGTTCATTCTACCTATGTGATAACTAGGAAGGCTACATCTATTTGTGGGGGCATGAGCCTAAAGCTTATTGAGGGGATGGTTTGTGGATATTGTTCTTATTATGCCATTTCAGGAATGGCCCTTGCTTTGAAGTTAAATGGGGGGAGGAGGGTTATGAGCAATAATTTTAGGAGAACTGACTGTAATGGCAAGCAAAAGAGTAGTTAGCTCCTTGTTTTAGTTGATCAAGCACTTAGCTCCTTGTTTCAGCTCTTCAAGTGCCTTTGAGCCTCACCTGTGATTATATCAAGTCTTTGTTAGAAACAGAACCTGTGAAGCCCACAGTGGAAGGTACTTGCCAAAGATCAGAACAGGAAGCATGTAAGAGGAGGGCAGAACAGGATGGAGCTGATGATATAAAAGCTGGAGCACTGCTGGGACTGAGCAGAACTGGGAGGAAGGATGCCTGTGGTGCCAGCACTTTGCCTGTCTGTGTTAATGTTATTTTGTCAGATCTGTCTGCTGATAGAGGACGTTGCTGTTGTTACAGAAGCCCTGGGACCTTACTGCCAGATCGTAAGCCCTGAAAGAGGACTTTCCTGCTGTCTGTTTACAGAAGTCCTGAAGGAGGGTTTTACTGATGTTTTCAGAGGTCCTGGGACTTTACTGATGATTTATGTTGATTTCTCAGATAGAGGCCCTGTCTGTTGGTCCATGTTAATTTCACAGGAAGACTGTGAATTGATGATGGTGCCAGCAATGTGCATGTTGTTGTGGCTCTGCTAAGCTTGATGTGTGGAGCTGGACCAGGAGCTGGACCAGGAGCAGGGAGCTGCCTACCTGTGAATCCAGATGACAGTTGGGTGAATTCAGGCAAACCTGGGAACATGGAAGAGAACTGTGGAGTTTGGGAGTCAGCCTCAAGTCAAGATGAAAGAACATCTACTTGGATACTTACTGCTGACTGACAAGATTAAGACTGTGACCTAGGGGTAGGAGACCTTCTACTTTGTACTTTGTACCTCCTAAGGATGATTGCTTCTTAAGGATGATTGGAAACTAGTCTCCAATCAAGATAAAAGAACACTTTACATGGGTACTTCATATTAATTGATTCAGACTGTGACTTACTAAATTATATTTATTGTTTAAGAATATGTGTCCACTGGGGTGGCTAGGTGGCACAGTGAGTAAGAGTGCCAATCCCAGAGTCAGGAGAACCCCGGATCGGTTCTGGCCTCAGAAAATTAGCACCCACACATAAAAAAAAAAAATAACTAGACTTGCCTTATTGAGCAAGTTACTTAACCCCAATTGCTTAAAAAAATAAAAGAATGTGTCCACTTTAGTAATAAGTTGCTAATGTTCTGTCACTGTGAATGTTGTACTCTGGTTTCTGTGAATGTTTTGCTTTGTTTTATTGCTGAATAAATAAAGTTCACTATACTATATGATCAGAACCTTAAAGCTATTCATATCAGCAGTACTCAGAAGAGCTACTCATGCTTGGCTTTAAACTCACCCACAGGAATTACTAAAAAGCTATGTTTTTTTAGGAATTAGAATGGTTCAGGTTTTTGTTCATCTGTGTATATTTGTACACACATATTGTTATGTATTTATGTGCACATACTCTCAAATTAGTCTTCAGAGTCACCTGAACTTGCTACTTAGTCCCCCCAAGGGACCACAACTTGCAAATATAATGTAGAGAATGAGAAAAGAGGAGAATCAGATTAGGAGAGCTACATTTGTATCACTGTTATTTTGTTTAAAGTTCTGTTTCTCTAGAGATTACACCCAGGAAACAAGTACAGTGGAATAAACTAAATTAGGATAAATAACTTAAGTATTTTAAAAATCAAGTGATTTGTCCTCATTTTAGTTAAGACAAGTAGATACTTTCAAACTATATTAAAATCAGCTAACTTACCAATTCTTCTCCAACTGCTTCATGTTCCATAACTGCTACCCAACTCATATGTTCAGGACTGTTATTATATAGAATTGCATGCTCGATCTTTGATGTTCCAAAGAAGATAGTTCCAAATTGTATACACTTCAAACTTTTTTCCCCACACATATCTAACAGTTCAATAATTTGCTGAACAACATAAGCTTCAATCTTTAAAAATGTGTCTTCACCACACTGCAAACTCACTCTAATAAAAATATAAGAATAAAAACATGTTTTATTAATTCTTGTAAGTGAAAAAAACAAAAATACATTTCATTTGGCCACCAAATATCAGACTAAAAAGAAGTTGCATTTGATATTAATTAGAGAACAATATACTAATGAAAATTAAACAAATCTTGCTCAATAAACCACAGAATGCCAACCCTGTCTGTGTGCACACTGAAGAGTGGCATGTAATAAATATATTTTGTCGTCTCTAGGGGGAAAACAGTCCAAGGCTGTTGAGCAATCAAGACAAAACCTCTCAGATGAAAACAGAAAAGGTCTCCCACCTCTCCCACTGTAGAGCATCTCTCCTCGACCAAAACATAAATTCACATGTCTGAATATACTCACTCTCTTTCCAAAATTAATATCTCTGCCTAAAGTCATTTTATCATGTAACAAATAGCCTTTTATTGTTTGTTTCTAGAAGAATGAATTTCCCTATCCCCACCAGGTTCAAAAGGTAGCAGTCAGGCCCCACCCCACTGCTGATTAGCCCAAAAGGTTTGGCCTGTTCTGTTTCTAATTTAGCTTCTTTTGTTCTCATCTTGGGCTGCTTGATGCCACTTCCCAACACCCATGCCATCTCCCAGGAGCTTACCATACTGGTGACAGAGCTAGTTCAGACTCCCAAAGGGCTTTAGCCCTACTGAAACTCAGAACTCCTAAGCTCAAGCTATCCACCAGTTTAAAATTTTCCTAGTAGCAGGAATTATACCACTAAGCTCTACCAAGACTAATCATTTTCCTTCCTCCCTGCCCTGAACTCTATTCCCATCATTAGACTTCATCCAGCATTGTTACTCTTCCTACCAAAGTTAATAGTCACTTAGGGGAAAGAGACTAGAATGAAAAGATCGGGGTTTGAATTCTAGGCCTGCCACTTACCACCTCACAATCATTTTTGTCAAGAATGTTAAAGTACTTAATAAAGGGGAAGGGATTTGTTGGAGCTTACCAACATTTTAGCAAAGTCTGCTTAGGAGTGGTCCCTATAAATTGGTTCCACTTTAAAGGAGAAGGGAAGCCGTTCTTGGAACTAGGGCTTGAATTTTTGGTTTCGCTTCTTTGGTCTCTGAGGCATAAAAGTTCCAGTTTATGGGAAATGGTGGTCTGGAGGATTTAGAACAATTTCTTATTGCCCTGCAGGGAGTAAGTAAGCATTGCCAACTGCTGGGGTAAATATGAAGATGGAGTAGAAAACCATGTGGAAGGATGTCAGCAGATTATTCCGGAGCACATTTGGAGTTCTGTTTCCCCATCTAGTATGCTCCCCAAAACCTAAGTGAGTGGCTAAATGCTGGATTTGCTTTAAGATGATTTCCAATCCCTTATCCATAATATGAGCCACCATTTTATCCAGGGCCGCTGCTACCTTGGTCTTATCTGACTCAGTCAACATTACACCATTAACATATTGATAGACATCAGTACCCTCAGGAAGTGAGACTTCTTTCAGACTTCTGCCCACCAAATAGAGATAATACAGAGAATTCAAGTAATCCTGAGGAGAGACAGTGAAATTCTACTGAATTCCTACACAGTTAAAAAAAAACAAAAACTATCCCTGTTTAGTCTCAGACATAAAAAGAGGAAACGGCACTGAGGAAATAATAAATAACCATACCTGGGGCTGGGTTCCCTAGTCTACCATATTGACAAGATTAGGAATAGCCTTCAGCAATGAGCCTAACAACTTTGTTCAGCTTCCTATAATCTAGTCTAAACTGCCAGGCACCACCCATTTTCTTCATCCAGTCACAGAGGGCAATAATAAGGGGAATTTATGTAGCAAAGTGTTTCAGCCTAAAATACAAACAAGGGGTCTTCCACCTACCTCCCCTGAGCAAGTATGCTCCTTCACTCAGGGGTCTTCGTTTTAAAATCCTCAGTGGAAACTAGGGCACCTAATAGATATATTGAGAGGTCCCTGATGCAATAACCATAACAATAACAACACTTATATAGAACTTTAAGGTTTGCACAACTCTTTACATAAGTTATTTCATGTAATCTTCACAACAACCCTGTGAGGTACTTTGTTGTTGTTACTCAGTCATTTTCAGTTATGTGTGATTTTTCATGCTCCCTTTGGGTTTTTTTTGGCAAAGATGCTGGAGTGGTTTTCCATTTACTTCTCCCACTCATTTTATAGATAGGCAAACAAGGGTAAGTGACTTGCCCAGGGTCACAGAGCTAGTAAGTGTCTAAGGACAGATTTAAGGACAATAAGTCTTTTTAACTCCAGGCCCAGCACTCTAGTCACTGCACCACCCAGCTGCCAAGTACTATTATTGGTCCTCATTTTACAGATGACTGAGGTTGAAAGAGATGCATTGGCTTGCCCAGAGTCACAGAGCCAGTGAATGTGTCTGCCGGGACGGGAACTCGGGTCTTCTTGACTCTAAGTCAGTACTCTATTGTCTGTGCCATCTACCCACCTGCCCCTTACATGTTTGGTGATAGCCTTCCCCCCTTTACCCCACTGAGCCACAGTAACTCAGGAATATGGATTTCAGTATCACTGTGGTCATGCAGTTAAAACAGGCTGAACCTCCTTGGTAAACATGGCCTTCACTGTACCATAACAACAGTCTCCCAATTCTGAATGCATCATGTACTTCCAAAAGACCAGGTAGGGCAGAGGAATAGCCAAGATAGGCAAATATAGATATACAGCCTAAGACAACAAAGTGAAACATGATAGCAAGGCTTTTATGATTAATGAAATAACAATATACTCACTTTGCCAATTCATTAACAATTCTAGGCTTATCTGTACATATATAAACTTTAATATTCTTTGATGATTTCGGGTCCACAATTCCACTAGTGGGTTGTATAGTGATAGGTAACTTCCCTTTATAATCTATGTCAAATGAACCTAAGGGAAATATAAAAACAGGTATTTAAATTTGGAAATAAACTCCAGTCAGTAAATAAAAACTTAGTATGTGCCAGTACTATCCTAAGCACTGGAGATATAAGGAAAGGCAAAAATGGTCCCCGGCCTCAAAGAGTTTATGTTTAAATGAGGAAAACAACATGTAAATAGATATAGACAAGAGACATAAAGAGTAAGTAGAAGGTAATCTTGGTGGGGATGTCTCTAGCAGCTAGGAGGAATGGGAAAAGAGACTGACAGAAGAATACATCTGAGCTGAATCTTGAAGTAAGTCAATGACTATATAAGAAGTGTAGGTGAAGAGAAAGAACTTTCCAAGCATGAAGGACAGCCAGTGCTGAAGCACAGAGGTGGAAAGTCACCTGTAAAGAAAAGCAAATAGGCCAGTGTGGCTAGACAGTAAAGTATGTAAGAGAGAATAAAGTACAAGAAGACTGGAAAGATAAAAAAAAAGATCCAGGTTGTAAAGAGCTTTAAATGCCAAACAGAGAACTTTATGTGTCATCCTGAAGTTTACAGGAAGCTGCTGGAGTTTACTAAGGAGAGTGGAGTGACACAATCGACCTAGGCTCCATCATTTTGGCATGCTGGTGGATGGTGGATTAGAATAGGAAGAGATGTAAGGCAGAGAGATCAGTTAGGAGGCTACTGCAATTAAGCAGGCAAGAGGTGATGATGGCCTGACCTAGAACGGTGGCTATGGAAGGGAAGGGAACAGATGCGAGAGATGTGGTTTGGGTAGAAATTATAAGACTTGACAACATATTGTGTATGTGAAGAGAGTGAATTGGGAGATGAATATAATGATGAGACTGCAAGCCTAGGTCACTGGTAGATTAGCATTGCCCTCAACAATAATAAAGAAATTCAAAATAGGAGAAGGTTTAGTGAGAAAGATAATTATTTATGTTTTTAATATGTTGAGTCTTGAGATACCTACAGGACCTCCAGTTCCCCATGTCCAACAGGCCACTATTAGAGCAGGACTAGATTTCAAGAGAGAGACCAAGGCTGGGAATCATCAGTATAGAGATGATAAATGAATACTTGGGAACTGATGGGGTCACTAAGTGAGACAGTATAAGGAGGGAAAAAAAAGAAGGTCGTGGTTAGAACCTTGAGTGGTACTCCATGGCTGGTGGATGTGGCATAGATGAAGATCCAGGAAAGATAATTAAGGAGTCACCAGAAAGGAAGAAGGAAAGTCAAGAGACTACAGAAAATTGTTGTTAAGACTGTCCCTGGAAACACCAACATAGATGGTTTGTTGAACACGGAGGGTGAGAAAAGCAGAGAGCAACACCACCACTGGTATCAAGTTTCTACATCATTTAGCAATCCTATCACTGGCATAGAAATTCAAAGATATCCAACATCTTTGTAGCCCAGCCAGGGCTATTGTCACACAAATGTGAAATAATTCCTGGAATCTACAAAGAGATTCTCTCCTTCAGAAAAACGTATCAGTAATATAAAGTAGCATATCTTCTGCTATGTCTGAGATATATAAAATTCCCTTTGAAATAATAAAATAGTATTTATTAGACAATTTAGAAAGTGGACTTTGGGGGGCGGCTAGGTGGCGTAGTGAGTAGAGTGTCGGCCCTGGAGTCAGAAGGACCTGAGTTCGCATACGACCTCAGAACTTAACACACACAAATAAAAAACCTAGCCGTGTGACCTTGGGCAAGTTACTTAACCCCAACTGCCCTCCAAAAAGCAAAAAAAAAAAAAAGTGGACTTTGATTTATGAAAACTTATTAAAAAAATCACTGTGCTTTGTCATTTATGACAATTTTTTTATTTCAAAGGATATTTTCAATATTTGATTGCAAGGCAAATTTTTTTTATTAATGCATTCTGTTTGGGCACAATCACTTCTTTTCAACCAAAAACCCAAACGGATACCCCACAGAGTACATTCCCAAAGAAAATGTAAGCAAAAACACCTAATAGTATGATTACAACTGAAAGCACATGTCTCTTTCCACTTTTGTAGTCTACCAATTATTAAGAAAAAGGAAGAATGTGTGCTTTAATTTACATATGTTAGCGACATTGCTATGTTTTACTTGAATTTTGTTGTCTTTTACTATTATCTTTATACTGTTCTGATAATGCATAGTGCGTGTTCTTTTGGCTCTCTTTAAAGAATACAAAACTGCACCATTTTAATCAGTCAACAAACATTTATTAAACATTTGTTATAAGCCAGCCACTGGTGACAAAAAGACAAAAAATAAAATAGTCTCTGCCCTCAAGTAACCTACAATGATTCACATATCTTCCCACATTCCTCTGAATTGTTCATATTCATCATTCCTTAGAACACAGTATTTTCCATCACATTTATATGCCACAATTTGCTCAATCTTTCCCCAAATGAATACAACATGTGTGGGTCTTTTCTTTTTGGCATTAACCTCCTTTGGAGAATAAATTCAGTAATGAGATATCTGTGTCAAGGAGCATGAAGAATTTGGTCTCTCTTCTTGCATAATTCCAAATTGTTCTCTAGAACAGTTGGAACAGTCCTCAGATCCATCAAAAATAAATCAGTCTGTCTTCTTGCAGGCCCTCTAACTCTGATTTTTTTTTCAGTCTTTAAAAGCTTTGATAATTTGATGGGTATTTGCATTTCTCTGATGAATTGTGGTTTTAAGCATTTTTTCCTAGATGGTAGTTGATACTTTAAGCTTCTTTCACAAACTATTTATGTCCTTTGACCACTTTTCTACAGGGGAATGTCTCATAATTCTAAAGATGTGTTTCACTTACCTAGAGATTTTACATGTCAGGTTTTTATTAAATGTTTAATGCAAATTTTCCCCTAATCTATATATTGTCTTCAAATTCTAGCTATACTGACTTCATTTGTTGCAGATCAATTTCTTAGAAAGAAAATCTTGTAAAACATAAGGTTATTAAACATATTATATAGTATGACCATAACTTATTAAATTTTAATTATTAAAAATTAAATAGTTGATATAGAAACAGTTTTGGAATCAGCTCACTTACTGTCTCTGTCACATACTATCTTTCAGCAAGTCACTTCACTCTTTAGTTCCCAGGGAACTCTCTAAGACATGAACTATAGAAAAGGTGCAAATCTGCATTGATGGAAAGACTTTTCTACATTAAGACTTCCTTATACTGATGAAATTATATCCCTGAATTAAACATATATATGTGCATTTACACATACATTATATATGTGATAAAATAATGTTCTTTTAGTGTTCAGGACCTGTTTTAAATTGTTTGATATCATTTTATCATTTCTCCTAAGGTTACAGTTATTTTAACTAAAAACTAATCTAAAATTATACTAGAAAAGACAACATAATATACATGCTCTGAAGGAACTCCAGGAGGGACAATGTAACAACAAATTCTCAGGGAAAAATTTGGAAAATCACCTTTCTGAGCAAGTGAAGCAAAATATTTCTCAATATTATTTTATTAATCTTTTTCTAAACCTAAAATAAAATAAGCATAAGTAAAATTTTGTATGCATGATTTTTTAAAGGACAAAAGAAGCATTTGGGAAATGGATGTTTTGGTATATGCTTTTCCAAGAAAGAAAACAACTGGGCTCATTTAATTATTATTCTGTAAAATAGTTCCTAAAAGTCTTAAACACTCATAAGTAAATAGAAGAACTGTAGTGAAATTCTGTATGTACTCAAAAGGTATAGGAGGATGGCAAGAAGAAGGTATGGTTGGAGAGTGAACAAGACCAAAGTCATGCCATTCAATCCTATATACATGTATATATCTATATGTGTGTATATGTGTACATATATATATGTGTGTGTGTGTGTGTGTGTGTGTGTGTGTGTATTTAAAGGTAACTGACTATATAATTCTTTCACAAAGATAAATCCAAGTGTTATAGAAATATAACAATCAACTGATTTTAGGTTCTGACCTGGGCTCAAATAATGGCTCCAACAAGGAATAGCTATGTGACTTTGGACAAGTCACTTGATCTCTCCAAGTCTGAGTTTCCTCATATGGAAAATGGAGCTAATAATACTTTTGATTAGGCACTTCATAGGATTAAAAGCAACTTGCTTTATAAGGAAAAAGATGTGAAAAAGACATGAATTTAGTAAAAATATTCTTCTCCTAAATACAGTGTCATAAACATGCACTGGAAATGTAACAATAAAAAAGATACTTAGATGCATTAATAGAAATCTTGTGTAAGGTTGTAAAATAATTTTATTATTAAACCCAATGGTGGTTGGATCATCAGGGTATTGTTCCTAATTTGTGGAACGTGAAGCCCTGAGTTTATTTTTACTGAATAAAAAACTAGGAAAGAAATTTTTAAGTTCGGATTATTATTCTTAGAATAACTACTAAGGCAAACCATGCATATGGGGCTGCCTAAATTTTACTCTTTCAAAATCATTACTGAAGTTATTAAATAAGATTTAATGATTACCTAACATATCAGCTCACTGCAAGTTTCTTTGCAAAAAATCAATACAGTGTAACTCCTACATTCAAGATTTGAGAGTCATTTCCTATTTAGTCACTAAATCTATTTTTGAAGTAGTCTTTCTTTCATGAACATGTGTTGATATACTCATGAATACTAATGTTATATTTGCATATAATAGACACATTGTAATCTTTTGTAGGCACTACAGTTGGTATGATATATAATATTGATTTTTTTTTAAGAGTGAGAAACAGTGAGATACAATAAGGTAAATTAATTATCTCACATAAAATTGGCAAGAGAAAGCTATTACAATGGAGGGGAAGAGCAGGGAGGTGAAGGCAATGAGTCAACCTTACTCTCATCGGACTTGGCTTAAGGAAGGAATAACATACACACTCAGTTGGGTATCTTACCCTACAGGAAAGTAGGGGGGACAAAAGGGGGAGTGATAGAAGGGAAGGCAGACTGGGGGAAAGGGTAGTCAGAAGCAAACACTTTTGAAAAGGGATAGGGTCAAAGAAGAAAATAGAATAAATGGAGGGGTAGGATAGGATGGAGAGAAATATAGTTAGTGTAGTGAGATTAGATAATATATTTCAGCAATGCTTGAAGAAATTTCAGTTTGCCCAGTGTTCAGCCCTGCAGTTGGATATGTTAAAAAAGAATTATAGAAGGAGTTTCACCCAGGACCAATACTTATACCAAAATCAGAGAAACAACTAATGAAATTAAGAGCAGGTAAATATGGGCAAACCTCAGAAAAGAACACAAGAGTCATGATAAAAGACTTATGTAGACATTAAAATGCTGGGAAAAGACCAGAGGAGTAATGGAGTTTAAACTATATTAAATATGCATTGGTACCTCAATAAATCCATCAGATACTTCGTCTTGTGAGACTATTGTCAGGTCCTGGAGTTAGCACAAAAAAAGATCTCCTCAATGAGCTGGGGACCTTTCCCTGGATCTTTCCTCCACTATAGACAAACTTCTGCCTAAAGCCCTTTGGTCCTGATTGGTGATTCCCTAGTGCAGAACACCATTTCATATGGAGCCCTGCTATGCTCACTTCACTCCTAGCTCCACTCACTCTGCAGATTTCTCTCCCTCCTCACCAACTGTCTTAGACCCACAAAGGTATTCTCCTTTCTCCTCTCCAACTTTCTAGTTTCCCTTTACTATAGTCTACATCCCTTAAAATATAAGCTCCTTGAGGGTAGGGACTTTCTAGTTTATTTTTGCATCCCCAACACTTAACACAGTGACTGACAAAAAGTAAGTGATTAATAAATATTGGTTGGTTGATATAATTGATTAATTGAATAAATAATGCAAGATTCCATGGAGCATAATGAAAAAAAAGGCAGAACACGCAAGGATCACTAGAATAAATAGCAAGAGACCTGGTTCTGGACTTTAGCAAAGGTCCAGGGGGTAAAATGCAGAATAGAAACAGGCCTGGTGCCTGTGCAAGGTAAGTTACTGAACTGTTACACTCTTTGACACAAAGATCCCACAATTGGGCTTATACCCTAAGGAGAGCAACAATAGCCAAAGGGGGAGGAAAAAAGGTTCACATGTACAAAAAATATGGCAAAACTACCAGAAATGACAAAGTAATCTAGAAACAAAGTATGTGCCAATGACTAAGCAACAGCTCAACTAACCATGCTAATAGAATGTTATCATACTGTAAGGAATGATGAATATATGAAGAACTCAGAAAAACCTGAAGAAATACAGTTAAGAAACAAAAAAAAACCAATATGTAAAATAACAAAAATATTATTAAACTTCCTTTTAACAACTGATCTCACACACACACATACACACACACACACACACACACACACACACACACACACACACACACACACACACCTGTAATCTCTGCTCCAGAGGAGGCTCAGGTTAGTGGATCTCTTGAACTCAAGAGTTCTGAGTTGCAATGGACTAAGCCAATCAGGTGTCTATACTAAGTGAGCCTCCAGAATCAGGCCATCACCAGATTGCCTAAGAAGAAACAAACTAGCCCAAGTCAGAATGGAGCAGGTCAAAGCTGCCACGCCAATCAATGTGAGACAACCTGTGAGGTGAATAGCCCCTGTGTTTCTAACCTACATTAAATAGATACTTGTCTGTTTTTTTAATGACAAATACAAAATGAAAATAGCATATGCTCCCAATCACCATTAAGGCAGTTTTGTTTAACTGCTTTGGGGGAATGTACATTTTCGGTCTGGTTTAAATGGTTTTTGAAAAGTCATCTGCAATATCAAAACAAAATCTTGCTTTAATGCTCATTACTGAAAGTCAAGGACAAAGAGGGTTCTCTAGCAATCATATGCTTTTAGACACAACATTTACATTGTTTAAATTAAAAGAACGGCTAACATGCAAGCACACACACATATCACTGGACTTCAAGTCTGTAGACATTAGTCATGTGACCTAGAGCAGAGGTATCGAACATGCCTCTCCCAACACTCCTGAGTGCATCTGGAACCAAATTAAAATATAATTGGGAAATATTTAACAAAATAAAAAATACAATTTGTTATTGTTCAATCATTTCGATCGTATCTTACTCTTTGTGACTTCATTTGGGGAAGATACTGGCAAAGTTACTGGAGTGGTTTACCTTTGTCTCCTCCAACTAGATAGATAGGTAGATAGATAGATAGATAGATAGATAGATAGATAGATAGATAGATAGATAGATGGATGGATAGATAAATGTATGTGTCTGTATACAGATAACATGTTTTATATAATATATTATCCTTTACATTATCTTTCTATATGATATAATATATAATTATATAATATATAATAGAGAACAATTAATGTTAATATGAATATTTCTAAGTCAATATGCTGCCATCAAGGATCCTTATGTAAGGCATAGTGGTCTCTGTTTCTATTTGAATTCAACACCACTGACCTACAACATGTCACCTAACTTCCCTGAAAGCCAGCTTTCCTATCTGTAAGACAAAGACAACAATGTACTATCTACTTCACAGGGTCATTTTGAGGAAAGTGCTTTATAAATCCTGATATACTTTATAAATGTGAGTAGAATAGCTGTTATCAATAATGCAGTACTGGCTACAATTTAAGAGTTACCTAGAAAATTCAAAAAAAAGCACAGACCCTAAAAGTACTGCTTTCCAACCTAACAGAGATTCTAAAACTGTAATAAAGGCATTTTTAGGTTGCCACAAAAGATCCCTAGTCATCTCATCTCTAGAGACTCATGAATCAGCAATTAAAATTACATTAATCCAGTCATATAAAAATAAACTATATACAGATGTAATAAACTTTTACAATGGGTTTATTCCTACTGTTAGGCCATTAACATGGTAGTAAAAATAACTATGGAGGCTTTTTCCCTAGTTACTTGAGAAGAAAAATTACAAGTTAAAGTTTCTGGAGACAGTCATATCTATACATGAGATTTCCTCACAATACATTTTAATCTGGATCTTGATGCAGCAGGTCCATTAAACTATTGTACAGAATGATTATCTAATGACTCTCAGGTTTGGGCCATCCCAGAAACTAAGGACCGTTTTTAAGATGAATCAGAAAAAAAAAAAAACATTAATCTAACACATGCTGGAAGTTTCAAGTAACATTCACCTTCAAAATGTTAAAGTAATTTTAGATGACAGCAAACATTTACCTGGAATTGTTCCATGGTTAATAACATTAATCGACTTACAAAGTGATTTACTATTAGCTATGATTGTGCCAAAATTAACTTTTGACTCAATTTCCAAATGACAGCATGGAATCAACCTAGAAGGAGGAAAAAAGTAGACATTTACTATTAACAGTTATGTTCATTTCCTTGCAAATCTATTAAAACAATGACAGCAATTTTAAATTATTAGTTGGAATTATAAAATTATTAAATTAAGGTTTTTGTTTTATCAAACATAAAAATTCTGCATACAAATTTGTATTGCCCCCTTCAAACTAGACACTTAGAAGCATATTATTTATTCTATGTACTATATATATAGAAGACTATATTATGCATATATGTAGTCAAATGAAATGTTAAAAAGAATTTCAGTTCAATAAACATATAAGTACCTACTACTTGTAAATGCTATGTTAAGTGCTGAAGGCTCAAAGCCAATAATAAAAGCACTCTTTCCACGAGGTCCTTACATTTTTTTATCACCTTTTAAAAACTTACAACATACACTTTTTGATATCCTCAGTACTGACAAATTTTCATCCTTCAAAAACAAATTTTACTTTTAGAAATGGCCAAAGGTAACTTCGTATTAAGTCTGATGAAGAACATAGGTTATTGAGCCGGTATCTGGATTATAGCAAGTACTTAGCACATATTGGCTGAATTAAATAAAAAATGGGAATAATGCTACATCTATCCAATTATATATCTATACAATTGTTGTTCTTTGCAATAAAATTTTTATACAAAAGTCATCTATACATTTTCCCCCTGGGGAACTCATAAGTTGATCCCAAAGGCAATTCCAAAAGAAGTAAGCTAAAAGGATCTTTAGAAATGGTCACATGGGGAAACAAATATAAAGGTGCCCAAAATGACATTAGAGAATGCCCTCCTCATTTGAATGTAAAAGTCCTGGTAGGTTTGTTTATTTTTTTAGTCATTCTTATCATACAGTCATCCCCAGAGTTGAGCTGTTTCAGTGTAAGAAAAATGCTACAGATCAGAGCCTGGGTGATTGCTTTATTGATCATCACTCTAGATTGAAGAAAGTGATGGTAAAAAAATGTTTAATTATGTAGATTAAACTTAAAAAGTGCTTTGTGTTTTCAGAGAAATTGCACATTACATAAAGAAAAATGAGAAACAAATTAAGAAATGTTATGAGGCAACAAAGTGATGCAGTAGCTAGAGGGCTGGGACCTGGAGTCAGGAAGAGCTGAGTTCTAATGGAACTCCAGCCACTCACTGACTGTGACATTGGGCTAGTCTGTTTGCCTCAGTAAAATGCAAATAATATTAACACCTACTTCTCAGGGTTGTTGTAAGGATCAAGTGAAATAATAATTGCAAAGTGCTTAGCACAGTGCTGGCACACAGTAAGGGCTAATAAGTGTTAGCCATTATTATCATTGTTACTGACAATCCATCAGTCAATCAACAAACATTTTTTTTAAAGCAATTGGGGTTAAGTAACTTGCTCAAGGTTACACGGCTAGTCATTATTTATGTGTGGGTGCTCATTTTCTGAGGCCAGTTTCGATGCCGGGTCATCCCAACTCCAAGGCCAACACTCTTACTCACTAGCCACCCCAATCAACATACATTTTAAAGTATCTACTATGTCCTCAGGCTCTAAGCATAGGCTCTGGAAATACAAGAATAAAAGTGAAACCGTTCTTTTCCCCTGGGAACTTAAATTCTATTGGAGATACAAGAAAATTTACATGTATAAGATAGATAGATGATAGATACATAGACAGATAGACAGAGAGATAGACAGATGATAGACAGACAGACAAAACAGATAGATCCATGAATATACCTGAGTAGGTAGATACAAGGTAATGGGAAAGTGGGGAATGAGTACTAGCTATTGAGATTAGTAATGGTTTGATATGCAGGGAGGGCTTAAACTGAGTTTTCAAAGAAACCAGGATTCTAAGAGACTGAAGCCAGAAGGATGTACATCCATGGCAAGGGAAACAAGTCACTGCAAAAGTATGGCTGTGGAAAATTAAGTGTCATCTATGAGGAACAATAAGAAGAGCAGTTTGACTGGACCCTAGAGTCTGCCAAGGGGGATATTGTGGGATAAAGCTGGAAAGGTAGTTTGGGACCAGACTGTAAAGGGCTTTAAATGACAAACAGAGATGTTTATATTTACTCCTAGTGGTAAAAAGGCATTCTAGAGGTTACTGAGTGAGGGGAGGGGGAGTGTCCAGGGATGATGTGATCTGGTCTTTGCTTGAGGAATAACCACACTGACAGCAGTGTTGTCTAAATACAGATTGGAGTGGGCAAACTGGAGCAGAGAGATCAATTAGAAGGGCACTGACTAAGGTGGTAAGGAGGTAAATGATCTCATCAAGGAAGAAACCAGATTTAGCAGCTGTCTCCATGTGTGGGGTAAGACTGAGGAGTTGAGGATAACAGAGGTTGTAACCTTGGTGACATGGAACTAAAGCTCAAGAGAGCGTAAGTCTGTATATATAAATCTGGTAGTTATGTGTAAAGAGATAATAATTAAACTCATAGAATCTAATTAAGTCAACATGTGAGAGAGAGTAGATAGAGAAGAGAAGAGGACTCAAGACAGAGACATGTCCGTAAATATATGCATTTATTTGCATATATTTTTTCTGAGGTGGGGTAGAGGTTAGGGGAGGTTGCAATGTGTAACTGTTTCTATTATCCAGAATAAACCTCATTTTCACTGAATGCACATTCTTTCTTCCTTGTTCCTGACCTCCCTAACCGTAGATTTTTTTTTTACATGTAGCTTTAAAATGTGGGTCATTTAAGGAGCACATATCTTTGAAAGGATATACAGTTATCCCTTCCCCCATTGCAATTTCCCCCTTCAGTTTCAATATATCTCAGGTTGGCATAAGAAATTAAATGGTAATTTTGGGGGAGTTTTGTGGAAGGTGCAGATGACATGTGAAGGCCAGCAGATGACACTGAAAAAAATTAGAAACTCAGAATTACATAACCCAAATTTTACTAAATAGTACTGTGAACATTCCATTTTTTATAAAAGGGAGGAAAAAAAAACTTCTTCTCTGGTAAAAAGGGTGGGCCAAAATATTTTACAAGGATTTTCCAGATTGGGGTGGCACAGTACCCCGAAGCCCCATGATATGGAAGGGTCAACTGTAGATTCATCTGTGCCCCTTAAGAGTAGAAAAGTCTTTAATTTGTCTATGTATATGTAGCATCAACAGATTGAGGCCAAAAATATGAATATCTATGAATGAAATGAAACCACATACTAAATAAAAAGATTTACTTTTAACTGCATTAAACTAATAAACTAAGGCTATGCGATTAGTATAGTAGACCATTCATATTTTTTTTTTTGCTTTTTTGGAGGGCAATTGGGGTTAAGTAACTTGCCCAAGGTCACACGGCTAGGTTTTTTTGTTTGTTTGTTTGTGTGTGTGTGCATTAAGCATCTGAGGCTGGATCTGAACTCAGGTCCTTCTGACTCCAGGGCCAACACTCTACTCACTGCGCCACCTAGCCACCCCTAGACCATTCATATTTCAATTATTGGTTCTAATACAACAGAATTAAAACTTTGAATAATTAACCAAATCAATAATCCTAATCAATTTGACATGTGAAAGAAATGGATTATGAAGTATTAAAATCTAATTTATGTAGCTAGAAAAATACAGAAAGATTTTTTTTAATTAAGTTGACAAATATAACATTGGGTATAATAACTTGTAGCAGCAAGCACCCCAACATCCCCAGGGTGACTGCCACCACAGATTCTTAGATCTGCTTTTCTAAGGGAAAGCAACTCAATATGGGTTAACAAGCTTACTTTAATCAATCAAACATATATCATTTACCTAGTTCAGGGGAAAAAGGTCAACACCCCGAACTTCAGAGTATACAGATAGAACTTAAAAGACAGAGAAACAAACAGATCAAGCAGACAGGCTTCCAAACTGCCCAACCGTTACATCAATACCAAATCACAGTTACCAGAGAGGGAAGCATCAACATCTGGGTTTTCAAAGCCAGGGGGCTCTCAACAGCTGCCCAGAGTCTCATCTGGTCAAATTCTCCTGAGTCAGAGAATGTCACAACCCTCTTGACCCACTGCCCAATCACACAGCATCAAGGTGTAGGCGTTCTTGAAAACCAAGCCTCCTGCCACAAGCTCCATGTGACCACATTCAGCCTATTAGGAGGCAGAGTATATTTTCAAATCAAGGAAGGTTCTCAGAGTCTCTTAAGCCTATCAAAGGGCTTAGGGGCAGGGAAGATCTTTAAATTTGCATTTCCATTACATAACTAAAGAAATTAACCAAATGTGAATTCTGTGTAACTTTCCACCTTATATGACTCCTCCCATAAATCATCCACAGAGAATTTTCTCAACACACAGAAAGCCCTTCTCTAAGAAATGTACATGCATCATTTTAGTTCTTTTGGATTCAAAAGGAAGGTCAACAAATTCCATGATGCCATTTGAGCATCCAAGCTGTGTCCATATTTAATTCAACAGACATTTACTTAGTGTTTATTACTTTAAGATATTTTTACTTTTGCTTTGCTACATGGCTAATCCATCTCCTTTTCTAATCATTCAGTTCTTAGATAATACCTTTAATGCAACTTCCTTTACACAAATAATTACTGGTAATATGTCTTGCCTATTTACACCTGTCATCAATCTCTCCATTGTCCTTTGGGTCACCTACATTTTTTATTCCTCAGAGATTATGACATTACATGATTTGGAGTCATACAACAATACCAGGAGAATAATCAAATACAAATGGATTTGTGATTTCATTAGTTTAGGAGTTCCTTCCAATAAGACAGAGTAATCCATTCAGGTCTAACCTTCCTGGGAAACTCTTCTTGTCCAGGTCTTCCTATAAATTTGCCACTTAGTGTCCACCCAACGTGCTAGGGGCCTTTCTCTCTTTCTCATGATATTTCAAGGGTAAAAGTAGAGCACTCTGGATGTCCACTTGTCATCCCTCACCCTCACCTGTCTATCTTCTCTGCTTATCATACATTGCCTCAATGGTATCTTTAACTCCTGTGTCATCACCAGTCCTCTTGACTTTTGTCCTGCCACTGGACTCCAATGACTCTTAAGGAGAAAGTGAGGCTGATGACTTTGTAGAGCTCTGCCTCACTTAAATCCAATTTGTGTGCAAGTCAAGATATACCCCCCAGCATGATGTCATTGGTTTATTTGAGAACAAAGGACAAACAACAACAATCTTTTACTCTGTTCTAAGTTTTTCATAAATTATATGTTGCCGCCTGTAAACACCTACCATGTGCCTCTCCAATGCTCTCTGTATGAAGTTCATTTATAATTCACAGATATTCTTTGTCTCTGACTGTTATGCAGCATGTAGGTAGAATATTAATATTTAAAACCTAAGCTTTGTTTCCATGGGAAAGGCTATTAAAGGAACTCTGCAATTTTCCAAAGACAACCCAGTGCATTCTATTCCTGTTATTCAACTATGAACCCAAATCACTGTCCAGAAGTAGAGGTCAACCCATATATACAAACTGAGAAAATGTTGTTATTAATAAGACAGTTTTTTATCAGGGAGAAACCTGGGATCATTAAAAACTGGCATATTTCCCATTGTAGTCTTCTCTGAAACCCTCCCAGACAGCAATCCTTTATAATAAAAAAATTAAAGAAAAAGGAAAAATAATAAATAAATCACTATAATTTTTTTAAAGCAGTTTAGCCTGCTCTTTTCCTCCTGTTCAATTCTGGGATCAATTCATTCATTGTCTATCTGCACTGCCAATTTAAGATATTTGAACTAACTCCATGGTATATCCTTCTCACTTCATGGATAACAGAATTTTCATCCTGTTGTTGTTGCAGTGGTGATGGCGGTTGTTTCCTGTGAGGACTGTTAAATTGAGTTAAAATGGCCAAGAATGTAATTGAGGCTGTCTTGTAGTATTATAAGCTGAATGAAATCAGAGCAGGGTTATTAGCCAAGTGCCAAAGAACTTCACCATTAATCCCTTTTCCATTCAGACTCTGCCCAAGACATCCTCTATGACAATGGCAGATACCATTAGTGAGCATGTTGAATTATGCCTCGATTGATGACAGAGGATTGTTGAACAAAGTTATCTCTTTGTTACCATCTATCAAGTAATATCATGTGAACTTAACATATAGTATAAGGAAATGATTTCAGAGAAAAGCTTTAAGGGTTCTTTTCTGCTCACTAAATCAAGTATTTCTGTATGTCTTTCAAAGGCATAACCACCCTTCCAGCTATTCTGGTCATCATTAGCTACTTACTCTCCTTCAATCCACATTTCCAATCAATTTCCAAGTCTTACCAATTCCACCTCAAAATATCTCCTATATCCATTTCCTTCTCTCCACTCACATGGCTATTACCCTACTTCAGACCCTCCTCTCCTTTCACCTGCACTATTACAATAGGCTTTTCATTGGCCTCTCTTCCTCAAGTCTCTGCCCAATCCAGTCTATCCACATAACTGCCAAAGTGAATTTCTAATAAACAAGTCTAGTGACATCCCTCTGCTAATCAGTGCCTTCCTATATTATATTACAGTGGTCCCTATTATAGAATCACAAAAATTTGGGAATTGGGACTTCAGTAGCCACCTAGTCCAACTCATACCCAAAAGGAAACATTTCCAGCAACTGATCATCTAGCCTTTGACTAAAGACCTCCACAGAGGGGAAACCTAGAACTTCTTGAGGTGGCCCATTCCAATTTTTAACAGCTCTGGTTATTAGAAAGTTTTTTTTTGGTATCAAACCTAAATTTACCTCTTTGCAACTTCACCCATTCATTGCTTAATTCTGCTATCTGGAATTTCACAGAACAAGCTGAATCCCTCTTCCACCCCTTCAAACAAATGAATATACCTACTGTGCTTCCTCTGATTTTTCTCTATGTGAAAGAACCACAGTTATTTCAACTGATCTTCAGATGGAATGAGATCAGGAACACCATTACCTCTAGGATCAAATACTTTCTCCTTTGGCCCTGAAAACCCTTCACAATATGACTTCAACTTATCTTTCTAGACTTCCATTTGTTCACTAAAATGTAAGCTCCTTGAAATTAGAGAACGTTTGATGCTTTTGCTTTTTATCTGTAGCACCTAGTCCTGTAAAGGCACATAACAGGCACTTAGTAAAAACTTTCTGATGGATTACTCTTTTTCACACCATCTATGGTCCAGCCAACCTGACCTTTATGATATTCTTCACACCCAACATTCTATCTCCATCTCCAAATCTTTGCATAGGCTACAAAAAAAAAATGACAGTTTTATTTGTTGTGTATATTTTATATTATATTAATGTGGTTATGTTTTCTTCCATGATAGATTTCCATTATAGCTCCCTGAGAGCAGATTCTTATTTTGTCTTTGTAACCCCAATGTATAGCACTGGGCCTGACATATAGCTAGCATTTAATGTTTACTAATTGTTGTGTGTTGATTATAATCATTCAAATATGCACAGCCGAATTTTTACTGAAGTTCTTCTTAACAAATGTCCCAAGAGTGATCTGTTTTAGCTGGTTCACTGTCCAAGGCTTCTGTAAACCATACTATTCACTACTTCACCAAATGATGTTACTCATAATCCTCCATCATAAATTTGGCAAATAAAATTATTCCAAAGCAGAATTTCTATTGGCTACTATATCTTTTCTTTACCCATTTTCCATTTTTTGGTGAAAATGCCTTGTATTAGAATTATACTCAGGACCCTCTCCTCTTTATCTTTTAATTCACTTTGATGTTAGATTTTGCCCTTTGTTCTATCAGTGGTTAGACGGCATGCTGACAGCTAATTTAGAAACTATTCCCAAACAAATAACCAATTACTTTGGGCTTATTAAGATGTAGTCAACTTTCTGTAGGATAATATTGTTCAGTGCTTGCCTTATCCATGATTTCCAATTCTTCTTTTAAAAGCATTTATGACATACAAGCTTAAGATTTCCAAGTGACAGTATATAAGTTTTAGTGTCTTTTAATTTCTTAATCCTGAATATTTCCCAAAGTACTTTTCACTATCTTCACCTGCATCCATCTTAACATTGATTCTACCAAGAATTAAGGTACATGCTGACATAGTTTAGAGAAGCATGTCAAGTTCTTTGTACCATTTCCTCACTTGTCTATCCTTTGCAATCAATTAGAGTAGATAAACTGCAATTATCTTAGGGGCCTTCTATATAATGTAAGATAATCAAGGGCCCAATGAAATGACCTTTCTTGCTGCCTTTAGGCATAAGATTATGGGGTCATAGACTTAGAGTAGTCAAGTACATATCAGAGGTCGTCTATGCCAACCCCCTCATTTCACGGGAAATACCAGCTCATGGAGCCTAAATGACTTGACCCAGGTCACACAGAGGGTGAGGGAGTTATAATTAGAACTTAAGGACGGTGAGTCAGCACTCTTCTGTACCACCAAGATGAAACCGACTCTGCCAATTCTTCTTTTCCTCCTAAGGAGAACCTATGAACCAATCTTTCATTTATCTTCAACTTACTTGTCTCTGGTTCCATTTATAGAATGAATGTAAATGTTAGTAAGATTCAATTCCTTCAGTAATATATCATTTTGCTGACCAATGTAAAGAATCTCATCCTTAGAATATCAAATTAGTGTACAAAGAGGGTCTAAAAACTGATTCTTGGAACCTCCAGTCACTTTTTTCCACTCCACTAATCTTACTGCAGAAGTATAGAAGACCAAGGGCCATTTCCATTTCATTCTGTTCCCTGAGTTGGAATAATCATATCCAAAGGATTAATCCCCTAGTGGACAGCCCATGGGCCGGTCATTGGAATCTGCCAGTGCTTGGACTCTACTGGCATAGTCTTCAAGAACCAAAAGTCTATGCCATGATGAGGCATTAGAGAGCTATTTTCAGGGAAGAAAATGTGATTACTTCAAAAAGCATGACAGCCTAGCTTCAACAGTAAATTTAAGATTAAAGAGAAAAATCTAATTTTTCTTCTTTAAAAATGAAAATATCGGAAAATATCTAAAACTTGATATTGAGCAATAGTTCCAAGATAGTCATTCAGTTCTCCACCATACTTAGGTACCCCCACATTTCACGTAGCCTCAGAATAACAGCATTTTCACTGCTCTTCTAAAAAATGACGAACCTTCTCCATTATTTACAAAAGAGTTAAGTGGATCCATTATGCTGCTTTTCAAATTAAATAAAATATTAGCTGGACTACAAAGATACCCACTCTAAATAACAGATTATTTTTTAACAAGAGTGTTCCATGGAGCAAGATAAAAGAACGTCTTTTTGATTGAAACTTAATATGGTAACAGTAAAAGGTCATTTTTTTTAAAAATATAGGCAAAAAATTCTAGCACATCAATCATAAGGATCATCAAAATATTCTAAAAGTATGTCCTTTTAGTTAAGCTATGGGGAAAATAAAGTTAAAACCTGTTTTTAAAATTTTTAAATTTTTAAATTTTAAAAATGTAAAATATATTACTTAGAAACTGCATTTTTCTTTGGAGAATTATGAAAATATCAGCATTAAAATATGTAGATGACATACCCAATCAGTGGAATTGCTATTTTTCTTTTTCCTACTAAAATATGTATATTGTCAAAACTGTCTTCTTCTTTAACAGGCTGGTAAGTCACAGTGGCTGTCACATGAAGTCCAGTAGCAATTGCTATTTTATTAGTGTTCATGTCCAACTTGAACTGTAGTTAAAAAAAAAAGATTATTCAAATTATAACTAAATTATAACAAATCATAACTAAATTCCTTATTAAAAGAATTTAAAAAGAAATTCTGTCCTTGTGGCTCAATTGAATTTGGGGGCATATTTCTGTTTAAAAAGGTTTATTAAATGAGTACCACTCCCCTTCCTCTTGTCCCACAAACAGCTTGATCGTGCCCCTCTCTTTCTAATCCTAGGCATTGGACGGGAGCAAAACATAACTGAATTTGACAAACTCAATCAGCAACTGAGTATTTTAAGTGCCCACAGAGGGCAGGGAACCACTAAATATTTAGAGAACTGACAAGGATTCCACCAGAAAGCATTCCACCAACAGAAGAGAAGAAAAATACACTCAAAAGTGTTGCTCAGTCTTAAATGAAAATTTGGTATTCCACATTTTAAAAACTGGTTTCTGTTGTTTAAGTTTGTTTCTATGGTGTAAACAGGTGGCAGTATGGGAAAGAGTAGGCCAAGGAGTATATTCGCCACCCTAACCTAATCTTTCTAGGACCAGGAGTAGACAAATCCTCTCAGCCCACCTTGTCTCTGCCTTCCATTCCCACCCACCCCTGCTTTTTTTGCACATTGGGGATGGGATAGTACTTGGTCATAGGCACCTGCAGCTTGTCACTTTAGTCAAGAGGCAAAAAAAGGGAAGCTAAAAATTTATTTTAAAGTTCTGAATTTTGAAGGTCTATACAAATGTAAGAATTATTAATAAAATAAAAACATCCCTTCAAACTGCAAGGGGGGCCTCTCACCTCTAGACTGGAAAGGAAATTTCCCAGCTGGTGAAATTATGGTTAAATTAAAGAGCCACTGGCTTTCCCATTAATCTCTCCTGTTCTTCACCAATGGACAAACATGAATTGCACAGCTTTCTGGCTAAACCATAGAATTTAAGTGAAAAAAGCACAATCAATATAAAAGAAAAACTTTATCATAATGAAGAAACAGGTACCAGATAACAAACATTAATGGGGGTAGGTGAGGAAGTAGGGCACAAAGATTTGGAAAAAAACATGGTGAACTAGTTCGACTCAACACTGTTTACTCCTGAGTTCCACTTTAGCCCCTGCAACATATAATGAATTATTCCTTTCCAGACCTCAGCCTTGGATCACTCCCACCATCTACACCAAAAATTTCACAACCATTCTAACTGGGTCCACTAAAATTTGATATTACATAACTTCAACTGGACCCTCGCTGCTACTAGACAATCCTTCCACACCTCCCTAATGGATGCAATGTTCAACTCACCACAGTGACTTTCAAACTTTTTCATCCATGGCCACCCCTCCCATCTCCACCATATCACCTGAGAATCTTGCTTCCTATTTTACTGAAAAAAATTGAGGCCATTCATCCCTTTTTCCCTCCTCCTCAACTCATATCACTCAGAAGCCTTCTGCTACTGCATCATCCTTAACCACTCTCTCACACGAAGTACTGCCCTTTTGTCCTGGACAAGGCAAAGCCCTCTTCCTGCATAAATGATCCCATTTCATCTTGTCTCCTTCAACAGATGACCCTCTCTATCACCCACACTCTCTCACTTATCTTCAATTTCTCCCTGTATACTGGCTACTTCCCTACTGCTTATAAACACACTTATTTCTCTGATCCTCAAAAAAGTCTTCCCTTGATCTTTCCCTCCCCACTCTCATTCCCTATCTCTTCTGCTTTTTGTGATTAAACTCCTTGAGAAACTCATCTAAGAGAAGCACCTTCACTTGATCTGCTCATACTCTCTTCTCATGCTTCCAAACTTATCAATCAACCAAAACTGCTCTCTCCAAAGTTACCAGCGATCTCTTAATTGCTAAATCAGTGGCCTTTTCTCAGTTCTGCTCCTTCTTGACCTCTCTGCAGCCTTTGCTAGTGCTGATCACTCTCTTCTCCTTGATACTCCTTTGTCTCTAGATTTTCGAGACATTACTCTCTGCTGGTCCTCCTCCTATCTATCTATTCCCTCCTCCTCTATCTCCTTTGCTAGATCTTCATCCAGGACATGCCCACTAACATTGGATGCATCATAGATCTCTGTCTCAGACCTACTTCTCTCTATACACTATTTCACTCAGTGACTTCATTAGCTCCTATGGATTCCATTACCATCTCTATGGTGATGATTTTCAAAACTACTTCTCCAGCCCTAACCTTTCTGCTGATCTCCATTCTCCCATCACTTACTGCCTATCAGACATCTCAAACTAAATTCAAACAAACACAACATCTCTAAATTAAACTTAGTTTCTTTTGTTCCATATACTCCTCCTTTCCAAGCTCGCCCTTTACTGTCAAGGGCACCACCATCCTCCTAGTCCCGCAGGCTCACATCCCAGGCATTCTTCTTGACTCCTCACTCTATCATTTGCTGTGCAAGACAAATTCTGCTCTCAAAATTCTCATTTCTCTTTTAAATCACTCAGAAATGGTTTGTTGTGATTCCCTGTCCTCCTCAAATTCCCCAGGGCCCTCTGAATCATCAAGCATTAGATCATTTTCCTTCCTTCATTTTTGTAGTATCTATTCATGGATGTCTGAACTAATTTACTAGATATGGAGGTCATATTCCCTTCTGTTGTTACTACTTTTCATGTTGATATATTTGTTTATGTTCAAAGTCCTTGAGACTTTTTCTTCCAAAATTCTTTAGTACTTTCAGTCTTTCCGCCTTTTCCTTATAACTCACTTCTGGACTCCCTCCCCTCCTAGATGCTGGATCTCAAAGAGTCTCAGTATCCTCCAAAACTGGGAAATCCACAGTTTACTAGCCAAGATCTCTGCCCTAAGTGATTGTCAAAGCGTCAGAATTATCCCCAGCTGGGTATTGTGCTATTCCCTCAGAACTGGCTGAGTTCTATAAAGCTCTCTAAGAACACATGGGTTCTGTCCTGGTGACCTATATGACTCCCCCTGTTCCTTAGCTCTCTGGCTGAGCACCAGCAGTTCAGAGTTTTAGTGTTAGTGCTTCCAGGTTGTGGTTTTGAAGCGTTTGTCCTTACAGGTAATCCCACCATGATGTAGGCTTTTGCTGCTGAAGGGCTATGGCCAAGCTGGTTGTCAAGACCCAAGACCCAAGAAAACTTCCACAGCCTAAAACTGGGGTCTTTACATCACTGGGAATAGAGAGGGAGGAAAAGGTAAGGGGGTGGGTTCTGATGTAAACCTGTGTTCTGTCCTTGGGTCAGCTAGTGAAGTCTTCCTATCAATAATGTGGAATGAAAAGGAGAGGTGCTGAGTGAGCTCAGGGTCAATGAGCATCAGTAGCTATTTCTATAATCTCCCTCACCCCTCTCCAAGAGAGATTATGATTTCTGCTTAGAGGAGAGCAAGATATTTGGACGACAATAACAAGACCACGATGGCCTATTCTGATTTCCTCAGGTAGGGGATATTGGACAAAAATTATATCTGTCCCCCTAAATATTTCTACTCTATGGGAAATAATTTCTGTGTTAAAGCCACTTCTCTGGGTCACCATCCTTAGAAAAGGGGTGCCCTAGATCTTTGACTCTCTCCTCATCAAATGTTAATTATGCAAAGACCATCACAACTATTAAATAACAACAAAAAACCCACCCTATTTATCTAAGTAATTAGATGAAATTGGGCTGCTAGTTACTGGTTCCCTAAAATGGATAGAACACAACTAGGGAGGGGAGGATTGAGTCAATAATAGAAAAAAAGAGACTTCTCCAACTTCTCAGGATACCCAAGAACCCTTACAACAGGAGATTTAACAGGACTGGCCCTGAGAGTGGGGCCAGAGAACACATTACACCTTGAGCTAGGCACTTCACAGATTTAAAGAATTTAGATTTTGAAGGAACCTCAACATCCATTTAATCCAATTCAAAGCCACATGGAATCCCTAAGAATATATAGAAATAAGAATTTTCCAAATAAGCATTATCCAACCTCTGTTTCATTTAACAACCCTTCAAATACTTGAACCCTGCTATGATGTTCTCTCTGAGTCTCTTCTTGTCCAGGGTAAATACTCTGTTCCTTCATCCTATCATTAAATGACATAGACTCAAGGACCACCACTATCCTGGTGGCCTTCCTCTGGATGCTCTGAGATGTATCAATTTTCTTTTCTTAGTGAGACTCTCAAAATTAAACATAATACTTCATACTTGTTCTGAGGAGGGCAGAGTACAGAGAAATTGTCACTGCCTTAGGCTTGGAAGCTATTCTTGTCTTAATGAGGTCCAAAATTACATTAGTGTATTTTTTGGGTTTTTTGTTTTGTTTTGTTTTTTATGGTGACACATCACAGTATAAAATCATATTGAACATAGAGTTCACCTCACCTCCTAGGTCTTTTCTTTTATCAACCTTCTATGTAATAATGCCTAGTCAATCAATAAACATTTACTAAGTGCCCACTATTTGCCAAACGCTGTGCTAAGTACCTACCCCATACTGTGGCTGTAAAGTTGATTTTCTTAGCCTAAGTGTAAAATTTTTCATTTATCCCTGCTGAATTTCAGCTAATTAGATGCAGTCCAATGCTTCTACAGAGGTTCACAAGGTGGGGGATACTGCCATTTGGGTGGCATTGGAATGGGGGGAAGGAGCAGTAGTAGCCTCAGGTGCAATTGAGGTTGTTGAATAAAAGTAAGGGGGCAGTGGAACATAGGGATAAAAAGATGAGAAAATTTTGAAATACCATTTGTACATGTTTCATCTGTTGTGTAACAGAATTACAGTTGAAATGACTACATTATTTTCCAAATAAACACAAAAAATACAAGTTATAACTGGTAAAGTCTGCTAACAGGTCCTAACAAGCAAGTGTTGGCAGGCAAGAGTGTCATGCATTGTCAGGAAGTCCAGCATGCATCGATAGGAATATGTGCATGTAATGGCTTGTTCATAATACAAGACTATATGGTTACAAGACACAATATTGCATCACCAAAATTTCAATGCAGGAAAAAACACAAATATGCAAATATATTATTAAATTTAAGATGCATCTTTTTTTTTTGCATTTTGCAGGGCAATTGGGGTTAAGTGACTTGCCCAAGGTCACAAGGCTAGTTTTTGTGTTAAGTGTCTGAAGCCAGATTTGAACACAGGTCCTCCTGACCCCAAGGTCAGTGCTCTATTCACTGTGCCACCTAGCTGCCCAAGATGCATCATTTTTTTTTAATATTTTATGTTTTTTTGAAATGACCCAAATTTCAAAAAACTCATTAAAGCAAATGGAATTCCAGCAGGGGACAGCCTCGAGCAATTTTGTATAGACCAAATAAGTTTGGGAACCTATGTTCGAATATTAAGATCTCTTTGGATTCCCACTGGCATTCAGTGGGTTAACTATTCTTCCCTGCTTCTGTATCATTTGTCAATTTAATTTGCACACCATCTATATCTTCATTTGAATCATTCTTAAAGAATGTTAAACAGCATTAGGGCAAGTGCCCATTCCTAGGGTACTCCAATAGAGACCTGACAAGTTGGCAATGAACCATTAACAACAAACTACTCTTTGAATCTGGCCATTCAATCAGTTCCAAATCTATCTGATGATGTTATCAACTAGTCTACATCTACATTCTCCACAAAAATATTTTGCAATATACTTTAACGAATGTTTTGCTAAACTCCATATCTATAATACCAGTTTAGTCACCAAAAAAGGAAAAGAAATAAGGTTAGCCTGGAATGATCTGGGCAAATTGAAGTCATGCTGGCTCTTTGTAATCACACCTTCCCTTGTTAAGAGAAATTTATTAACCATTTCTTTAATGATTCCAAAAGTGTCCTAGAAATTAAAGTTAAGATTTTGTTTAGAGATCTATGGGTTAGAGGGTTTAGACACACACATACACACACACTCTCTCTCTCTCTCTCTCTCTCTCTCTCTCTCTCTCTCTCTCCATTTAATTATCCGTGTTCCTGTAATAACTCACCCATTTTCCATGATCTTTCAAATGTCATCTACATTGACTTAGCAATGACATCTTCCTGTTTTTTCAATACCAATGGAGGTACTTCATCGGTGATAAATGACTTGGATTTCTCAAGGACAGCTAAGTTCTCTCTTATGTTCTTACTTACTTAACTTTGGTATCATCAACTCCCTGTTACACATTTTCAATCATTTCAATTGTAAAGGCCCCTTCTCCTTAGTAGAGAAAATGGAAATAAAATAAGAATGGACCAGCTCGTCTCCACTCTGTTATCGGTAACCATTTTTACATTTGCCAAATCAGCAGCTCCATCCCTTATTGTAACCCCTTTGGTTTTGGAAAACTCCCTTTTTGTCTAACATAGCTAGGTTCCCTTGCTAGTCTCAGATCACAAATATGGAGCAGGTCACTGAAGAGGAATTTCTATAAGCAAAGGAAAGTCTCTAGCAGCAACCCTGTGTAAGTTTCTAGGGGTAGCTTCAAACAGACAGACTTGTTTCCTCTCCCCCAAGATCAAGTTACCATGAGAGAGAAGTGTGCATGTGGACATAGGATTGGGAGGAAGACGCATTGGAAGGGATTTGACTGGGAGTCAGAAGTTCTGGAGCAAATCAAGATGTTTGTGCAGATAGGGCATTGAGGCAACTACAACTGAAGCCACCTGTATTCATTTCAGTTAGTCAGAATGTCTGAGTAGGAAGCCAAATTCAAGTCCGAAGGTGCTGAACTCGGCTTACCCACCCCACCCCCCCAGGACTCATGCAAATGGTGAACTTTTAATCTTCACTTTCTCCCCCCTGGGTTTTTATGTTCCTTAAGGTTATTTGTTTTAGTTGTTAATTTGCAGGATAGAAAAAATGATTGATCCTAACTGCTCTGGCTTAAGTACTTCATTATCTGTAAATGAGGAGTTGGAAGGGGAGGGAGAAAGAAGGGGTCATAAGTAGCTCGCAAAATATGGTAGAGCAATGAAGGAAGTAAATTTTCTAAGTTGCCAGAATTTGATATTGGCTAAAGCTTCCTAAGCTAAATGAGTCAACGGATCGCTATATTTTATAAACCACCCAAAACAAAGCAAAAGTTGAGTACAGGCTTTTCCCCTTGACAAAAGTCAGATTTATGAATAAGCAGATTTAAAGGGTAGAAAAGACCTTGGTGATGGGCTTTCCTCAGAGGCAGAATCCTCAGGCAAGTTCACTCTCTTAATGAAGACCCGGTTTCTTCTTTAATGAGAGGGTATGAAGACATTGATTGAGAGGAAGTCAATCCCCTCAAGTACTGGCTAAAGAAAGGAAATGGAAAAGAATAACTCTGCTCACATGAAAGTGAGTCCCATCAGAGGCAAAATCTAGTTTGCTAATTTTCCTGTTTAACTACACACACACACACACACACACACACACACACACACACACACACACACAGCTACAAATTAATGAAGCACTCGTTTTTGTTCCAAATACTGTTTCAAAGCTAACAATACAAACATAAAAATGAAAAGATGACAGACACAGTCCTTGACCTGAAGGGTAGACAGAAGGGAGAGGTTACATGTGTGCCAGCAGACAGATAGCAAGATAGTCTAGAGAAATAGCAGGATGAGATGTGAAGTAGGATGTGGTATACATAGGCAGCCTATAGATATATTGGCCCAAAAGACAGAGTTCATCCTCACTCAGTTGCCAATCAACTGGGATGGGTCCCTAGGGCAAGACCTCCAAAGAGTTGGATTAAGTAAATTCCCTGGGGACTAGGGGCATGTATGTTGGAGGAAAGAGTGCCCTTCACACCTGGAGGATGTCTCACATGTATTTGAATCACCACATGCTGATGATTAGTCATACTTTAGTATGAAGACAAGAGGGACCATACCTACCTAAACTAGTACTTACTGAATATTCTTTGCATTCTGTGGCTAAGGGTATGTATGGTGCATTTCG
Organism: Gymnobelideus leadbeateri; assembly: GCA_011680675.1. Taxonomy (NCBI): domain Eukaryota; kingdom Metazoa; phylum Chordata; class Mammalia; order Diprotodontia; family Petauridae; genus Gymnobelideus; species Gymnobelideus leadbeateri. The sequence goes on from WOXC01011246.1 coordinate 75,231, forward strand.
TTACTCTTTTTTAGATAATAGTTTCCAGGATCACAGATACTAGTTCCCAGGATCCAGGGCTATAACAATCTATTAGCTCCCAGGTTCATGGTTTATAAAATCTTCACCATGCTTACACAGTGAGATATCAGGATAAATAATATAAACATTAATTGTAAACAGTCCAGTGTGCATACACTATGCTAAGTCACTATGATATTGCTAAAGTTAATAATGTACACTTGTGAGGCTATTGCTGGCAGATTGCCTTGTATTTTAACCTATAAATCAAGTAGGCATGGCCAGTAAGGGGGAAATAGAAATGCACAAGGGAAATGTGCAAGTGTGTGTGCCTTGACTACTCCCCATCAAGGCTTAGGGGAGGAATGTACAAGCTGGAATGCTGTATGCATTTCAATCAGCCCCATTGAGACCTAGGGGATCCTGCAGGAGTTGGAACTCCCATTTTTGCCCTCCCTTATGAGAAGAGTAATTAGGGGATGGTGTAGGAGTTGTGGTCCCATTATCAAAAACCAATTTGAGAAGACTAGAATAAAGTAATTAATTAACCCCTTATTATGTCTCCGATGCTGTCCTTCTGGCTGCCCAGATCAAGAGTGAACCTGCTAGAAAAGCTCCCACTCCAGTCTTTCCTGTGTTTCCTCCCACCCTACAATTGATGTAGTCAATGTTACCTGTGTTACACTAAGTAAACCACTTTTTGTTACGTGCTCTGTGGTCTATAAGTGCCCCATTCCAGTCTCAGACTTGAACTATGAAACTAGTCAAAGTAAACCCTGACTGATAACATTTTGACAAAAGCGGGCAAAATTTGATCAAAATGGCATCATAACTCATACTGTAGCAGAAGTGAGGAAAGGTACTACATATGCAGAGGATAGAGTAATTGGTCAGGTAGTCAGAAATGGCACCATGACATGTTAAAGGCCCTTCTGGTGGCATATGGAGAGCCCTCTGAACAGAATATACAAAGGGCACCTACTAACAAGAAGGAATTACCTCAGTGGACATTAAAAGAGACTGACAAGGACTTTCCCAGGCGTAAATAGCCATTCCCTCCTTGAATTTGTGATAGAGAAGAAGCTGAAAGCTGAGCATACTCTGACATGTATCCTAACTTTAGGGATTGCAGATTTCAAAGAGTACAAAGAAAGCATAGATAGGGTCCTAAGGAATAAAATTGACTCCATAAGAGAACTCAGTCCAGGAAGGAAGGAAGAATTTCAAGAATGAAATCATAAATACATGAAAGGAAAAAATTCCAAAGAGTATGAAAAATAGGAGTTGAGTAATGTGTATGCACAGGGACCTCACCAGCCAACTTTGATTTTAAAAATAGATAGCTAGATATAGATATAGATGTACATATATATATGTATATATGTGTGTATATATATATGTATATATATGTGTATATATGTGTATATATATGTATATATGTGTGTGTATGTATATATATATATATATATATATATATATATATGAAAATATATCCTTGCAAGGGTAAGTAAAGGGGGATATATCTAATAGTGGCATCATCCTGTAAACATGCTAAAGCATACCCAGTTACCCTATTGTCCAACCAGGCCATCTCACCATCTGCCCACTCCTGCTACCTTTCATTTCCCTACTTGGACCAATATCTTCCATTACAGACCTAAACCTAGACCTCCAGAATTCATGTCCCAAGTCTCTGGGACCTAGACATTATGCCTGATGTAGGTAAGTCTAATAATTTAGACTCAAATCTGAACATAAAGGCACTCATGCATAATCTAACAATTATCAAAAGGGTAACTTAGTCATAGAATAGCTAGGTGCTAGGATAATAGCCATGCCCTCTCCTGGATGGAGCTTTGAGTGTGGCTCCTGAGATATGAGGTTGATAAGGAAGCAGCTGATCAACAAGCCTATGTGAGTATCAGTAAAACTATATACCATGACATCCAACACCAAAGTAATAAGGAACAATTAGACCCACATCAGCCTAAGACATCCCTAAAGCCCCCTAAGTACTTGGATACAAGGGGCTCCCAGATAGTGAAAACCAAGCTAATATTATATCACAGGATCCCCAAAGGTTCTATCAAAGTACCCCAGTTCCTATGAGGAGTTTTGGAGGTTGAACTACTGAAAGAAAGAGATTCACAAGCTCTTGGAAACAGGTACCTTTTGGAAATCTTTATGCTATTGTTTGTAGGGCCAAATGGAAACCTTTAGTTAATTAAGCTATCCAATGTAGTCAATACCAAAGAAAATAGGGTTTTAAGATATATGAAAGATATTTCCTACTCAGTTTGCTCCGGAGGCTTCCCATTTCCCGTGGGATAAGATATAAATGCCTCTGTTTAGCTTTTAAAGCCCTATACAAAATAGCCCCAACCTAATTTTTCTAGGATCATTGAACATTACTATTCCACACTCTTAGATTCAGCCAAATTGGTCTGTGTTCCTCATACATACTTCATTTCCTTTCTCTGTGCCTCAGGGTTTCCCTAGGCTCCTGGATTAACAGCTGCTGAAGTTCAGTTTTGATTATCTCTCTTAAAGAAGCCAGCACCATTGGTAAACTGGAAAAACAGCATTCCATTGGCCCAGGTGTCAGAAATGGGACTTTATGCTATTTCACATGCTATGATCTTGTGACATTGGCATTTTTCCTCCTCCTCCTCTCACAAGACTCTCTATCCTCAAACTCTCTGTATTCTCAATGCCTGGCTGTCCCTTAGTTTAAAATGTTGTTTTAGCTTATCTCCACATCTTAAATCAGCTAAAATCCGGCTCTCTACAAGAAGCTTTTCCCAGGTCCTCTCAGTGATAGTCCTTTCCTTCTGAGATTAGCTTCAATTTACCCTGTATATATCCTCTACGTACATACTTGCTTCCATGATATCTCCTCTATAAGAATGTGAGCCTCTCAAGGGCAAGGACTATTTTTACCTCTCTTCATTTCCCCAGCCATTAATTAGCACCAGTGACTGGCACATAATAAACACTTAATAAATAGTTGTTGACTTAACTTGATTTGGTTTCCATTAGATTGTGAGCTCCATAGGACAGAAACTGTCTTTTTGCCTCTTTTTTTTTTATCCCCAGCACTTAACACAGTGTCTGGCACATGGTAAGCACTTAATAAATACTTACTAATTTACTAACTCTAACAAGAAGAATAGGACCCAGGAAATGCCAATTATTAAATGGAAAATGGTACCTTCAAGATTTCACTCCCTCATATATTGTTACTAAGTAGGAGACTGTAATATCCCCTTCACTAAGGATTGAGATGGCTCTTTCTGCCCAACCAAGCTCCTCATGCCAATCTGAGTGTTCAGCTAGCCCTTATGGTTTCATACCTTCCCCCAACTGGCAAACTGACCCCCTTCATCTATCTCAGAGCAAGTTATTTGCCCCTAACAAACAATATTGTTATTATCATTCACCTCAAATACCAACATCTGGTGTCCCATCTCTAAGAAGCCATGTTTGCAATGAATTATTGCCAACCGGGAAGAAGAGCTCTCTGGGCCAAAATTTTTTCAAATCCAGCCTCCGAGAAGACATACTCAAGAAGGATGGATTAATTTCCTTATTCCAGCCAAGGTACAAAGTTACCCAGGTCTCAAGATTTCTGAACTCTCAGATAGCTACATACATCTTTGGTAAATGGTTCAAGGAGCCTTTGCTCTGGGGTTGACTGGGACAACTTTTCCCCTGAAACGACTTGGAAGACCAACAAGCAGCATTCGCTCTAATTACATGGAAGAGATAAATTTATTTATCTCTACATAACTGGGGTAAAAATATTTAGTTGGGCTTGAAAGTAACCCTGAGTTCCAAATGAAGGAGAGAGAAAGTCCATCCCACCTTATAAAAGAAATGCCAGAGGCCTCTATAAGTACAGAGATTTAGTATCTATCTTCCAGCTCTGTGTGTTTTCATTGGGTGTCTATCCCTTGATGGGAATCCCAGAAAAGAGATGTATTGGTTTGTGTACCAAGGAACACTGAGGGGATGGTGGTACAATGCAAGCCTCAGTAAAGCATTATGACCTTTTGGCTACTGGACTACAACCAATCCTGAACCATTTTGAAAAATCAAAGATGATTCTCAAAGTGTCATCACTGATATCATGTCCCTCGTGTCCCTGGGGGCATCACTGCTTTATATCAGGAGACCCATTGTGAAATGGAAAGATATGGTATCACATATCACAAATCGTTAAGATCTGGAACTTGATGCTTTTGAAAGGGAGAAATGTAACTTGGGATTCTGGTCTTCCTTCTCCATATCATGTAACTTCTTCAGGGGGGTATTACATTACATTGCTTGTTTGGGAAGAGGGGGTTATTTTTTACTTTGTATTTTAGGTTTTTTCTTTTCCTCTTCGAGGGCTTCCTATGTCAGGCTTCTCATATCTCTGAGATTAAGGTAGTCCCATTATGGCCCTATAGCCATTTTCAGTGGTAGAACATCCCCTAGAACAGAAATGTCAAACTCAAGATGAATGCTTTAGCCAAACCAAATTAAAACAAATTGAGAAATGTTTAACATAATAAATTAAAACACAATAAAACATCAATAATGTTAATTTGTGATTTCCTAAGTCAATACATAGTCTGTGGAGATCCCGAATTTGACACCTCTGCTCTAGAAGACTTTTTCGACTTTCAGGTCTTCTAAGAACAATAGCTACCAGTGTTCTTTCTATGAATGCTAGGCTACTCCTCCCCCCAAAAAGGCAGAGAAATTGTTCCCTAGACTTGATTGGTCCAAGGAAGGAAGGTATGAACCATTGACACAGTTGTCTAGTCATATTAGGGAACAAAAGGAGTCACCAGCACACGAGGAGTCAGTAGTTCTCAAAACTTAGTGAATATTTGACTGTCATTCCAATCACCATGGCGTTAAGCAGAAACACTTGCACATAAACATAAAGGTGTGGAGGGTACATCTACCTTAACTAGCAGTGTAACATATGAGGAGAAAACCCCATGGAGAGTAAAGGATGACTGAGTGTTCTTTTGATGTCAAGAGAAATTAACAAAGTAGTCTTGGGGGTAGCTAGGTGGCACAGTGAGTAGAGCGCTGGCCCTGGAGTCATAAGGACCTGAGTTCAGATCTGGCCTCAGACACTTAATACACACAAACAAAAAAACCTAGCCGCGTGACCTTGGGCAAGTTACTTAATCCCCATTGCCCTCCAAAAAGCAAAAGCAAAAACAAAAACAAAAACAAACAAAAAAAAAGTAGTCTTGTATATCAGGTGGATTCCCATGACATACTTTTGGGAAGACATGGATAAGTAACAGGACGGATAAGGATGGGTGATCTTTGAAGTTCCTCATTTGCCACTTGTTTCAGCCTGCACAAACCCATCATGCACCTCTCAATTGCCTTCTGCATAATATTCATTTTCAATTGTTCAGAGATTTCCATAGTCCATGTCTCATTGCCAAAGAGCAACACCATTAAAATGTTACTGTTAAAATGAGATGGCAGGGCAGCTAGGTGAATAGAGGACCAGCCCTGGAGTCAGGAGGACCTGAGTTCAAATCTAGCCTCAGACATTTGACACTTAATAATTGTGTGACTTGGAGCAAGTAATTTAACCCCAATTACCTTGCCTTCCCCCCTCCAAAAAAAAATTAGATGGCTTTACTTGTGGCAGAAGTTTGATGTTATCGAAAGAACTTTGAAGTTTACTAAAAAAGCAATCCAACCTACTTTTTCTCCTGTTAAATGCTGGTCCCTTCTCATTGCTTATTTGTACTGTCTCTTTCAGACATACAAGATCTATGGACTGTCCATGCAAATGCATCTAATAACAGGACAATGGAAATTGTTCATAAACTTAGTCTTTCTCATGTGAATGGTCAGACAAAAAAATTTTAAATGATTACCAACCTCTTCCATGAAAACAATGTTTGGGGCTTAAATGCATTGTTCTATACTCTTCTAGGACTTGATGGAACTAACATATCATTATCCACAAACAGGATTATCTGGAAGACCTCCCCAATCCACTTCAACTTGTGATTCATGCTGGATTCCCTCCATCACAATAATGAATAACTTTAACAAGTGTACATCTCCCTGCTCCAAGATGACTTCCCTGTTGTTAATCAGACACAATCACACACTCTGCATGCCAGCCAAGCTGACCTACTTATTGTTCCTCATATTTGACATGCCATCTCCCACCTCTGTGCCTTTGAAGTCTTTTCCCTAAACCTGGAAAGCTACCCCTGCTTGCCTTTCTCAGAATTCCCACCTTCCTTCAAAGATCAAGTCAAATATCACCTCCAATATGAGGCATTTCCTGTTCTCCCATTGTTACTGTTCTTTCCTTTCTGTGTTCTATATGTAATTTAAATATACTACAATTTGTATATTTTAGGTTTCCTCCAGTATAATATAGCATCCTTGAAGGTAGGAACATTTGCATTTTTTTGTCTCTGTACACCTAGAATCTGGTATAGTGCCCAGCATATATGAGGTGCTCAATAAATGCTTGCTTAATTGAATTGAATTTATGATCAAAGGGTCACTGAACAAAATTATTTCTGTTGTGCATTTATACAAAAGAATATTTATATTTGTATATTTCTCTTAAAGAATCTTGAATGATTCTGATGTATGGATTAGAAATACTTTGCTGAAAAAAAATTGAGGGGCACCTTTTTTTGCTGAATCAAATGTTCCATAATCAACAAACAATAATCATAGTGGAATCTTGTGTGCTCTGTATCTTTCAGTCAGCTGGTAAAGATGTGGCCTATTCTTAGCCTGCTTGGCCCCTTCCAATACACTCATCAAAGATATGCCTGATGAACACTATTGTATTTGATCCTATGACTATCTTATAAGGTCAATAGTACAAGTATTATTATACGTCCTTTTAAATAAACTAAGACTCCAAGAGGTTAGCTGTGGCTAGGTTGCACAGTAGATATAGCTCTGGACCTGCTGTCAGGAAGACCTCACTTCAAATATGGTCTCAGACACTTACTAGCTATATAACCCTGGACATGTTACTTAACCTCTGTTTTCCTCAATTTCTTCATCTATACAATAAGTATAATAATAACACCGTCTGTAAAATTCGTATAACACCTATACCCAGAATTGTTGTGAGGATAAAATAAATATCTGAAAAGTTCTTCGTAGACATTGAAGTACTACATAAATTTACATTATTCTTACATGATTTTCCCAGTCACACAACTACAACATGGCCAATTAGACACTTGTACTTGAAATCCAGCACTCTCTCCACTACACCACTGCTGTCTTTGAAGATTTGAAGTTCAGCTCTAAGATTCTATGAATCTGTTACTATAATAATCCATTTTCCAAAATATTTTGCAAAATAACAATCTCACTTTAAAATACTAAAAAGTAGTTAATCATATCTGCTATTGTTTATTTATTCAGTCACATGTCCAACTCTTCAAGACACAATCAACCACAGTATACCAGGCCCTTCTCTCCTCCACTATGTCCTGAAGTCTGTCCAAGCTCATGTTCACTGCTTCCATGACACTATTTGTCTATCTCATATCCCATCTCCTTTTGCCTTTAATCTTTCCCAGCATCAGAGTCTTTTCCAGTAACTACTGTCTTCTCATTATTTGGCCAAAGTATTTAAGCTTCAGCTTCAGTATTTGTCCTTGCAGTGAATAGTCAGAATTAATTTGTTTAAGTATTGACTGATTTGTTTTCTTTGCTGTCCAAGGGCCTCTCAAAAGTTTTCACCAGAACCATAGTTTGAAGCTGTCAATTCTGTAGCACTCAGCTTTCCTTATAGTACAACTCTCTCAGCCATATGTTACTACTAGAAAAACCATAACTTTGACTATATGCACCTCTGTGAGGAAGAAATCTCTGCTTTTTTAAAATTAAATTTTATGTTTATTTTTAGTTTACATCATTCATTTCCACAAGAATTTGAGTTATAAATTTTCTCCCTGTCTTTCCCCTACCCACCACCCTAAAAGAGTGTTTCCATTGTATATGCCCTCCCCCAATCTGCTCTCTCCTATATCCTCTCCCATTCCCCCTCTGGCTTTCCAGTAGGGCAAGATGGATCTCTATACCCTAATGCCTATATTTCTTATTTCCCAGTTGCATGTGAAAAAATAATAATTTATTTTTAAAACATTTGATTTTAAAACTTTGAATTCGAGATTCTTTCCCTTTCTCCCTCATCACCCACCCTTGCTGTGAAAATAAACAATTCAATATAGGTGGTACATGTGTAGCTACACAAAACATTTCCATACTGGATATATTATGAAAGATTGGCTATACTTCCCTCCATCCTATCCCGCTCCCCATTTGTTCTATTCTATACTTTGACCCTGTCCCTTTGCAAAAGTATGTGCTTCCAACTTCCCCCCCACAACCGACCCTCCCCTCCATCATTACCCCTCTCATCCCTTTCTCCTACTCTCCCGTAGGGCGAGATACCCTATTTAGTGTATATGTCATTCCCTCCCTAAGCCAAATTCAATGAAAGTAATGGTGACCCATTCCTTTTTGCCTTCCTGTTCTTCCCCTCCATTGTAACAGTTTTCCCTTGCCTCTTCTATATGGGATAACTTATTCCATTCTGTCTCTCCCCATCTCCTGTCATTTTATTCCTCTCTCATCTCTCAATTTTGCCTTTTAAGTATCATCTCTTCCTATTGATCCTGTGCTCTCTGTCCATGTATACCTGTACACATATACACACACTCACATATGTATTCATATACCCATATACCCTCCTATATAGACATATACATGTATGAATATATATGTATATATATATATATATATATATATATACACACACACACATTTACATACCACCTTCAACTATTTTCATACTGAAAAAAGGTTCATAAGTTAAAATTATTATTTTTCCATGTAGGAATGTAAATAGTTCAACTTTGATAAGTTCCTTATGATTTATTTTCCCTGCTTACTTTCTCATGCTTCTCTTGCATCTGTATCTGAATGTCACATTTTCTATTCAACTCTGAATTTTCATTAAGAATGCTTGAAATTCTTCTGTTCCATTGAATAACCATATTTTCCCCTGAAACATTATACTCAGTTTTACTGGGTAAGTGATTCTTGGTTTTAATCCCAGATCCTTTGACCTCCAGAATATCATATTCCAAGCCCTACAATCCCTCAATGAAGCTGCCAGATCCTGTGTTATCCTGATTGTGTTTCCACAATATTCAAATTGTTTCTTCCTGGCTGCTTGTAATATTTTCTCCTTGATGTGGGAACTCCAGAACCTGGCTATAATATTCCTAGGAGTTTTCTTTTTGGAATCTTTTTCAAGAGGTGATAGGTAAGTTCTTTCAATTTCTATTTTGGCCTCTGGTTCTAAAACATCAGGGCAATTTTTATTGAGAATTTCTTGAAGGATGATTTCTAGGTTGTCTTTTTGATCATGGCTTTCAGGTAGTCCAACAATTTTAAAATTATCTCTCCTGGATTGATTTTCCAGGTCAGTGGTTTTCCAATAAGATATTTCACATTTCCTTCAATTTTTTCATTTGTTTGCATATATTTAATAGTATCTTGATTTCTCATAAAAGCATTAGCTTCCATTTACTCCAATCTAATTCTGAAGGAATGATTCTCTTCAGTGAGCTTCTGAGAATCTTTTTCCACCTGGCAAATTTGGCTTTTTAAGGTATTCTTCTCCTTGTTGGCTTTTTGGGCCTCTTTTGCCATTTGAGTTAGTCTATTTTTTATGGTGCTATTTTATTCAGTATTTTTTTTGGTCTCCTTTAGCAGGCTGAATGAGTATTTCTTTTCATGATTTTCTTACATCATTCTCATTTCTCTTCCTAATTTTTTCTCCACTTCTCTTACTTGATTTTCAAAAATCCCTCTTGAGCTCCTCTATGGCCTCTAAGCAGTTCATATTTTTCTTAGAAGCTTTTGGTGCAGGAGTTCTGACTTCATTGTCTTCCTCCTGTTCCATGTTTTGATCCTTTTTGTCCCCAAAAAAAGGAATACAAAGTCAGATTGCTGTGTTTGCTTTGCTTGCTCCTGTTGCCACTCAATTACTTGACTTTTGAGCTTTTTGCCACAGTAGAACTCTGCTTCCAGAGAGGAGAGCTTTGTCCCAAATTGCTGGGGTTTTCGAAGCTGCCAGGGTTATTAGTTGGGTGCTCTCTCTGCAGACACCACAAGCTCTGGCTCACTGGTCACACACCCCAGGACCTCCACCCCAGACAGCAATCCATGTCCAAGCAGGTTAAAGCAAGAGTTATTACCTCTCAGACTTCTTTCTTGGTCCCCCTACAATTTGCAGTCCAGGAGCTCTGAAGCAGCCATATGGTGGCAGCTGCATGGCCGCTGTGCCTCAGCTGCTTCTCCCTCCATCGGACAGAGGCCGGCCTCACTCCCAGACCCCCTGTTCCCAAAGCCCACTAACCTCTCACTTTATCTTTGACATTTATGGGTTGATAATTCTGGAAACCACCACAGCTGCTGGTGGTCCACCCTCCCCAAGTCCCTCTGGGTGCGGCTGGTCAGGCGGTCCCAAGACTAAAACCTTGGGCTCACAAGGGGCTGGGCTCTGTTCCCAGTGTGCTGCAATGAACCCTTCCTGTCTGCCTGCCATGCTGTCTTCAGCGGGAGGTTTGTTTCTCTCTGTCACTTTGTGGGTTCTGCAGCCCTAAAGATTTTTTAGAGTCACTTTTATTGAGGTGATTATGGGGGGAGCATAGGGAGTTTTCCTGCTTCTGTGCCACCATCTTGGCTCCTCCCTGAAGTTTCTGCCATCCAGATTTGCCATAGTTTTCCTTCCAAGGAGTGACTGTCCTTTAATTTCATGGCTGCAGTCGCTGTCTGCAGTGGATCTTTTACCCCAATGATATAATATCTGACATTGCTTCCAATCCTTTTCCTCTTCTGACAAGAAATAATGAGACCAGTTGCTAAGACTTTAGGGATGTTGTTGTTGTTGGGTTTTTTACATTAAGGTTCAAGACAGCTTTTACGTTCTCCTCTTTCATCCTTATCAAGAAGCTCGTAATTCTTCTTCGCTCTGCACCACCAGAGTGGCATCACTTGCATATCTGAGATTGTTGATGTTTCTCCCAGCAACTTTAATTCCAGGTTGCCTCTTGACCCAGAAGATAAGTAGGATGATTTCATATCCCGTCTCTTTCAAGACACCACAATGTTGTGATCCACACATATAATCATATACTACTGTATAATATTTAGGAGTAAAATGAATTATTTAGATAGTGAATATTATAGCAGTTCAGAGGAAGAAAGTACTTTAGTTTGGATGATTAGGAAGGTAACTTTATAAGAAAATATAGCTTTACCCAGGTCTTGAAGGATGGAGATGAAAAAGAATAGCATTCCAGATGAGGACAGAGATTGCACCAACAAAAATGTGGAGGCAAGAAGTAGCAAAAGATACTTGAGAGAGAGGAAGAAAGCCACCCTGGCTGATACTAATGGTTTGTATTGAGTAAAAGTGAAATTTAAGGTTAAACACTTAGTGTGAGAACACTTTTGTGCATGGCCTTGAATTTCAGGCTAAGAATTTTGGACTATTAAAATACAAATTTAGGTGCATGTGAACAAAATAATTAAAATGAAGCTTTAATAAGATACCTGCCAAAAGTCTGCCATAATTAAAAGAACACAACTGATATCTCTTCTTTCTGAGAAACTGTCTCAACTTAAAATAATCTGCTTAGAAAGAAGAAAATAACTTATCTGCAAGAGGAAAAAAATATTTGCAAAAATATTTACTTATTTTCCAAAAATAAAAATAGGGATATCTGTTTTAGGCAAAAAATATGTGTGCATGAATTTATGGGTCCACTTTTATACATATGTATATTATGTACATATGTATATTATTAAAAAGGTGCCTTTATTTATTCCTGTTGAAATATTCAACACCTTTCTCAAGGCCCTTTACTCTCTCTTCCTCCTAATACTCTCTCTCATGCTATAACAGTTCTTTTTGATGTGGAACACTAGCAAAGGACCTGCTTTGTAGTCAAAACCTGTTCAACGTGGAATAACTAAAATAGAGGTAGAGATAGATATATCTATATAGATAGTCATAGAAACATATAGACCTTGCAAAGGCATCAGGTGAAGCTTCGTGGTAGTTGTTGTTTTTTAATTTGGAAGTTATTAAAGTTTAAAACTGCATTAAGACTTTGGGGATTTCCTGTATTACAAATAGAATTAGATACTCTTTGTATTGGGTTACTTTTAACACCTTGTTTTTGTTAAATGTTCTAATTAGTGCTTTGCCTTCACTGCCTTTGGACTCCCAAGTCAAAGTTTGTCCTCTGACCCTAAGCCCCACATTTTAGAAAGAGGAAAAATTGGTAAGACACAGCAGTCAGCCTATGTCAAAGAAAGGACTCTTAATTAGGGGAGGAATATGAGAGACCACTGTACTGCTGTTATCCTATAAGTTGGGCCTGCCCATTGGACTTCACAGTGGCTGGATCATGGCATGGGCTGGCATAGGACCTGGGAACCGCAAAGGTTGGAAAAAACACTGAAAGAACCAGAAAACTTGTTCTTAGCTTCACCAGTCATTTGTGATTTAATATCATTCAACAAATTTGATTTGAGATAAACAAGCATGTGCTGTCTTCAATTATCTGGTATGGCCCTTAGCTTACCACAAAATCACCCATTTGGAAAGTATTTGCTATGCAATAGTGGGAAAAGTAGATAGCTAAGCATAATTAACTTCCTACCTTCAAAAAGTTGCCTCACTCTCAATTCCCCAAACTAAATAGGCAATTATTTTTAAAAGAGAAGGAAGATTACAATTAGGCTTGAGAAATTGGTGTCATAAGAGAAGCAATAATAATAACAGTTAGCACCAATATAGTGCTTTAAAGTGTGCAAAGTACTTGACAAATATCTCATTTAATCCTTATAATAACCCTGGGAAATATATGCTTTTATGATCCCCATTTCACAGTTAAGGAAATTGAGGTGGACAGTGGTTAAATGACTCTGCTCAATGTCAAAGGGCTCCTAAGTGTCCAAGATTTGATTTGACCTCTAGGTCCAGCACCGTATTCACTGTACCACCAATCTGCCACTAGTGTCACCTAAGGTAAGAACTGAAGTAGATGGGTATGATTTGGATATAATAGAAAAGGAATTTTAGTTAGGGAGAACAGGATGAGTACAGACATGGAAGCTGGAAGGAATGTGCCATGTTCTAGGGAGAGATTTCTCTGACTTGAGCAGAAGGCATGTATAACAGGAAATATGGCCAAACATGTAAAATGGGACCAGATCAGGCCTAAAAGTCAAGGAGAGGGTCCATTTGGGCCTTGATATTTTATTAGTAAGGAAATACTGTTTTTGAGCAAAGATACATGATAAAGTGGCCATAAGACTTAGAATTGAGAGGAGCCTGAATAAATAACCCCTTCATTTCAGAAATGAGGAAACTGAGGTTCTTTAGTAAAAGAAGTAGGTGCCCCAAACTTCAATACTTAAATGGAGGTCAGCAGGGGGCAGAGCCAAGATGGTGGTCTAGAAGCAGGAAAACTCTGTGAGCTCCCCCCATAACCACCTCAAATACCTTTCAAATATGACTCTAAACAAATTTTAGAGCTACAGAATGCACAAAGTGACAGAGAGAAACAAGTCTCCTGCTGAAGGCAGCCTAGCAGATAGACAGGAAGGGTCTATGCTAGAAGCCAAGCCCAGCCCTGAGAGAGCCAGCAGTTTTAGCCCCAGAGCAGCCACAAACAGAAGCAGCTGGAGTGGACTTTGGACTTTGGGAGAGTAGATCAATAGCATCTGTGGCATTTTCCAGAATTATCAACCCACAAATGCCAAAGTAAAAGGTTAGTGTGGAACTTTGTGGGAACAGGAGGACCAAGAGCATGGTTGGACCCTGCCCCCAGGGCAAGAAGCAGCCAGAGGGGCTGCTACCCCACAGCTGCCTCCACTTGCTGCTTCAGAGCTCCTGGCCTGCAGAATAGATTGTAGGGAGACCAAGCAACCATTCTGAGGGTAATCACTCTTGCTTTAATCTGCTTGGATCTGGATTACTGCCTAGGGTGGAGATCCTGGGGTGTGTGACCAGTGAGCCAGAGCTTGTGGTGTCCATAGAGAGAGCACCCAACTAATAACTCTGGCAGCTTCAAAAATCCCAGCAATATGGGACAAAGCTCTCCTCTCTGGAAGAAGATTTCTACTGTGGCAAAAAGCTCAAAAGTCAAGTAATTGAGTGGCAACATGAGCAAGCAAAGCAAGCAGAGCAATCAAACAGTAGATTCCTTTTTGGGGGACTAAAAGGATTAAAGCATGGAACAGGAGGAAGGCAATGAAGTCAAAACTCCTGCATCAAAAGCTTCCAAGAAAAATATGAATTGGTTACAGGCCATAGAGGAGCTCAAGAGGGATTTTGAAAATCAAGTAAGAGAAGTGGGGGAAAAATTAGGAAGAGAAATGAGAATGATGCAAGAAAATCATGAAAAGAGAGTCAACAACCTGACTGAAGAAAATAACACCTTAAAAACACTCAAATGGTAAAAGAGGCCCAAAAAGCCAATGAGGAGAAGAATGCCTTAAAAAGCTGAATTTGCCAGATGGAAAAAGAATTTCAAAAGCTCATTGAAGGTAAAAATTCCTTCAGAATTAGACTGGAGTGAATGGAAGCTAATGACTTTGTGAGAAATCAAAATACTATTAAACAGATGCAAACAAATGAAAAAGTAGAAGGCAATATGAAATATCTCATTGAAAAAGCCACTGACCAGGGTGGCTAGGTGGCACAGTGAGTAGAGCACTGGCCTTGGAGTCAGGAGGACCTGAGTTCAAATCCGGCCTCAAACACTTAACACAAAAACTAGCCATGTGACCTTGGGCAAGTCACTTAACCCCAATTGCCCTCCCAAAAAAAAAGCATAAAAGAAAAAGAAAATGCCACTGACCTGGAAAATAGATCCAGGAGAGATAATTTAGAAATTATTGGACTACCTGAAAGCCATGATCAAAAAGACAACCTAGAAATCATCCTTCAAGAAATTCTCAAGGAAAATTGCCCTGATATTTTAGAACCAGGGGGCAAAATAGAAATTGAAAGAACTTACCTATCACCTCTTGAAAAAGATTCCAAAAAGAAAACTCCTAGGAATATTATAGCCAGGTCCCAGAGTTCCCAGATCAAGGGAAAATATTACTAACAGTCAAGAGGAAGCAATTTGAATACTGTGGAAACACAATCAGGATAACACAGGATCTGGCAGCTTCTACACTGAAGAATCAAAGGGCTTGGAATATGATATTCAGAAGGTCAAAGGAGCTAAGTTAAAACCAAAGATCATCTACCCAGCAAAACTGAATATCGTGATTCAGGGGAAAATATGGTCATTCAATGAAATAGAGGATTTTCAAGCATTCTTGATGGAAAAAACAAAGCTGAAAGAAAATGTGACATTCAGATACAAGAAGCAAGAGAAGCATGAGAAGGTAAGCAGGGAAAAGATATCATAAAGAACTTATCAAAGTTGAACTATTTATATTCCTACATGGAAAAACAATAATTATAACTTATGAAACTTTTCTCAATGTGAGGATAGTTGAAGGGAATATAAATGTGTGTGTATATATATATATATATATACATATATGCATACATATATGTCTATATAGGAGGGTAAATGTGCAAAAGTGAGTATGTGTATACATATATGTGTGTGTGTGCGTGTGTATGTGTGTGTGTATAGATATACATAGATAAAGGTCACAGGATCAGTTGAATAGGAAGGGATGATATTTTTAAAATAAAATTAAGAGGTGAGAGGAATATAATGAGAGGAGATAGGGAGAGACAGAATAGGATAAATTACCTCATATAAAAGAGGCAAGGGAAAACTGTTACATTGGAGGAAAAGAACAGGAAGGCAAAAGGGAATGGGTCAACCTTGTTCTCATTGAATTTGGCTCAAGCAGGGAATAACATACACACTAAATTGGGTATCTTACTCTACAGGAAAGTAGGGGGGAAGGGAATAAGAGGGAGGATGATAGAAGGGAGGGCAAATTGGGAGGAAGGGTAGTTACAAGCACTCACTTTTGAAAAGGGACAGGGTTAAAGTAGAAAATAGAATAAATGGGAGGTGGGATAGGATGGAGGGAAATATAGTCAGTCTTTCATAATATATACACTATGGAAATGTTTTGTGTAACTATACATGTACAACCTATATTGGATTGCTTATCTTCCCAGTAAGGGTGGGTGACAAGGGAAGAAAGGGAATATCTGGAATTCAAAGTTTTAAAATCAAATGTTTACAAAACAAAATTTTTACGTGCAACTGGGAAATAAAATATACAGGCACTGGGGTATGGAGATCCATCTTGCCCTACCAGAAAGTCGGAGGGGGAATGGGGGAAGATATAGGAGAGGGCAGACTGAGGGAGGAGTTATTCAGTGGGATTGCTGTTTTGGGGTGGTGGGTAGGGGAAAGACGGGGAGGAAATTTGTAACTCAAAATGTTGTGGAAATGAATGTTTGAAACTAAAAATAAACATAAAATATATGTTTTAAAAAATACTTAAATGTAGTATCCATAATCTCACCCATAGGTGCTCCTTCCAACAGTGAAGACTATATTATATCCCTTCTCATCTCAGATGATTTTTGCCACATTATTCTAATCCTCCACAAAGAATCCACCCAATGTATTAGAACACTTAATCTTACTTAGTTACTCTAATCAAGACAATGATTCAAGACAATTACATGATAAAAAAATGCTATCCAGCTCCAAAGAGAGAACTGATGAACTCTAAGTGAAGGTTTATTCACTTTGTTTTTTGCTTTTTATTGTTTTGTTTTGTTTTTCTTGGAACATGACCAATATGGAAATAGGTTTTAGATAACTTTCCATATATAATTGATATCATATCACTTGCCTTTTCAATGCATGGGGGAGGGATAGGAAGGAGGAAGTGAATTTGGAAATCAAATTTTAATGAATATTCTGAATAGATACATAAAAGTCTTCATATTGATTTTTGACATTATATGACTTCTAATAATTCAGATAATCCAAAGGTTCTTAATCTAGGGTCAATGAACTGTTTTTGTTAAATGGTTTGTATGAATGACTAAAGCATTTATTAAGCATTTTTATGTGCAAATTATTGGGCTAAGCATAAAAGATACAAACTTCAAAAAATGATAGTCCTAGTCTTAAGGAGTTCACATTCTAATGGAGGAGATAACACATATGGAATTCAGTTGCAAGAAAAATAGAAAACTCTATCATCCTTAGGGTACAGTGGCAAAACAGACATTAACATTTCTTCTTTAATATAATTTCCACTAAGAAAATTATATCAGTTTCTAGTGTTGCACTATTAGATGGTGCTAAGGACTTCAGTGGCAAGAAATTTTCTTTCTACACCTTCAGTAGCTGTGGTTGTAGTATCCACAGGAGCAGTTGCCAGGCTACATCTCCACAAGGGTCATCATGTCTGTCTGAGTGCACTAGGCTAGAAGCAATGCTATTCCCAATGCTCTTGGTTTCAGAGTCCTGGCCTATATCCATCAGGGTATAAGGAGAAATAGTAATCAATGTGTACCAACAGGTTCACTTGCCTGACATGTGCTTCCTTCAGGGTACCTTGCTACTTCAGCTAGAAACCTGTGTGTGGCAGGCCATCAATGGGCAGCTGGTAGAGATGGCTGGTCCTCTCTCCACAGGAGATGATTCTGTGGATGATGGCTATGAAGGACAGCCAGGAAACAGTAATGGTGGTCTGAGGGATGTTTCTATTTCTAGGGCTCCAACACCTATCTGCTTATTAAATAGCAGCTGGTCAGCAATTGTTGGAGCTAACATGGAATGTAGGCCTAGGTTAGAAGCCGGACTGCAGGTTTTGGAAGCATTGCTTTTCCCAATGATTTGGGACTCAGAAATCTAGGCTGGATATAGAGGGGTCAAGTGAGAGATTTTTAAAGACGGGGAGACATGGGTATGTTTGTAGATAGTAGGAAAGGAGCCAGCAGATAGAGATTAAAGATGAGAAAGCAGGGATGATAAGAGGAGTTAATGGGGAATGGGATCACTTCTGCAGATAGAGGGATTTGCTTTTACAAAAAGAAGGGATACCTCTTCATGTGAGATGAGATGAAGGAGGAAATTGTGGCAGAAGGAATTGAAGTGATATGAGATAAAGAAAGGAGAAAAAAGGAGATCTCAGCAAATGGCTTCAATTTCTTCAATAAAATAGGCAAGGTTCTCAATTAAGAGGGTGAGGATGAGGGAGCCATGGGAGAATTGAGGAGGAGTGAAAAGCTTTGAAAGAACAGCTGTGGTGAGATAATGAGTTAATTAGGAAGGTGGAAAGGATTGCCTTTCCAGTCATCCCTCTCTTTGAAGACATATTTTACACAGAACTGAGAGCAATTCATCGTTCAAATGTGCTGCAGCTTTACACCTAACAAGTGCCTCTTCATTATTCTTTGAGTGATTCATAATTCTGATTGCGATGTTCCATAGTTCCCAGTCATTTCGTTTCAGCAGATAATGTAAATGTTAAAAGGATGAGTATTCGAAGATTTCAGGGAGAAGCTTATTATCTTTAAAAGTATTGTGTAATTTCCTCCGCTGAAATCCAACCTACTTTTCTCCTCCTATTCAATTATCATCCCAAGTCCTTTTCCCTCTGAAATAGGTATCCAAGAAAAAATGTACGGATGGACCAGTATATAGCTTGTTCATCCAAACTTATCATATTTGATAAGCATTTTTCAGCCATTGAGTTTCTCTGCTGCAGATAGAACTAACTGCGCAATTCTCCAAGGCTTTGGTTCAAATTACCACATTGGCATCTATAAACAGAAGTGACTGCCTCTTTCATTTGGCCTCTCTGCTATAAATCCTCCATACCAGTAGCAAACACCTTTAGCAAATGTATCCATTTTTATGTTAATAACACTGGACAACAATGACAAAAGGGATAGTTTTTTTTTCTTTCATATCTATAAAACAGGAAAACCTTATAGGCTTTTTCCACCCATTTCTAATATGGCTCCCAATTTTGTCTAATTGTCACCATTTTTAAAAAATTCACAATTCATATACTCTTAAGAAAAATAGTGCTTGTTAACTCAATTAACATGTACCTATGGATCATTTTCCATTTTATTTCACCTGTGGAACATCCCTCCACAACAGCCAACACTGGTTAACTCACACTAATATAATTTTTCCATTGTGGAAATGTTTTTTGTTATTATTTGTTTTTTATTTTCCAAGTGCTAAAAATGTTTATGAAAATGATTTAAACATGTATTAAGAGTATCCTTGATGAAAATATGAGGAAGGAACAAGCAGGCTTTTACAAATGGTTTTCTTCCCTAAACTATATCCTTATAGTCAGGCAATTGACTAGAAGGTTAAGTGAATAGAACATCAATTATAGAGATTTATTCATGGAAACATCCTTCATATTCATCAATGAGAGCACCTAAGTTTTCTAGGAACAAGTCCAAATGTGAATTCAAGGATTGGATCACACATAACATATTATATTCCATAACTTAAGGTTCTAAGGATCTTGACAATTTTTTGCTTTGTAGTTACCTAAAAAAAGTTTTTGATAACTTTTGAAAATTATGTCCATGCGGTTCCTTCAATCTCCTTCAATTGTCCTTCATAATGTTAGTCTTTTATCCCTTCCCTTATTTGAGGACATATCAATATGTCCTCTTATGATTTTAACCTTGCTGGTTCTTATAAATTTGTCTTTTCAGAAGAAATCTATAAAATTTCAATCCATAGTTTGATTTAAAAAATATTTAATCAATTTTAATGTGTAATATTGGCAAAAAAAATTTCAGGACTAACCAGTTGTTACTACATTTTTTCATTATTAAAATAAGTTCTTTGCTTTGTAACTGGTTTCTTTTTTCCCTATCTCATTTACAAATAAAATAGCAGAATATGATATCCAAGTTGTAAACCTAGAAAAAGAGCAGTCACTTTCGATCCCCACAAGTATTCTAAGAATGCTTTTCATATTTAAAGATTCTCAAGAGAAGCTTTATATTTTGAAAATGTGTGGGCATACTCTTGCAAAAGAATGGATAAACTAAAATAAAAAACCGTTATTAATATCTTTTTGATTCAGAGGGGGCAAAAGTTCATTCAAATGGAGAATCACCATCTTGCTGGTTTCCCATTAGGCTGGGCCTAATATTTGACAACTGAATCATTAAATTTATCTTTTTCATCTCAATTCCAAATTGATAGTTTCACTGCCAGTAGTTCTTCACTTGGTAAAACACACTTTAGACCTGATGGTATATTTGGATATTGCAAAGTACAATTAGATTTGGAGGTCTTCTCCAAAATGTCTCTCAAGCAAAGATATCGATCCATTAACTGGTCTTTTCTGTTCTCTCCAAATAATAATTGCAACAAAAATCTTGAAATAAGATCATCACATTCAACCAGCCTGATCACCTATTTTATAACTGAAATCTGATTCAAATGCTTTCTTAGTTAAAAGAATAAAGGATTGTCTTTGAAATATTAAAATTAGCTAGCCACACATACACAGCAAGGCAGCTGGATGGTGCAATGGAATCAAGAAGATATGAGTTCAAAGCCAACCGCAGACGCTGACTAGCTATGTGACCCTGGACAAGTCACTTAATTACTGTTTGCCTCAGTTTTCTCATAAGTAAAATGGGGACAATAACAGAACCTCCTTCCCAGGGTTGTCGTGAGAATGAGATAATATTTGTAAAGTGATTTTCCTAAAGTACAGTTGGGACCATATCACTCCCCTCACTCAATAAACTCCAGTGGCTCCCTGTAAACTCTTCTGTTTAGCTTTTAAAGGCCTTCACAACCTTGTCCTAATCCACCTTTCAAGCTTATTATATATTACTTCCCTTTCCATGCTTTATGGTCAAACTGACTTTCATGCTATTTACCCATTCAGCACTCCTCCCATCTCCCAACTCTTGCAGAGTTAGGCAACCTTACTTCTGCTTCTTAGAATCCTTTGCATCATTCAAAACTCTACTCAGATGCCACCCTTTGCAATAGGCCTATATACATTCCCTTCTCTACCCTCCTCTAACCTCAGCTGGTAGTGCCTGTTCTGAAAAAAAAAAATTACTTTGTATTTTTCTGTATATCCTTATTTGTATATACATGGGTTCCCCCAACAGAACATAAGCTCTTTGAGGAAGGGCCTATCTCTCTTTTATCTCCAGTGCCTACCACAGGGCCCAGCATATAATAGGCGCTTAATTAGTGCTTATTGGATGACACTGTCAATAATCATATAGAGAGTTCAAGAAGGAGGAGAATTTAGAAGAGGTCATTGAATATGACAATTAAGAGATCATTGGTTTAGCAATGTAAACAAGAAATAAATGAATATTGTATAATTATAATGACCAAGCTTGTTCCCACAGAAGAGCTGAAAGCTGCACCTCCCTCCTCTCTTGGCAGAGCCTAGGGGCTAGTGGTGTAGAATGTTTCATATATTGTCCTATATGGTTAATGTGCTGGTTGGTTTTACTGAAATGCTTTTTTTCTCTTTCTTTTCTAATCGTGGTTACAAGGAATGGCTCAATGGGTAGAGAGGAATGGGGAGAAATATATTAAAAATAATATTGGAAAAACAAATCATCAATAAAAATAAGACCGTCTTTCAAAAACCTTTCAAATTAAATCATTAATAACCTTGGAGACATTCCACATTGTAGTCAAATGAACTACTCGGTCCTGCTCCAGCTTCTGCTGTCTCTGTATCGTTGCTCATGCTGGCACCCATACCTGAAATGGACTCTGCCAATCCCCATTCTATCTGTTAAAGTCCCTTGCTTCATTCAAGGATCCCTCAGATGCCACCTCCTTCATGAAGCTTTCCCTGGTACAAATTCTCATCCCTAAAGTGAAGTAATCCTTCTCTACTAATATTTACACCTCCATCTCTCATGCTTCTTTTTATCAGTTTATATGTGTAATTCTCCTTCCCACATTAGATTATAAGTTCCTTTGGAACAATGTCATAACTCTGTAAACCCATCACCTAATGTGGAAATAAACTTAATTACTTTTAAAAAAGAAGTCCTTTCAGACTTACCAGCATATCAAAAAATTCATTTACCAGTCTCCCAAAAATATAACAGCATTTCTCCTAAGTTGTTTCCTTGACCAAAAGTTAGCCTGGGAACTAATTAATTACCATCAATCATTCAAAAAGTATTTACTAAGACTCAACATGCCACAAATTCTGCTAGGCACTGGGGATATAGGGAAAAAAAGAAAAAGAAACAGACCCTGCTCTGAAGGAGCTTGCATCCTGTCAGAAAAGATAACACATACATATGTAAGTATACAGAAAATAAATGCAAAATAAATACATGGCAGCTAAGTATAAGGTAGTTGGGGGCATCATGAAAACTTCATGTAGAAAGTAGAGCCTGGGGTGGAGGTCAGGTGAAAATGTATTCCAGGCATAGAGAATGGCCAGTGAAAAGGCATGGATATGGGAGACGAAATATAACACTGAAGAAGAGCAAGGACAATATGGCTGGATCATGGGATGTGGGAAGGTGAGTAATGCATAATGAGGTTGGACAAATAAGTTGGGACTAGGCAGTGAAGGGATCTCAAAGTCAAACAGAGTTTCTATTTGCTCCTAGAGGTAATTGGAAACTACTGGAGTTTATTTTTCTTTAATTTTTCACATTATTATTTTATTCAAAACAAGAGACCTCTTCATTTTATTACCTCTCTAGATACCTAATGAATATGGAAGAGAAAAGAAGGCTAACATAAGGATAGTGTTTGACTGTTGCCATGGAAATGAATGTTAGCCAGTTTTCATGGACAAAATCCCAGTGCCTGATCCTAGCTTGCAATCTCTCAAATTGGTCACTGGCAATCCATAGAAGTGATCAAAACCATGATTTAAAGGGTGGTGATAGAAGTCATCTCTGTTGTTACAATTTATCCCAAGGTGCCACTTTCCTATCAGTGTTATAGAATAGCCTTGTCTTCAAAAGCTTGACAAAAGTGATTTCATTTATAGGCAAAACACCTGAAGAAGCCAAAAATAGGAACACTCCAATCTTAGAGCATGAAGCAAACCCTGATCACACAAGGTAGCAGTCTATAACGAAAGCTCTCTACTTGGTGTACACAGTGGAGATGTAGCTAAATGAATTTCACTCCCTCTTTGGCTATCCTGTCAATATTAGGAGATTTTAGTGTTGTGTTTCCATAGCATCCAGGATCTCCAATGCCAAGGTCATCTGCCATTGCTATAATAATGTTGGGCTTGGAAACTGCGTCACTGTTGACACTGCCATAAAATAACATCAGAAGTAAAAGCATCTTCATCTGCCCTCCTTTTCATCATGCCGCTCTTCATCTTTTAGAATTGGCAAAAGGAATAGTTAGATCACAGCCAGAGTCCTAACAGAGAACTCTCCTTGTGGAGAAACTCTCTACCTGGGTCTATTTGAGAGGGAGCTCCTAGTTAAGAACCTAGAGTGAAAAGATCTGATCCCTTCATGGTTAGCCATAACTGTGACATTTTAAAAGATTCAAGAGACATAGTTTCTGGGTAATTTAATCATTTTGTTAATAAGGCCAGCAAGTTATTAATAAAAGGCTGGTCCTTTGGCTTATCTCTCTTAGACCAAAGACCACCACTGGAGTTTAGTTAGGGGGTTGACACAGTCACATTCATGCTTAAGGGAAATTACTTTGGTGGCTGCATAATGAATATTCTAGTGGGAAAACTGAGATAGGGAGACCAATGAGAAGGCCAGTGACTGAGTAGTCAATGATTGAGGTGATGAGGGCACGAATTATGTCAGCTGTGTAAGGCATAAGAAAAAGAGGTGATGTGAGTGATATTATAGAAGCAAAAAAAAGGCAAGATTTGATAACTGACTGGATATGTGGGCTGAGAAAAAATGAAGAGTCAACAATATTACTTGCTGCCTTCCTCCCATGTGTATACATTTCATTAATAATGAAAGCTTGAGGAGTGGCTAGGTGGTGCAATGAATAGAGCACCAGCCCTGGAGTCAGGAATACCTGAGTTCAAATCTGGATTCAAACACTTAACACAAAACTAGCCATGTGACCTTGGGCGAGTCACTTAACCCCAATTGCCCTACCTTCCCCTCTCCAAAAAGCAAAAAAAAAAAAAAAAAAGAATGAAAGCTTGAGATTTTACAGCCATTTTTCATTGGAAACAGATACCAATTAAAGTTACTGAACAGTAAACTGGTATTTTCAGGTTGATAAAAAGGTGACCTTAGTAATAGTCATAAAGATAACTCAATATTGCTATAATGCTTCAAAGTTCACAAAGTGCTTTCCTCATAACAACCCTATGAGGTAGTTAGCCAAGCATTACTATGCCCATTTTATAGAAAACTAAGGCTGAAAGAAGTTAAGTGACTTTTGAAGTTTACACAGAACAGAGCTGGCACAAACCAGGTTTTCTGACTCAGCTTACTATTCTTCCAAATACCTGGGTGCCTTTCCAGGATTTTTTTTTATTACAGAAAAGATTCATTCATTCAACACATGCTTATTTAGGGACTACTACATGCAAGGTATTGTGTTAGGTCCAGGAGATAGATAAAGGAGAACAATACATTCCCCTAGTGAATTTATATTCTGCTGGGACCTACCTACCAAAGCAGGGAATTTAGTAGATAAGTTTTTACAGAGTTGTCTGGGGCTCAGAGATGATAAGTAACTTGCCTATGGACTCACAGCTAAGTGTACCAGGTGGGAATTTGGTACTAATGTTCTTGACTCCAAGTCCAGCATGTTATTTACTCTGCTGGGCTGCCTAAAAAAAGGCTTAGATGACTGTAAGGTATCATTTTTAAAGTGTTTAGCATAGTACCTAGCATATTAGTCAGAGCTAAGGAAATACTTGCTGTCTTCTCCCTTCCCTTATAGAATGAATTTACAGAATGCACAGATCTCAGGACAAAGGACAGAAAATGTCTTCTCACCATCATTAGCTTTGGAATACATGTTACTTAGGTTCTAAAATAAGACATACAAATACATACACATGGGCCCATGAAATGATGACAATTCAGAAATTGTTCTGGCAACAACTCCTGAGAATCTCTCCTAACCACCAGATACCCTGGTGGGAAAGCATCCTGCCAGGTCCATTCTGGGAAGTTCTAGCAGCATCTCTCCTAATCTTTCTCCCTCTTCCTACAAAAGCAAAAATAATTGCAGGGCTGGGGTGAGGACAAAGGGTGGTCCTATCATTTTCCCCTTCCAAATCTCTATCCTGTACCTCCCCTTCTCTCTGCTAACACAGTAGATACCCTAGTTCAGGCCCTCATCAGCACAGGCCTAGACACCTGAAATAGCCCCCTTGTTCTCTCCCTGCCTCAGTTCATCTTCTGCTCAGCTGCCAATGTGCTTTTCCTAAGGCCTGGGATTTAACTATATCACTCTCCTACTCAGTAGGAGCATCCAGTGGCTCCCCAAATATAAAACCCTCTGTTTGACTTTTTAAGCCCTTCACAAATTGGCCCCTTCCTGCATCTCCAGTCTTCTTACACTGCACAGGACACTCCATTTCCAAATGGTGCATTTTCAGTCAGTCCCCAAACCTGGGATTTTCCTCCTCACCTTTGCCTCCTGGCTTCCCTGGCTTCCTTCAAGTCTCAGGGAAAACCCCACCTTCTGTTAAAAAAAAAAAAAAAACCTTTCCCCTTAATGTTAGCCCCTTTCCTCTGAGATTATCTTCTATTTACTTTATATGTGCATAGTCGTTTGCAAGCTGAAAGCTTCCACCTGTGTTGTGTCTCCCCTGCCCCCCATTAGAATGTGCGTTCGTTGAGTGCAGAGACCCGTTTTTGCGTTCTGTATCCCCAGCGCTTAGCAGTGCTTTGCACAAAATGCTTCAAAAGTACTGTATTCATTGGTTCTTGTTGCCTACCCATCGAGAAGGTACCTACTTAGGGGCAGGGACTGTTTTTGCCTCTCTTTGTCACCCGGAGGCTGCCACACAGTAAAGTGCTTAATAAATACGGACTGATGGAGGAGGTGGGACCCAGGACCCGGCCCCTCTCCAGCAGGGCCCGTCCCGGGAGGGCATGGGAAGCTCTGGGAGGAAGCGAAAGGCAGGGTGGTGGGGAGGGGGTGGCGGCGCGCTGTGTCTTCCAGGCGGGTCCTCCCCCGGCCGGGCCCTCATCACCTGCGGGTCCTCGGGCCCCAGGAAGCGGATCTTCTTGTTGCTGCGGCCGATATTCTGCACCTTGATTTCGGTGCTATAGATCATCCCCACCTGCACGTCGGCAAAGCGCACTTCGGCGGGGCAGAGCCGCAACGACAGCACCGTTTTCTCCATAGCTCAAGGGAGGGGAGGAGGCAGCAAACAGACGCCGGAGCCTGGAGAGCAGGAGAGAGGGGAGCCAAAAAGAAGCGTCCCCGATGTCCCAGGCTCCTCTCGGGTCAGGGGTCTAGCATCAGACCGTTGCTTAGCGATCCGTCGGTCCAGTAGCAATGTTCCTGCGCATGCTCCGGGGGTTTGGGGGCGTTTACCTCCGCGCCTCTCCCTCGGCAAAGAGAATGTTCCTAAGAGCTCCTGATTGGCTGTCGCTTAGCAACCGCTGGAAAGTAGCAAGACGGGGCAAGGAGAGAGGAGAGCGCGGGAAAGAATGGAGGGCGAGAGTCTAAGTAAGGACTGAGAAAAGGAGAAGCGTATGGCCGCCATTCAGCTCACATTCCTTATCCCGGAAAGGGTTCGAGTCGACTGTGGGTCTAAGTGCGTGCCTGTGTGGAGGCGGGCTTTATTTTATTTTATTTTTCAGTCAAGCATTTCTTTTCTCTCCCACTTCCCCTCCAAACACACACAATTTAAAAGGTTTTTTTGTTTTGTTTTTTTTTAATGGTGTGGGAAAGGTGGGAGTGGAAATAAAGGCTTTTAAATCGACCAATAAAACCCTTGTAACAAGTAGGCGTGGCATTATTTCCTTTGACTATTCATATAAGTTCCTAGGGTCATCCCGTTTTGGTTTGTTTGTTTTTAATCAGTATTTGGAAGGAGTCACTGGGTTTGTGTTGGACACTTACATTACAAGTCAGGACTTTATTGTTTTGTTGATTTTCTGGGTAGCAAGACTGTCCCCTACACATAGCATAGGCGTGTCCTTGTATGGCTGGAAGCGAGGCCGAATAGACATCTTTAACCCCTTCTCCCCGACCCTTTTTCAAAGGAGACTCTAATTCCTGCCAGGAGGGGAAGCAGGAAGTTAAGGTCTGGGGACCACTGCTACATTTGACTCAGAGGAAGATGGTTCTGGGACAAAATTATATCTTTCTGCTCCCTTAAATATTGTTAATCTAGAGGGCGTGATTTTAAAATTCAGACTAAACTTCTAATGGTCCGATCATAGGTTTAGAACTAGAAGGGACCACAAATTTCACCTAATCCAATACCCTCATTTTATAGATAAGGAAACTGGCCCAGATTGCTTAGAGTTAAGTAATGTGATAATAATTATATTACTCCCTACTCAAATTAATCAACACTTAGTTCATTGTGATTTAATGGGTACTGATGATTGTATTAGTGAATTAAGCAGAATAAAATTAAGTTTAAGTTAGTTATATATGTTAATGTTGTTAGGATAAGAGTTATGATTAACCCACCTGTATAGACAATTCTAGTATATTTATCAGCTAGATTCATAGTTAGCTAGATATGTAATAAGGGTATAATTACTACACTCTTTCCCCCACTCTGTGATAAGGTTCATTTGCTGGTACACCTACCCCCACCCCTATGAATCACTGCCTGTAATGGTAATGTAGTTTTGAATTCGAAGATCCCTTTGTGTTGACAAAAGTGGCAGGTACTTAACACTTAGTAACTGTTCCCCCTCTGATTGGGGGAACAGAAGGTAGGAACTCCTTTTTTCTGTTACTAATGTAACTGGAAGAGGTTGGCTGAAACAGGAAGCTAATGCTGTGAGTATATAAGAAAAGCCCTAGAGAGGCACAGTCAGAATTTTCTTGAGACCAGGATCTGGTGGCAGAGCAGCTACAGAAGAGAGAATGGAGAACTGAGCCAAAATTTCCTGAGAACTTGTGGTGGTGGAGCTTCTTCTGGACAGGATCCCAGGAGCCCAGGTGACCAAGGAAGCATGACTGGGATGCTGAGACTTTGTTTGTTTGTGGCTTGGTTGAGCCTTGAATTCCCTGGAGCAGAAATGGTGAAGGATCTGACATGGACCAGACCCTATGAACTTCAGTGTGGAGCAGGACCTGCCCAGAGAGCTGTTCAAGGAACTGGGAGCTGTCTGCCATTGAACCCAGGTGACAGTCTGGTGAATCCAGGTAGAATCTGGGACCATGGAAGGGGATCCAGGGAATCTGAGAACAGGCCCCAAGTCCATATGAAAAGACCTCTCCTTGGGTAGTGAGTAATTATGGAATTATAGTTTATTAGTGACCTAAGGGGTGGAGGGTTTTATGCTTGATACTTACTAATTGATTGCTGAATAAGTGACTGAGTTAATCTAGATTTTGCCCCAAGATTGGAAGACTTTGACTATTGTACTTTGAGATATTATTCCTGATAAGTGACTGAATTAACTTAGTTGCCCCAAGAGTGGAAGACTTTAACTATTGTACTTTGAGATCATGTTGTGAATATTATATTGTGATTTTCTGTGATAAGTTGTAATATTGTAAATGCTGTACCTTGATTTTCTGTGAAAGTTTTGCTTTGATTTGTTATGGAATAAATAGAGTGATCACTATACTGTGTAATCAGAATCTTAAAAGCTGTTCACAGCCTTCTTGGTGCTGCTTGCAGCCTGCCTTGGCCTTTCTGTGACCCCATCACCCCCATCCCTGAAATCTCTGCACGGTGGTCTCTGCTAGGGCATTAAGTAACTGTGGAGGAGGCCACAATATGTCTGACAAATTACCCTACAAAATCGCTGACATCAGCCTGGCTGCCTGGGGACGCAAGGCCCTGGACATAGCAGAGAATGAGATGCCTGCCCTAATGAAACTTCGAGAGATATACTCAGCCTCTAAGCCACTGAAGGGTGCCCGGATTGCTGGCTGCCTCCACATGACTGTGGAAACAGCTGTTCTTATTGAGACTCTGGTGGCCTGGGAGCTGGGGTACAGTGGTCCAGTTGCAACATTTTCTCTACCCAGGACCATGCAGCAGCTGCCATTGCCAAAACTGGTATTCCTGTGTATGCTTGGAAGGGGGAGACCGATAGGAATATCTCTGGTGCATCGAGCAGACCCACTATTTCAAGGATGGGCAGCCCCTCAACATGATCCTGGATGATGGTGGGGATCTCACCAACCTTGTTCACACCAAATATCCTGAGCTCCTGAAGGGCATCAGAGGCATCTCAGAGGAAACCACCACAGGAGCCCACAATCTATACAAGATGAAGGCCAATGGAGTTCTGAAAGTGCCAGCCATCAATGTAAACGATTCTGCTACCAAGAGCAAGTTTGACAACCTGTATGACTGCCATGAGTCCCTCATTGATGGCATCAAACAAGCCACAGATGTGATGATTGCAGGCAAGGCGGCTGTGGTGGCAGGCTATGGTGACATGGGCAAGGGCGGTGCATAGGCCCTTCGGGGCTTCAGGGCCCAAGTCATCATCACAGGGATAGACCCCATTAATGCACTGCAGGCCTCTATGGAGGGCTATGAGGTGGCCACCATGGATGAGGCCTGCAAAGAGGGAAACATCTTTGCCACCACCACAGGATGTATAGACATCATCTTGGGCAGGCATTTGAGCAGATGAAGGATGATGCCATAGTATGTAACATTGGCCACTTTGATGTGGAAATAGATGTCAAATGGCTGAATCAGAATGCTATGGAGAAGGTGAATGTGAAACCTCAGGTGGACCATTATAAGCTAAAGAATGGGCGGTGGATCATTCTGCTGGCAGAAGGCCATCTGGTCAAACTGGGCTGTGCTATGGGCCATCCAAACTTTGTGATGAGCAATTCCTTCAGCAACCAGGTGTTAGCCCAGATTGAGCTGTGGACCCACCCGGACAAGTACCCTGTGGGAGTGCACTTCCTCCCCAAGAAGCTGGATGAAGCTGTGGCTGAGGCCCACCTTGGCAAACTGAATGTGAAGCTCACAAAGCTGATGGAAAAACAATCCCAGTACCTGGGCCTCCCCAGAGAAGGCCCCTTCAAACCTGACCACTACTGGTACTGAGTTCTGCCCCACTCAGAGACTCCAAGTGACCAACCACATTTTCTTGCCTTTCCAGCCCTTCCTGCACAGAGTAATAAATGGTATCTAGGGGAAAAAAAGCTGTTCACAGTAGCATTCTTCTGGAAAGCTGCTTGTGCATGGCATCACACTGCCTCAGTGACTTTTGCTTCAAAACCACAACTTCTTTGGACCCTAGGATATGGTTGATCAAACACTAGGGTCTTATCATTTGTGGAAGGCCCTAGGATGTTGTTGTTCCAAAAAGTCTTATGACTTTTAGAAAGCCCCAGCTTAGGGGCGGCTAGGTGGCGCAGTGAGTAAGAGCGCCGGCCTCGGAGTTGGGATGACCCGAGATCGAATCCGGCCTCAGAAAATGATAATAACTAGCCGTGTAACCTTAAGCAAGTTACTTAACCCCAATTGCTTAAAAAAAAAAAAAAGAAAGCCCCAGCTGAGATAACTGGAGTTGATGGCCTCTGAAAGGCCTGTTGACCAAGTGGCTGTGATTGATCATAGAGTTTTTCCCATTTCTAGTGATGATGAAATTGTACCACCTCATTCTATTTTTAGTGTGTTCTCAAACCATAGTAATACTGGCCACCCTCAAGCAGTAAGGGTCCTTGAATGTGAGGAAGATCTTAGATTCAATTAATTAGGGATCCCTGGACCCCCTAACAAATTGATACATCATGCTTGGATCTCTCAATGACTTCTTATAATGGCAAGCAAAGTAGGATTTTTTGCGGTTTTTTGGATTGAGTTTTAGCCAATCATGTGCTTTTGATTGAGTGTTGCCTTTGATTGAATAAAGAGTCTCTGATTGGAAACAGTATATATTGTATTGCTTGGAGGGAGAGGAAGAAGTAGAGAGGAGCAGAGCTGAGAGACAAGTGAGCATGAGCAGGCTAGGGGAACTTGCTTGTGGGGAGGCCTAACAGAAAGAATGTTGGTGATGTTGGTACTCTCTCTATTGATATGTGTTAATTTTTCAGACAGAAGCCCTGTCTATTTGTGTGTGTTAATTTCTGACACTTCTATTACAGATTGGAATTTTCTGGCCTATGGTGACTTGCCAAAGATGACGAGGGTAGTAAGTACCAGAGCTGGGATTTGAATCCTGCTTCTCTGACTCTACTATCTCTGGTGCTCTGCTAGGTAGCACCATAGCACATAGAGCATTGGGCCTAGAACCAGGAAGATGAATCTTCCTGAGTTCAAATCCAGTCTCAGACACTAGCCTGTGTGACCCTGGGTAAGTCACTTAATCCTGTTTGCTTTAGTTTCCTCATCTGTAAAATGATCTAGAGAAGGAAATGGCAAACCACTCCGGTATCTTTGCTAATCCCAAATGGGGTCATGAAGAGTCAGACATAACCTTCCTAATTATACTATCTTAGCATAGCCCTTTTAAGGTAAGGCGCATAGCTTTTTATTCATAACCTAGGCTATAAGCCATCATTCCTATCTAAAATACCTCCAAACAAAAACCAGGCAGAATGTCCCAAGCTAAATTTTTTTTATTCTTTGAATTTACAATATCTCATGCTAAATCAAAGTATTTTGTCCCAAACAGCAATCTGATTTAGGCTTGGAAATGCCTTGTAACTCCTCTTTAGCTCTCTACCTATCTGACTTCTTCTTCTCAGTTTCCTTAGCTAAATCTTCATCCAGCTCATGGTGGCTACCTGTCAGTATCTCCCAAGGCTTTATCTTGGGCCCCCTCTTTTCACCTTCTATACTATCTTGATTGGTGAGCTCATTAGCTTTCAAGAATTTAATTATCATCTCTATGCTAATAATTATCAAATATATTTATCCAGTCCTAGTCTAACTCCAGTGTCACATCTCTATCTGCCTACTAGAAATCTCAAATTGGATAACTAGCAGACATCTTGAACTCCACATGTCCAAAACCAAACTCATTATCTTTCCCAAAAACCTCTAAACTCTTTTCAAACTTCCCTATTACTCTCAAGGGCACCACTATCCTCCCTGTACTCAAGTTTACAAACTAGATGTCATTCTCATCTCCTCACTGTCTCTCACCCCCCCCCATACCAAATATGTTAAGTGTGATTATTTTCTCTTTCATAACATCTCTAGTATATGCCCCTTTCTGTACTCTGACATGCAATAACGTTGGTGGAGGCTCTCATCACTTCACATTGGGACTGTTGCAATAACCTAATGGTTGGTCTGCCTGACACAAGTCTCTCCCTACTCAGCCCAACCTCCATTCAACTCCCAAAGCAATCTTCCTGCAGAGTCTGGTCAGCAGTGCTAGTGACTTCTGGCTGTTTGGTGTGGCTTCCTAGATACCTAGGGGCATAAAAGATTCCACCTATGTAGCGTTGGTGCCCTTCAGACAGGGCAGATCCCTGAGTACCATGTAAACCCTGCCCTGATGACAAGACACATTTTCATATGGAGATGAAGGGGGCTGCATCTACTTGAGGGAACTGATAGTATATATCCATGCTATGTTAGGGTTAAGTAAATTTCCCTTTAACTATCCAGTGACCTATGAGTGGTCATTTAATCCCAGATATGAAACCTAAATTAATAAAGTGACAATGAAATATGAGCTTTAGAACTAGGTGTCATTGGGTTTGCTTTTCCCTGAAGATGTTGGCCTAATTTGATATTGTAGCAAAAAAAAAAAAGTCAACAAAATGCCTCCAATTATCATGAAAGGCATAAAAATGAAATAAAAACC
Organism: Gymnobelideus leadbeateri; assembly: GCA_011680675.1. Lineage (NCBI taxonomy): Eukaryota > Metazoa > Chordata > Mammalia > Diprotodontia > Petauridae > Gymnobelideus > Gymnobelideus leadbeateri. The sequence continues at coordinate 108,232 of WOXC01011246.1, forward strand.
ATTATCTCATCGCATATAAAATCAGGTGCATGTACATCTGAAACCCTCACATAATGTACACTGATCATTACTGAAACTCAGAAAAATATAACAGTGAGGAAAGGATAAATAAAGTAATTGAGAGTATGAAACACATCTCAGGAGATGTTGGCTGAGAGAGAGGTTTATAAACAAGTATAATTCCTGGAAGCCTTTCACAACTCCCACAGTAGGAATCCTGACAAGGATGTCTTCATCCACTCAAAACCATAACCCATGAGTCCCCATCAATGTGTTTATTTTTCCCAGCAAGCCAGAGGATGGAGTTAGTTCAAAAGTATTTAACAAAATAACATACTAAGAAAACCAACAATGAAAATTATAACAAAATTCATCTAGAGGAAAAAATTATCAAGAATTTCCAAATAAAATAATTTTTAAAATAGACGAAGCAAGGAGGCCTTTGCCAGATCTCAAACTATACTATAAAGTAATAATCATCAAACCAATTCGGTATTTGATTAAAAATAGAAAAAATAACCAATGAAACATGAGGTAAAGAAGAGCCAGAGCAATTAAATTTAGTGGAATAGTGATTATTAACCCAAGACTTCCTAAGGTAAGGATTCACTATTCAACAACACAATGGGAAAGCTAGATAGCATTGTAGAAGAAATTATAACTTAAAACACCATGTTCTGAAATGAGTTACAAAAGAATATGTTACTGAGATACATGACTTTGAGTTGCCATCTTCACTCCACTGATTTTCTTTTTTTTCAAGGCAATATAGTACCTACTTTATTATAGAGAAAAGTTCATAACTCAAAGGTTCATAAATGGAAGGACAGGCATATTCTGTATTGTAGCCACACACAAGATAAGGTTAATACTAAATTATTGGTTGATCAGTTCATTAAATGGTTCACAGCAGAACATTAACTATCAGAGAACGAATTCTACCTTTGCAAATACAAATGTTGAAAAGCCGAAGGGACTCCTAGTTAGTCCTGTTAAATTTTTTCCATTACCCCTCTTGTTTATTAGGAGTAGGGTCAGAGAAAAAGAAGCTTTTGAAAAGAGGGAAAGGACCCTAAATATCTTGTAGGGACATGATAGAAAAGGAAGTATTTCAACTCTTTTCAAGGTTGTTATTTTGGGAAATTTGAAAGGATTTCCCTACTTATTCAGGACTTCTTTTTTATTCTTTCATTTTTCAAATGCTCTGTTAACTTCTGGTTTACATAATTTATTTCCGCCAGATTTTGAGTTACAAATTTCTCCTCGTTTTTCCCCTACCCACACCCCAAAATAGCGGTCCCACAGGATATCCCCTCCTCCAAACTGTTCTCTCCCCTATTTTGCCCATACCCCCTTCGACTTTTCCAGTACGGCATGGTGGATGTCCATGTCCCAGTGCCTATATATCTTATTTCTCAATTACATGTAAAATAGTATTAATAATAGTACATATATATGTTTAAACATTTAGCTTTAAGATTTAGAATTCCAGATTCATACACTTCCTCCCTTGTCATCCACCCTTCCTGGGAAGATAAGCAATTCAATATAGGTTGTACATGTGTAGCTATGCAAAACATTACCATAGTAGATATATTGTAAAAGACTGATTATATTTCCCCCCTCCTATCCCACTTCCCACTTGTTCTATTCTCTACTTTGATGCTGTCCCTTTTCTTTTCTTTTTTTTAAGCAATTGGGGTTAAGTAACTTATTCAATGTTACATGGCTAGTTATATATTTATGTGTGGGGTTAAGTAACTTACTCAATGTTACATGGCTAGTTATATATTTATGTGTGGGTGCTAATTTTCTGAGGCTGGAACCGATCCCAGATCGTCCCGACTATAGGGCCAGTGCTCTTAATCACTGTGCCACCTAGCCACCCCTGTCCTGTCTCTTTTCAAAAGTGGGTGTTTCCAACTTCCCTCCCCCCTAGCCTGCCCTCCCTTCCATCAGCCTCCCTCTCATCCCCTTCCCTCCTACTCTACTGTAGGGTGGGATACCCTATTTAGTGTGTATGTCATTTCCAACCTGAGCCAAATTCAATGAGAAAATGGTTGACTCATCCCCTTTTGCCTTCTTGTTCTTTCCCTCCATTATAACCATTTTCCCTTGCCTTTCTATATGAGATAGATTACCCCATTCTTTCTCTCCCTATCTCTTCTCATTATATTCCTCTCTCACCTCTTAATTTCACCCTTTAAGTATCATCCCTTCCTATTAGACTGATCCTGTGCCTTCTATCTATGTATACCTGTAAACATATATGCACATTCACATACATATTTATATGCCCATATACCCTCAGATAGATGGATAGATAGATAGATAAATAGATAGATAGATAGATAGATAGATAGATAGATAGATACATATATATTTCTATTCACTTCAAATATTTTCATACTGAGAAAAGTTTCATCAGTTATAATGATCATTTTTCCATGTAGGAATGTAAATAGTTCAACTTTGATAAGTTCCTTATGATTTATTTTCCCTGTTTACCTTCTCATGGTTCTCTTGCTTCTTGTATCTGAATGTCAAATTTTCTACTCAACTCTGGTTTCTTTATCAAGAACGTTTGAAAGTCCTCTATTCCACTGAATGACCATATTTTCCCCTGAAACATGATACTCAGTTTTTCTGGGTGGGTGATTCTTGGTTTTAATACCAACTCCTTTGACCTCCAGAATATCATATTCCAGGCCCTTTGATCCCTCAGTGTGAAGGTGCCAGATCCTGTGTTATCCTGATTGTGTTTCCACAATATTAAAACTATTTCTTCCTGGCTGCTTGTAATATTTTCTCCTTGATCTGGGAATTCTGGAACCTGGCTATAATATTCCTAGGAGTTTTCTTTTTGGGATCTTTTTCAGGATGTTATCTGTGGATTCTTTCAACCTCTATTTTGCCTTCTGGTTCTAAAACATCAGGGCAGTTTTCCTTGAGAATTTCTTGGAGGATAATTTCTAGGTTCTTTGTTTGATCATGGTTTTCAGGTAGCCCAGTAATTTTTAGATTATCTCTCCTGGATCTATTTTCCAGGTCAATGGTTTTTCCCATGAGATATTTCACATTGCCTTCTATCCTTTCATTTGTTTAGATATGCTTAACAGAATCTTTTTTTTTTGCTTTTTGGAGGGCAATTGGGGTTAAGTAACTTGCCCAAGGTCACATGGCTAGGTTTTTGTTTGTGTGTGCTTTAAGTGTCTGAGGTTGGATCTGAACTCAGGTCCTTCTGACTCCAGGGCCGACGCTCTACTCACTGCACCACCTAGCTGCCCCATTAACAGAATCTTGATTTCTCATAAAGTCACTAGCTTCCATTTGTTCAAATCTAATTCTGAAGAAGTGATTCTCTTCAGTGAGCTTTTGAGATTCTTTTTCCATCTGGCAAATTTGGCTTTTTAAAGCATTCTTCTCATTGGCTTTTTGAGCCTCTTTGGCCATTTGAGTTGGTCTGTTTTTTAAGATGTTATTTTCCTCAGTCAGGCTGTTGACTCTGATTTCATAATTTTATTGCATTGTTCTCATTTTTCTTCCCAATTTTTCCTCCACTTCTCTTATTTGTGTCTTAAGGTCCTCTATGGCCCGTATCCAGCTCGTATTTTCCTTTGAAGCTTTTTGGTGCAGGAATTCTGACTTCACTGTCTTCCTCCTGTCCCATGCTTTGATCCTTTTTGTCCCCAAAATAGGAGTCCAATTTTGGATTCTTCTGTTTGTTTTGCTTCCTTTGCCTGATCATTCCTTTGCCTCCCTTTGCCACTCAATTACTTGACTTTTGGGCTTGTTGCCACAGTAGGACTCTGCCACCAGCCAGGGGAACTTCCATCCCAAATGCTGGGGTTTTCTCAGCTGCCAGTTAGGTGCCCTCTCTGAAGCCTCCACACACTCTGGCAAGCTGGTCACACACCCCAGGACCTCCACCCTAGACCACAATCCAGATTCAAGCAGGTTAAAGCAAGAGCGATTACCCCTCAGACTGGTCTCTTGGTCCCCCTACAGTCTGCAGGCCAGGACCTGAAGCTACCATGTGGCTGTCAAGGCTCCCCAGCAGCTTCTCACCACCAGGGGGAAGAGGCTGACCACACTCCCAACTACTGGGTCCCAAAGTCTGCACTGCACTAACCTCTCACTTTGTCCTTGGCATCTATGTGTTGATAATTCTGGAAACCGCCACATCTGATCTGATGTCCCTCCAGCTGGTGGTTGGTCAGGCCTGCCCTGAGGCTAAAACCTCAGACTCACACAGGCCTGGGCTCAGCTCCCAGAGCACTGCTCTGACCGCTCCCTGCTGGGCTGCCAGGCTGTCCCCAGTGGGAGGTTAGCTTTTCTGTGTCATTTTGTGGGTTCTGTAGCTCCAAAGTTTGTTCAATCTCCTTTTTACATGAATTGGGGAAGGTGGAAGCCAGAGCTTTGCGGAAGTCCTGTCTCTACTCCGCCATCTTGACTCCGCCCCCATCCCACTGATTTTCTAACCTACTAGTCATGTGAATAACTTCTTATCCCTTCTTTTCCCGGGTCATCTTCTACTTTCCAGCTTTTGTTCTGATAATAATAATTGTATCATTACTACTACTTCCTCTGTTAATGGCTACCTTGTTGTTCCACTCAAAATTGTTGTGATATCTAAAAATATGACTCCCTTCACCAGCTATCATTCTTCCACATGAGTTGCTTCCCCTGTTAAATTGTAAGGTCCTTGAGGACCAGTATCGTTTCACTTTTGTATTTGTACTTAGCCCAGTATTTGTGTACATAGTGAGCATTTAAAAACTGTTTTCATTCATATTAAAGGTTATCATTAATTTAGAGGAAATGGGAGGAAATACCTTTCATAGATAGGGAGACATAAAGGAGGATCACATGATGTAGACCTGACCACATAAAACTGAAATGCTTTTGTACAAACAAAATCAATGCAATTAGAATTAGAAGGGAAACAGTTAACAAAAATAAGTACAACAAATTTCTCTAGTGTTGTTTTAATATCCAAAGTTTATAGGGAATTGATACAAATATATAAGAACAATAGTCATCACTTAGGAATGGTAGAACAAATTATGGTATATAAATGTAATGGAATACTACTGTAAGACAACTAAAATGACAGTCTCAGAAGGCTAATAAGAATGATGCATATTAAAATGAGAATAACCAAGAGAATTATTTATGCAATAATAACATTGCAAAGACATTTTTAAAAAAACTTAACTCTAACAAATGTAATGACAAATTGTGATTCCAAAAGAATGAATGAATGAATAAGCATGTATGGTTCTTAAGTTGGTCCTTGTTCTCAAAGAAGACCAAAATGACATCACTATGTTGGGGTCAAGGCATGGTATGTCCAACTCTGGCTGATCAGACCAATACAAGCTCAGAAGGCTCTACCACAGATTGAACACAAACATTCCATATGAACATTTGGAGTAGAGATGTCTCTAAATTTGCACATCTGACATTTCTTTTGAGCTACTGCAATTCTGCTTTACCCACAGAGCATAGTGTAATGTCAAGCACAAGCAATTTCCAGGTTCAGATTATGAGCATAGCAAACTCCATTTATCCAGTGACAGATTAAGGCAAAACATTCACAGAAAATCAAGATCAAGGGCGGCTAGGTGGCGCAGTGAGTAAGAGCGCCGGCCTCGGAGTTGGGATGACCCGAGATCGAATCCGGCCTCAGAAAATGAGCACCCACACATAAATAATGACTAGCCGTGTAACCTTGAGCAAGTTACTTAACCCCAATTGCTTAAAAAAAAAAAAGAAAGAAAGAAAGAAAGAAAGAAAGAAAATCAAGATCAAAATACAGGGTAACTCAGCCATTTAGTAAAGTTCTCAATTACTCCACCCCTGGGCAGTACATTTATTTAGTCAATCACAAAGTCTTCTCTCTATTCAGCTGTAGATTAGTTTCCAATCATAAACAAAGTATATTCATTTGGTCAGTCACAAAGTATAAAAGTCAAAAGTTTTCCACCCCTGGATCACAACTGAATTACAATACCATCCATCACCACCAAGCACCTTCTCAAAGGGGCAGTGGAGAGCACAAAGGCCATCTACCCCTAAGCCACAACAAGGTTACCATATCATCACAGCATTCTATACCCAAGGAGAGGTCTTTTCTTCATCTTGACCTGAGGCAAGTTCTCAGCAACCCCTGTTCCTGGGAAGACAAAGCTTAACAAAGCCAAAATATACATTGCCAGTGTCCTCATCAATTCACTCTCTTCCTGCAGAACAGTCTCAGGATCCCTGAAAACATCAGCAAGACCCTCCTTCAGGATTTCTGTAAACATACAACAAGAAAACTGTCCTTCAGGGCTTCTGAACCAACAGCAAGGTTCCAGGACCTCTGCAATAACAGCACTGTCCCTTACCAGCAGACAAATCTGGCAAAGTAGCATCAAAACAGAACAAATATTGACACCACAGTCATGCTTCTTCCCAGTTCAGTCCTCAGTTTTCATTTCTCTCTCTCCAGCAGTAGCAGCAGCCTCCAGATGCTGGCTCCCAGAAGTTCTTCTGGCACTCCCTGCTTGGGCCTCTCTCTAAATCCACAGCACCAGTTCCTCCCAGTTCAGCCCCCTCTCTTCATGTCAACAAGTCCATCCCACAAGTGGGATTCACAAGCTCTTGGTCTTAACACTTAACCCGAAAACTAAGCCAATACACAGAGATCTTCCTTCTTTGATGCCAGCATGCCATGCTTGGCAGTCCTGTGCCAGTGTCTCCCATGTGACTCAATGGATCCCAAAATTCTTTAGAGAAATCTTGAGAGCATCTTTGTATAACTTCATCTGACTGCTGTGTGAACACTTCCCTTATGTGAATTCCCCATAAAATATTATCTTTTAAGAAAATGTACTTTTGGCATTTGAAAATAGCCAGCCCATCAGTCTTTCACTCTCTGCAGGAGAGTTTAATGGTTGACAGTTTAGCTCAAGAAAGGACCTCAGAGTCCAGTACCTTATCTTGCCAGGTGATCCTCAGAATCTTCCTAAGATAATTCAGATGGAAAAGGTTCAGCTTCCTGGCATGGCACTGGTAGACTGTTCAGGTTTCACAGGCACACAACAATGAGGTTAGCATAATGGCTCTGTAGACCTTCAGTTTGGTAGGCAGCCTAATACTTCTTTCCCACTATTTCTTTTGGAGCCTCCCAAACACTGAGCTAACTCTGGAAATGCATGTGTCAACCTCATTATCTATATGTACATCCTTGGAAAGTATACTGCCAAGATAAGTGAACTTATCCACAGCATTCAAAATTTTTCTATTTGCTATGACCAATGGTTCCATGTATGGATGGTGCAGTGCTGACTGTGGGAGAACCTCTATTTAGCACAAGCAGCTAAAAATGGATCCATACTCTGTTGTATCTCAGCCTCAGAGGTTACGGTGAGTGAACAAAAAGTCATGCACCAGTTCTCCCTCCACTTTAGTCTTGGCTTGTAGCCTTTTCAAGTTAAATAATTTACCATCCTTGTGGTAGGTGATTTTGATGCCATTTTTTTCCATGTTGAAGGTATCTGACAACATCACTGAAAACATCATGCTAAAAAAGCATATACCCCTCCTTCACTCTCCTAGAAACTGGAAAAGCATGAGGGTATTGTTCATTATCCAGAATCCATGCAAGCATACCATCATGAAACTGGTATACAATACTTATGAACTCCTCTGGACAACCAAATTTTGCCACGTTAGTGGCTGAATCAATAAATTCTCATTGGTTTTGAAATTTACAGTATTGGCTTTGGGTTATGATTTTAGTTTAGGGGTTTGGTTCTGGTTCTGGTTTGGGACAACACCAACAATTTTACCTACAGTGTACTTCTACAAGCCCTCATAACTGAAAGTATCAAAAGCATTAGTCAGATCAATAAACATTGTGTACAGACCTGTCATGCCCTGGCCTTTCTCCTGTAGTTGTCAAATAGCAAACACCATATCGACCATTCCTCAGTCCTTTCTGAAGCCATATGCCACAAACATATGTATAAATGTTGTGGGTAATGGAGAAAACTAAAGCACTTCCATTTTGTTTGTAGTTCTTCTATCTTGATACTGGCCATGTTTGTATTACAACCCCAACCCTGTCTTCAACCTTCCTTACTGCTGAAACAGCAAGGACAATCCTATCTATTAGGATGGGTTTATAAGAGATAGCTAACCTGAAAAAGAACCTTTCCTGTTACTAGCCCAGCAATAAGCTGTCTAATCACAGGATACCACATCCCCTATTCCCATCCTACTAGCTCCCAATAACAGGCTTTGTCCAATCCTAAGGTATGACATAACCAATCCACCTCCTGCCTAAATAGAAACCTATACAAGTTTTGTTCTTTTGTGAGTGCAAATGGGGCTCCCCTACTGGTTAGCTCAAAAATCCCCATTGGTGTCTAAATTTACAGTATTGGGTTTGGGTTATGGCTTTGGTTTGGGGGTTTTGATTCTGATTTGGGACAACACCACCAATTTACCCACAGTGTTTACTATGAGCTGGGATACATATATACAGACAAAGACAGTCTCTGTCCTTGAACTTCTAATAGGGAGAGACAATTCTCTTAAGGGAGTAGTGGCCATGTAGGGCCATTTTGATCTAGAAAGTTACAAGACTGGTGGGTGGGACCATGGGGGAGCAGACCTATTCTAGAAATAATGGCAGAGTTGATTTGATCATAGTTCTAGAACTGAAGAGCTATAGGGATGGGGAGAGGGTGATGGAAAGACAGCAGGTGAGACCTGAGAAGGTGACTGGTCATCAGGGAATGTCTGGTGATAAAAACAGTTGGTGAAGAAGTGGTGGCCTGAAACTGCAGAATTGGGCATACATTTTCAGCCAAGATCAATATATCACAAATTTGTTTTCCTTGACTATTCCTTATTGTTACAAATAAGGGGGGGAGAGAGGAGTAATGAGGAAGTACAGGAGGGAAAATGGTAAAGATGCTAAAAAAAGCAAAGAAAGAAAAAAGCAACAATGAAAAGTTTAAATAATACACAGAAAAGAGCAGAAAGGAACACAGACAAGCTGGGCAGTAGTGATAATATCGTATCAAATTTAATAGTTTTTAAAAACAAAGTATATTTGAAGTTTCATATACTAGTCTTTTTTTCTGGCCTTTGTGTAGGAAATGTTTGTCTGATAATGTTTTTTCTAGGATATAACAAAGGGAAGGATGAGGGAAGAAGCAAACTGCTAAATGTTATGGAAATGGGAATCTGAAGATCTTCCCTGCCCCTAGGCCCTTTGATAGGATTAAGTGACTCTGAGAACCTTCCCTGATTTGAAAATATACCCTGCCCCCTAATAGGCTGAATGTGGTCATGAGAAGCCTGTGGTGGGAGGTTCATTCTTCAGGAATGTCCACACCTTGTTACTTTGTGATTGGACAGTAGGTCAAGGGGGTTGTGACATTCTCTGAGCCAGGAGAAGCCTATATAGACCTTGATGTGAGGTTTTGCTGTGGGGCTCATTTTGAGAAGTGTTGTGTGATTTGACCAGATGAGACTCGGGGAAGCTGTTCCACCCCCCTCCCCCCACCCAGCTTTGAAAACCCAGATGTTGGTGCTTCCCTCTCTGGTAACTGACAAGGTATGGATGTAATGGTCAGATAGCTGGAAGCTCTGTCTGCTGATCTGTTTCTTTGTATTTTTTGTCAGCTTGTAACCTCTGTATTCTCTGAAGTTCGGGGTGCTGACCTTTTTCCCTTGAAATAGGTAAATGACATATGTTTGATTAAAGCAAGATTGTTAACCCATTTTGAGTTGCTTTCCTTTAGAACAGCAGATCTAGGAACCTGTGCTAGCAGCCATCCTGGGTATGCTAGGGTGCTTGCTGCTACATTCAAGAAGAGGGAAGAGATATGAATCAGGTCACAGAGAGAAGCCTATTGGCTGGAAGTTTTTAGCAAGTTTCTACACATGGAAAATTCCAGAGCAGAAGAGAAGGAAAAACAATGGTAGGTAGAAGAAGATGGCATGGCTAGGGCTACCTAAGCTATTAGACTGTGGAAAACTAGGCCTAAAAAGCCTCTGGATTTTCTAGACCATAATAGTAGTTTGCTCACAAATTCCTAATTCAATTCATTTCAGCAAATGCTTCCTAAGCATTTAATATGAGTCATAATTCCTAATGCTAGGCTAGCACTGGAAATGACCAAGTTCAAAAAGTTGCCAATGCCGAGTTGTGCTCTGTTCTAGGAACAAAGGTCCAACAGCTCCTACTTGCAGAATTCTAAAAGGTAACTTTCCTTTTTGTGGCTCATTTGAAAGAGTAATTACTCTATAATTCTTTTGGTGATTTTACTGCTTTATCACTATAAAAACTAGAAACACTTTTCTGCATGAATCTCTTTTTTGAAATTTAACACCTCTGTCACATGAATTTTGCCTTGCTTCCTGAATCACTTCTATCTCCTATTTCTTCCATTTTGATTCATAGTCTTCTCTACCAGTTATCCTGATTTAATGTCTGATTCACTGCTTTAGATTTTCTCATTACTTCATTCTTTGATTTTCTTTCACATTGTCCACATACTTCAACTTCTCCTTACTATGCTGTGATTTTCAATCCTATTTTCTTCACGTCCGTTTTTAACTTTATGGTTGTTATGAAGCAAGATCTGGAAGTTTCAAGTGGGAGTTTTTACTCTATTTTTCTGGACCTTGTTCAGCAGTTCAGCCTTTGATTGGTGTTGGATCAATGAGTTACGTGGCCAATGCTAGAATTTCAGAAGGGGCTTGTTTTGTAGCCAGACCTCCTGGATCAAATTTTATTAGATTGCAAGATATTTATTTCTACTGACTTTTAAGATACAATCAACTCCCTTCAAATTGGGGTTGATGTATGTGTATGGTTTGTAGCTGAGTTCAGTATGAAAAAAGTCCCAATATGGTGTTTCTAAAAGCCATTGTTCATCTATGATTATTTCGTTTCTCAGTTCAATTCTTTCTCTACTTTCACTGCAGTTACAGTTTGACCTAGGTAACTCCAAAATAGTCTGACAATGCTAAATTGAAATAGAATCAAAGGCATGTTACCCCCAAAGAGCTAGTGAGATTGGGAGAATAATGAGACAATTTAAAAGTCATTCAAATATAAAGAACCACCAAAAATAAAATCTGTGGTGAGTATAATGAAAAAAATTCAGTTTGGACTGTGATCATTCCTGACCAGAATTTCTGATGAAATCCTAAAAGCTTCTATTTTGCATCATAATAATTTCTGCATATCTTATCACCCTTATTAGATCATGAGCCCCTTGAGAGCCAGAATTCTCTTAATATGTTTTGCACATAATTTCAATGTCAAATGAATGGGATTGACAAGTAAAAGTTTTCACCAAATAGTCATATAAATATTCTAAGTTCCTTAAAAATGTTTTTTTTCCTCAACCTAGAAACCGATTACATGTACTGATGCTTAGTAAAGTAAGCAGAACCAGGAGAGCATTGTATAAAGTAACAGCAACACAGTGCAATGATCAACTATGACAGGCTTAGCTCTTCTTAGCAATACAATGATCCAAGACAATCCCAAAAGACTCACAATGGAAAATGCTATCCACATCCAGAGAAAGAACTGATGGAGTCTGAATGCAGATGCAAGTTTACTATTTTCACTTTCTGTGTGTGTGTGTGTTTTCCTTTTGTTCTGTTTCTTTTTTCACAACATGAATAATGCAGAAATGTTTAACATGTCACATGTATAAACTAAGATTGCTTGCTGTCTTGGGGAGGGAAGAAGGGAAAGAGGCTGGGAGAAAAATTTGGAACTCAAAATCTTATAAAAAATGAATGCTGAAAACTATTGTTACATGTTCTTGGAAAAAATACTATTTACATTTTTAAAAAAAGAATTACATTAAATAAACATTTAAATAAATAAATAAATTTAAATGGTTTTTCTCTGCTAAGGGAAATGCATCCTTGTACAATGCTTTAAAGGCTTCCTGGGTACCTTAATGTTTCTATTTCTGAATTTAGCGAGTCATATAAATTAGGCCCATAAAAACCTTAGAAATCACCTAGTCAAACCTTCTTATTTTACACATAATAAAACTGAAACCCAGAGAAAATAAATGACTGTTCCAAAGTCACATAGTGACAGAATCTCAAAGTTCAAAAGATCCTCTAAGGACATGGGATTCAACTATCTTGTTTTACAAATGAAGTAACCAGGGTCACAGCAAGGTTAAGTGACCTGTCCAAGCTCACGCAGATATTAAGTTTCAGAATCAGGATTTAAACTCACATTGAACCCTCTTCAACTGTCCCATACTGCCTCAATGCAACCTGTCTACAGGTGTTACCTGTAAGTAAAAAAGCCAGAAATAGAACTGACTAGAACTGACTGGATTCAGTGGTTTTCCACCCCATCACTCAAAAGACAATACAGCTCTCAGAACCCTGATGCTCAGATTAATCTTCATAATCTATTACCTGACTCAGTACTTATTCTCCAATATGTTAAGGATTTGTGATTCCTCCCAACTCTAACATTCTAGCACTCCTGGTACAATATTTGGAAACAACATAAGGGTCTCAATTTACATCAGCAAAGTATTGTGTGTAAGCCCTCAGATTCATACTTTAAAATATACAGATGCTTACTATTTAAAGGTAAGCTGAGGTAAACCCCAAGGTGAGGAGGAAAAAAGGGCTCCCACCTCCACCACTTAACATCCGTGTGTCCTTGGCAAGTAATTTAATTGCTAATTTAAATTCATAACTAATTCAAGCATCACATTCTTCATATGTAAAATGAAGTTGACCAATGAACCCTAAGAACCCTTTACCAATGTAGATCATAATTCCTTTACAACATCATAGTTGGTCTTTGAGAGTTGCTGTGGCCAAAAATCCAAGACCCTGTGGCTCCCCTGTTGTTAAGCCCCTCTGAACATAGCTAAGCTGGTGTTCAGACAAGAGACATGTCATCCACACAAGTTTTTTCGCTTTATAGAGTCTGATCCTCTGGCATTGCCCTTGAGAACCTAAAGACAGAAGAGAAGAACTTTCATAAAGTAGCCAGAAAATTTAGTTGGACCAAGCTCACAATTTCAATGGTGTAGGGAACTCTCAAGAGAACCCCCTCAACCAAGGCAGATTGACACATGCTCTGCGATTTGTAGTCTCAGAGAGCTGCCTAGGACACTGAGAGGCACAGAGGATAGATGTCAGAGAAAGGACCAGTGCTCAAGACTTTCTGACTCTGAGAGGACTCCGTCCTCTATACCACCTCTCCCTCTCAAGCCAACAAATAACAATCATTGGGGGCGGCTAGGTGTCGCAGTGAATAGAGCGCCGGCCCTGGAATCAGAAGGACCTGAGTTCGGAGCCGGCCTCAGACACTTAATCCGCACAAACAAAAACCTAGCCGTGTAACCTTGGGCAAGTTACTTAACCCCAATTGCCCTAAAGGGGCGGCTAGGTGGTGCAGTGAGTAAGAGCGCCGGCCTCGGAGTTTGGATGACCCAAGATCAGATCCGGCCTCAGAAAATGAGCACCCACGCATAAATAATGACTAGCCGTGTAACCTTGAGCAAGTTACTTAGCCCCAATTGCTTTAAAAAAAAAAAATAACAATCATTGGCTGCATTTTGGCCAGTCCTATGTAGGAATGAATAAAGTGTATAATCAACTTTTATTATAAAATTCTCACATATGCATTAACTTTCTTAAGCTTTATAATACAATGACTTATATTCAACTTGACACCCCTCGGCAGCTAGGTGGTACAGTGGATAGAGCGCCTTGCCTAGAGTTAGAAAGACATGAGTTCAAATGTGACCTCAGACACTTACTAGCTGTATGACCCTGAGTAAGTCACTTAACCATATTTACCTTAGTTTCCTCATCTGTAAAATAAGCTGGAGAAGGAAATGCAAACCACTCCAATCTCTTTGCCAAAAAAAAAAAAAGGTGTCATGAAGAATCAAACATGACTTAAGCAAATGAACAACAACCACCCCTACATTTCACAACATAAAGAAAAAGTATTGTAAGGGTTTAAATTAAATAGGAGTTGGGGAATAGCTATTTAGGATCTGGACATTGAAGTTTAGTTTAGTTTTGTTTTCACTTGTTTTTTCTTTTACCCATCCCTTTTACACAAATCAAAGGAGAGCATAAACATTTTTATTAGCTGATGAGTGAGATGTAGGTGATCCATCCCCATCTTCTTCTGCTTCTTCTTCTTTTTTTAAAGCAATTGGGGTTAAGTAATGTGTGGGTGCTCAATTTCTGAGGCTGGGACCGATCCCAGTCATCCTGACTCCAGGGCCAGCGCTCTTATTCGCTGCGCCACCTAGCCGCCCCTCCCCCCATGTTCCTTGTTTTCATTATTTTGAAATAGCTCAAGTATAAGAGTTGATGATTTCTCCAATGTTCTCAAAGTATAACTCTTATTCTAAATTTCCCTCACCCACTGAAGTACTAAATAATAACAATAATAATTGTTATAACCACACACATTTTAAATAATTCACAAGAACAATCATATTTTAGTTTAGTTATAATTCAGTCATAAAATATTGACCTTCAAGTTAACAGAATCTTTACCAAGACATGAATTCATCATTCACTTATTCACTCAATATTTACTTAGCTCACTAAGTAGAAGATACTATTCTAGGTGTTATGGGGAAATACAGGAATGACTAAAATATAAAACTTACAGTCAAGTAGAGTTATTTAAATTTTAGCCTTTGAAATTTAAAAACAAATCTTGCTTCCAAATCTAATATCTTCAATATTTGCATATTCTAAGAGCCTCTTTCTTGAATAAATAATGTAGCAACTATTAATGAACCTTAAAAAAATAACATAATTTTTTTAGAAAATAAAATATGTCAGGGGTGGCTAGGTGGCGCAGTGAGTAGAGCGCTGGCCCTGGAGTCAGAAGGACCTGAGTTCGGATCCGACCTCAGACACTTAACACAAACAAAAACCTAGCTGTGTGACCTTGGGCAAGTTACTTAACCTCAACTGCCCTCCAAAAAGCAAAAAAAAAAAAAAGAAAAAATGTCAAATTTCTTGGTCCTTGGGCCATTCAGCATCCTACTATATCTTAAGTTCTACATCAATGTTCCAATGAAATCACTTATTTAAAGTGAAGTAGATTATTCCTAAATACTACCCTCCAGATGGTTCTTCTTTTTGAAAATAACAAATCTTCAGTTGCAGAATCCTCTACCTAGTCTCAATCCCTCTACTGCTCATTGCCATGAAGCCTCTCTGACAGTGCTTCTGCTTTGCATGGAAGAATCCTAAATCTGGGGGAAAATGTCACTTTGCCTTTGACTATCAATCAATAAGAATGTATTATAAGGAGAATATTTCAAATCACAAATTAAAATCATAATGAAAATATTGAAATCTACCAAATTATCTTCTTACACCAGTCATTAAATATACTTAATACTTCATCTGTGTCTAATCTGAGAGTAAGTACTTTTTAAAAATTGGCTTAATGAATGAATTTATTCTATATATAATCAGGAAATTAGCTATTCTACATGAGAAAATTTTCCATTTAACTTGAATCTGCCCTTTCAAATGCTAGAATTGTATTTTGTTCATCTTTATAGAAAACTTCCAAAAACGTAACATAAATTGACCTCTTTTATAGACAGTAATAAGTATGAACATCTGTTATTGTAAGTGCCACAAAATGGGACAGCAGGGTGGCATGATGGAAAGAGCACTTGACCTGGAATGAGGAAGACAGACCTGAATTCAAATCTGGTCTTAGACATTTACTAGCTATGTGACCCTGGGCAAGTCATTTAACCTCTGCCTCACTTTCCTCATCTGCAAAATAGCAATAGTAGCACCTACCTCCCAGGGCTGTTGTAAGTATCAAATGAGATAACATATAAAGTGCCTGGTACACAGTAAATGCTATAGAAATGCTATTATTATGATTATTGCTAAATATGGCACTTTTCTCTGCCTGCTTCTTAGTTTTTCTGTCTCTTCTTTCATTGTTAAACTACCATCTATCATTTCTAAGTGTTTTCATGTTTTTTCTAAATATTTTGCTCAATTTCTTTCAAGTTTTTTTGTATCTAATTTGCTGCTGACTGGGAGATCAAAATGTTAATACTGTTCAGAGTTTGTATGTTAAATAAAGAAAAATAGATTGTATATCAGATACTAATATAAGAAGAGTGGACTAGGTGAATGCTTTATCAACTTGATGAGTCACTCAATCAAACTGATGAGACTATAGAGCATAACTTTTTTTTATAAGGTTGATTCTGATGGGCATCTCCCCATGAAGAGCATAAGCAAGCTCACTGGCACCTCACTGAAAGAACATAGGATTCCTGATTGGTTCTCAGTATTTGGGGCTTTCTCCAGAGTGACTAGCTGGCTGGGACTCAGGAAAACAGACTCATGTCAAAGCATCACCTCTCCTTGTGGTTCATAAAAACAAGCTGACAAACATGAGCAATGCGGTGATAGGCTAGACATTTTCTCTGATCCCCACATGCTGTCTAACCTTGCCAAAACAAAAATTATGCACCAAAGATACAGCAAGTTCAGTTGTTGCCATGGTCTAGGACACCCAGTTTCAGAAAAAAAAAAAGATGCCAATAATCACCACTATTATTCAATATTGTTCTAGAAATGCTAATTCTAATGATAAAATAAGAAAAATACATAGAAAGAATTTGAATAGGCAATGAGGAAACAAAACTATCACCCTGCAATCGATATGATGGTATAGTTAGAAAATCCTAGAGAATCAAATAAAATACTAGTTGAAATAATTAGCAGACTAGACAATGGAGATTCAGAAACAATAGAACTAAATAACCCAGTGTTTATCATTATAACATGGAAAACATAAGTTACCCAAGGAAAAATTATCTCTTTGATTTAAAAAATAAAAACTCATGGGAACGCTAGATAATAATGTGGGAGAAATTAGGCTAAAACCAACAATTTACACCATACTCCATAACACATTGTAAAGAGATTCGTAAGATTAATGTCAAAAATCATAGTATAAAAAAATTGAAAAGGAGATAATATTTCTCACAGCTATAGGTAAGAGGTATATTCTTAACTAAGCAATAGAGGCAATTATAAAAGATAAAATAGATACTTTTGATTATTTGAAACTGAAAAACTGCACAGAAAATATCAGTGCATCTAGGATAAGAAAGGAACTGATCAAAAGGGGAAAAAAATCTTCATATTAAATTTCACTGATAGGTGTTTGGTATCCATGATACACACACACACACACACACACACACACACACACACACACACACACCATTCTTCAATAGATAAATGGTCAAAGAATATGAACAAACAGTTCTTAAGAGAACTGCAAAGCATTCACAACAAAATGAAAAAATACTCCAAATCACTAATAATGAGAGAAATGCAAATCAAAATAACCCCGAGATTTCATTGCACACCCTGAAAATTGACAAATATGATCAAAACTGGCAACAGTCCATATTGGAAGGGTTGTGGGAAGATAGGCACACTTATATATTGTTAGTGGAGCTGTGAAGTGGTACAACCATTTTGGAAAGCAGTTTGGAAATATGTAAATAGATTGATTAAAATGTCCATACGCTTTGATCCAAAGACTTCTTTCCTTAGCTTAAAGGATGGCCCAAGGAAGTCATCAGTAAGAAGAGTCCTAGATACTTCAAAATATTTAAAGCAGGATTTTTTTTATGATAGCTAAGAATTGAAAACAAAGCAGATGCCCATCAACTGAAGAATGGTTAAACAAATTTGGTACATAAATGTAATTTAATATTGCTGTGCTATAAGAAATGATGTATATAATGAATCCAAAGAAACATGGGAAGATCTATATGAACTGATGTAAAATAAAGCAAGAAGAACAAAGAAAACAATATACACAGTAACTACAGCAATGTAAAAGGAAAGAACACATCAAAAAATCAAAAGTAAAATGAAAAAAAAATTTAAATCAAGTGGGACTCAGATGAAGAAAATTGAGAAGACACCCCCAACCTAACCTTCTGTATAGATAGGAGGTCCACATATAGTTAAATATCACAAGTTTTCAGACTTTTTCAATGTATCAATGAATTGTGCTGATATTTTTTCCTCTCTGGAAACTACTATTTGCCATATGGGATGGCTCTGAGTGAGAAGACAGGGGAGGGATACTATAGTAATGTAAGAAACAGAAAATATCAACAAAATCCTATTTTTAAAAATTTTAAACATGAGCTGACAAAACCTTAAGCTCCCAATATGGGGCCTGGCAACAGACTGTGTTTATCATCTGAGGACCACTCTAGCAAAGTTTACCAGGCTGGCCACTGAGAGCTGTCAGTTATTTATGCCAAGCTCTTGGAGACAGTCTGCTGTGTGACACAGATGAGCTGTGATGTGTGTCATTAGCAAAATCCCACACCAACCAAACATGGCTCCAAACAAAAGAGATGTTTCCAAAGCATCAGCAGTATATAGTAGTGTGGCTATTTAGCCCTGGAGACCAACCCCTTCAGCTATTCTTCTGCAAGCCCACACCAATTTTAGACATTGTTTTATACTGCCCCAAGATTTTAACCACCTGAACCAATTAGTTTCCCTAAATGCCATTGAAATGTGTCCCAGATAGCTACGATTTTGTTAAAGTTTTAATGTCTGAAAGTGTAACATTTTTACATTAGACCAAGGATATATCAGAATTCAAGAGTCCAAGAGAATATTATTTTCAGAGCTGTATTTTGTTATTTGATAAAGTTTGAGCATACAATTCAAATTACCAAAGCTTTTGGAAGAAGCAATCATGTCCAGTTTGATTTTTTTTTCAGTTTTTAATTACTTTGCCATACTTTCATTAGTGTAATGAATGTGTTAGGACAAACTTATAAAGAAATTTCAACACGGCCTTTTTTTTAGATTATTTGGCCTAAAACTGCTAATGTTACTATGGGCACAGATGAAAAAGGTCAATGTTATACAATACAATCATTTATGGTTTTTTTGTTACTGACAAAAAAAATCTGCATTACCAAAAAATTCTAAAATTCTTATATCTTATACTTGACTCTGAATTCATGCATTTATATTGGTTTTCCTTTACTCAACACAACTTATTTTAAGTATTAAATATTAAACTATTAAGATATAAAAACCTAAAAAGAGAGTGAGCTAAGAGACCTGCTTGGTTTCTTTTGGACTCTTTTTTTCACCTCCTCATGTTCAAAAGACAGAACTGGGCATAGCAGGGCAAGCCTGGTTCTGAGGGGAATAAAGTCTATGTCCATGAAGATCCTGGCTCCAGGACTAAAAGAAATGGCTACCTGGGATACTGCATGTACTTATAGATAGTCTGAAAGTAGAGATTACATGAGAGGAGTTTTCTGGATAAAGAAAGGGCAGCAACTGGGAAACTTATAGATACACTGCAAAACCACATGGTCTGACATGTAGATACTAACTTGGTCCAAGAGAATACTTCATGAATAAGGTCCTTGAAACACAAACTTTTCTGTGGAAGAGAGAGATTCTGAATTTCCCTGGGCAACATCATCACAGAATCTATCCTTCTAGCCAGAAAAGCGAAATTTTTCTAGGCAGTAACAATCCTGGGGATTTCCTCAAGGTTAACCCCAAATTCAAGAATTCCCCACTATGAAAGTTCAGAGACCTGGCATGCTGGAGGGGGAAGACTTTCTGAGCAGCACTGCCTCTTAGAGAAATATCACCCAGTTCTTTTTCAGCAGCATCCTATTTGGAAAGTAAAGTCAGTGAGTTGTTCAGATATTGAAGGTCTGAGGGTAACCAGGGAGATTGGAGTTTATAACTGGTTAAGATTTTCTTTATTTTAGCTTATCACTGTTGAGAAGTCACATAGTGTGTTAGCTTTCTGAGGGAATCCAAACCACAAAGCAATATAGTGAATCTGGGAAGAATTGTGGAAGGGGTTGCCCTACTGTCAACTTCTAATTCAGTACCCTTCCAAAGGGAGTTAAGGGGTTATGTGAGTGGTGTGTGTGTGTGTGTGTGTGTGTGTGTGTGTGTGTGTGTGTGTGTGTGTTTTCACTTGTGGTCCCCATAAGTTCTTTGTAACTTCCACATTTTACCTGGGGTGAAATAAAAGCTTTCTTATTCAGATACATTGCTACCTTGGTGGCTGCAGTGAGTCGGAAATCCATTTGAGCAAACACAGATACAAGTCAAACACAAACTACATGTTCTTAGAGTAACTCCAAGCAGATTCAATATGTTATGGAGAATGGATGATCCTTTTGGGCAATAGCTCCCACGATCAAACTTAGTCTGTGCAAACCCAGAGTCTGGAGGAGTCCTAAGCCACAGATGTACCAGGTATATAAAGAACCTCTCTTCTAAAATTCATGGCTCTATGACAGTCATTTCATATGCTCAGAATCTCTTTACATTTGTTTCCTTTTTTAAGCTGTGGCTTTTAAAAAGTTCAACAGACATAATTTCTGGGTAACTATTTTATTTTCATGCTAGCAATAATTAATAAACGAGGTCAGTGATACCCTTGAATACCAAAGACCCTTCATGGAACCCATTCAATGCTTATATGCCCTTGGGAGAGTGGATGTTCCTGAGGGTAGTAACCAGTTTTGATTGGTTCAGAAGTAATGAGAGAGAATGGATATTATAATGAAAGGTGGACCTATTCCAATGAGGGGCTGGGTGAATATAACTTTGATCATGTCATTTGCTTCCAAATCACACTACCCCACCGCCCTAGGCAAACTAATAAAAAAATTATCCCCACACAGACCTAAGTAGAACACAATGGGCTTCCCCATGTGTTCAAGATCTGAACAAGCTTGAGGAGAAAACAAATCCAATATCATTATCAGCAATGTCCTTCAGATGCTGGTTTGACCTAGAAGAGGACAGGTTTCAGAGAGGGATAAATCCTATTTCTCCCCAATATTAATAATTATTTAATAATCATTTCTCTCAAAGCTATATTTGGGAGGGTGTGACTTCCAGGTAATTCTAGAATCGTAAAACAGCCCACATCTATTAAGCAGCACTTTCTCTCTCTCTCTCTCTCTCTCTCTCTCTCTCTCTCTCTCTCTCTCATATTAACCAGGAAGACTTTGGTCCAAGACTTCCTTTGGACACATACTGGCATGTGACCCTGGGCAAGGCATTTAACCTCTTACTGCTCTAGACAACTCTCTCAGCCTCTAAGTTACAGCAAAGGTGGCAACCTGAATTGGTGGGAGTATGTTCACTCAGAAATTCCCTATAATAATGAAATCACAGCTCATGTCCCTTTCCTCTATTCCCTAATCTTTTTTAGTCTTTAATATCATTCTTGAACAATGTGTAAAACAGAAAGAGGATTAAGAATATGCATCTGCAGGTCCCAGTTCTACCACTTACTAGCTATTTGATCTAAAACAAGTTTTTTCATCTCTCTGAATCTCATTTTCCTTGTCAGCAAAGTAGGGATAATGCTGTTTGTACTATCTGCCTCATAAAGGGGTTGTAAGAAGCAAATGAGATGATGTACATGAAATACACAATGTACATAAAATTGGTCTGCAAACCTGAATTAGTGCTACCCACTCCTGGAAGGGTGCCAGAAACATCAAGTTCATGCTGCCCTTCCTTCCTGATACCCTTCTCTAAGCCCCTGTGATTTCCCCGATCTGACATGAGGAGAGTTCTTCGAGTTTAATGCTTGCTATTTCTGACTATGTCTTCTGGCACACAACAGGATACTCTATATTTCCATGCTACTTATCATGACACCAGATTTTTTCAGAGCAATATGTGTGTGATCTATTTATAACAAGATTAATCTACATGCTTAAAAGCAGCACACTTCTATTCTCTTGCTATGATACCAAATTTGAAAATCCACTTTCAAAATTTCCCTTCTTTGCTCTAGTTCTTTTTGGTAGTTAATATGTTTATTATATAATGTGTAGTATTATATGACATATTATTATGTACAATATATTATAATATGTATTGTATATTATTATATAATAATGTGTAATAAGAATTTTATTCTTTCAATATTCACTTTATATATGATTAACTTTATTTTTTTTGGAGGCAATCAGGGTTAAATGACTTGCCCAGGATCACACAGCCAGTAAATGACTGAAACTAGATTTAAACTCAGTTCCTCTTGAGTGCTCTATCCACTTCACCAACTAGCTGCCACCATTTTTTTCTATATCATATCATATTATATTGTGTTATGTTGTGTCATGTTATGTCATATCATATTACATTACACTACATTATATCATATTATATACACTCCTATGAGGACTTTACTCTTTCAAGATTCATTATATATACTTTAATATTTCAATAAATCTTGATGTGGATATTTCAATAAATCATTAATGTGGATATTCCTTCCAACAATGCAGATCATATCCCATCCAGGACTGTTCATATTTCTTGACTCTTGTTCAGGGCCTCTCATAAATCAGAAACATGGAATCCACGCACTGGACTTAGAATCTTCTTCAACATCGAGAGTATTTAACCTTTTTTTCTGTCATGAACCCCTCTGGTAGTTTGTGAATCCCTTTTCAGAATATTTTTAACATGCATAAAATAAAATGCATAATATTACAAAAGAAACTAAGTATATTCAAATATCATCATCAGAAGATTTTTTTTAAAAAGAAGACAAGTTCATAGTCCTCAGGTTACAAACCTTTGTTCTAGATTGTTTAAAATTGTGTGCAAATCAGTGAATCACATGGGTCAATCAGTAAGCCAACAAGCATTTATTAGGAGCCTGCTATATGCCAGGCATGGTGCTGAATACAGAGATACAAAGAGAGGCAAAAAAGCCCATAGTCTAATCAAGGAGATAATATGCAAACAATTATGTACAGATAAGACATGTACAAGATAAATCAGAGATGTTGTCAGAGGGAAGGCTCAAGGTAGGGAGACCAACTAGTTTAGGTGCAAAGTTATAAGGGCCTGGGCACAAAGTGGCAGTAGGATAAGAGAAGAGAAAGAATCACATATTAGAGCTGTGGGAAGGTGGGGTTAGAAAGAGTATGGAGTCAAGAAAGACACCTGTTATAAGGCTGATTCTTTAAGATTAGATTGTTTTGTTTCCAATTAATCTTTAGTCTACCTTTCCATGGCCCTTTATTACATATCATTTTTATTGCATCATGATCTGAAAAGGATGCATTTAATATTTTTGCCTCTCTGCATTGGATTGTGAGGTTTTGTAGCCTAAAACATTGTGAATTTTTGTGTAGTTGCCATGTACTGCTGAGAAAAAGGTATATCCATTTCTATCCCCATTCAATTTTTTTCCAGAGGTCTACCATATCTAACTTTTCTAAAATTCTATTCAACTCCCTAACTTCTTTCTTGTTTATTTTGTGGTTAGATTTATTTAGTTCAGAGAGGGAGAAGTTGAGATCCCCCACTAGTAGTTTTGCTGTCTATTTCTTCCTGTAACTCCCTTAACTTCTCTAAGAATTTGAATGCTATACAACTTAGTACATTTATGTTTAGTAATGATACTACTTCATTGTCTATGGTGCCTTTAGCAGGATCAAGTTTTCATCCTTATCTATTTTAATTAGATCAATTTTTGCTTTTCCTTGGTCTGAGATCAGAATTGCTACCCCTGCTTTTTTTTTACTTCAGCTGAAGCATAATTTATTCTATTCTAGCCTTTTGTCTTTACCCTGTATATATCCCTCTGTTTCAAATATGTTTCTTGTAAACAACATATTGTAGGATTATGCTTTTTAACCCATTCTTCTATCTGCTTCCATTTCATGGAAGAGTTCAACCCATTCACATTCACAGTTATAATTACTATCTGTATCTTTCTCTCCATCCTATTTCCTCCCACCCCTATTTATGCTTTTTTTCCTCTCTTCTCCTTTTCCCTCCTCACTACAGTTTTGCTTTTGACCTATACTGGATAAAACAGGTCAAGACTATTTCTCACCATCTGCCTTCATCACATCCTATGGACTCCAGCTCTTCAACTGTTGGTACTCCCTGTTCTGTCCTTTTGAAGTTCTCAAGGTCTTAGTCATCTCCAATATTCCTTCACCTAAAATAGGAAAGAACAAATGCAAGAGATGAAGAAAAGAGACCTGTATCTATAGGCCATATGTTGTCCCTAAATGGGAAGGACTCAAAGTCTTTCCCCAGCTAGAGAATTACATCATCTCTCTTTCCTCAAATGCAGGCAGGCAGGAAAGAGGTTAATTTTGGTGGTGGTTACCTTTTGCACACAGCGGCTCATCAGCCAATCAATAGTCTGTCTCTTCACCACATGGTAGAAGACCAGAACAAGTTACAGAATGTCTGTACATGCCTTAAATCAAGAAGCCCATCTTTATATTACAAATCATCATGCCTTTCCAGGAGCAGACTCCCCAGTCTCTTCCACATGAGGTGGCAGTAGGCACAGTTTACTGTAGGGATGGAACTTCACTAGGCATGCCTCCATCACACATGTTAGTGTATATGTGTGTGCATGTGTATATGCATATGTGTGCATACACATATGTGTATGTGCACATACATGTATGTTTAGTTAGAAAGACAAACAGATAATTAGATATACATATATGATGCATATACATAGTTCATCTCCTTAGCAAGATTGTGAGTGTCTTGTGGACAGGAGCTATTTCTCTTGTTTTCGATAGTCCCCAGCAGAAGGGTAACATAGAACATGTTTAATGAATAACTATTGATACCATTTGATTTATGAACTTCCAACAGAAGTCTCACTCTTATTTATCAATAATCAACAAATATTTATTGGTTGAGTACTATACACCAGGCATTGTTCTAGGCAATTGAGTAAAAATGTAATGGATGAAACAATCCCTATTTCCAAGGAGTTTAGCATTCTGAGAGAGGAGACAGCATGCCTATGGCAGAAAGGTAGTTTGGTAGATAGAGTGATGGTCTTGCAGTCAGAAGAAATTGAGTTCAAATCCTGCAGACATCTACTAACTGTGTGACCCTGACTAAATCACATAACACCTATCTGCCTAGTCCCCTCATCTGTATAATGGAGACAAAAAAGCACCTATCTCCCAGCAATAATGTGTATATCAAATGAAATAATATATATGGATAAAAGGTTTTGCCAGTCTTAAAGATCTACATAGGAGCAACCTATTATAGCATTAAGTTAACAAATGCAAATAATGTACAAAACAGAAAAAATAAAAAGCAGTTGGACATATAAGGAAGGCTTCCTACAGAAGATGATGATGTCTCAGAGGAAGAGAGGGATTCCATGAGGCAGAGGGAGGAGGCAATGAATTCCAGGCATGGGAGAGGAGCAGTGCAAAGGCAGAGAGAGTAGAGATGGAGCCGTGTATGGGGTAGGGGTGTGTGTGTGTGTGTGTGTGTGTGTGTGTGTGTGTGTGTGTGTGTGTCTATGTCTGTGTATCTGTGTTTCAGAAACTGAGAAAAGGCTAGTTTGACTGGATTCCAGTGTGCAGGAGGGAAGAATAATGAAAGCTCCACAAACCTTCCTTCTCATGGAAGATTCACAAGAAACCTTGCAATACCATTCCTGGCAGACCACGGGCACTTCTATTATTTCATTCTGTGTTCCTTTAGGGAGGGGAGCAAGCATTGGTGATGTAAGGATTCTAAGCTCAAAACTACTATGCCACTTTTCATCCATTTAGTTCTGCGTATGATCACAACACACACATTCACAAATCACGCACACACACAAATATATCCAAACACACACACACACACACACATATTTTCACTATCCTTTCACCAGCTCCTCATCATCACAATATCATTTCCATTAGTGCCACCATCATCCAACACTGATATTTTAGTCTCTAAGTGAATAAAAATAACTGCTTATATAACTCTCCACCAACATGACAGTGCTTGACTGCCTTTCAAAACTCTAAAAGCCTCTATTAATCAATTGAAATTAGAAGTCAGGATGCTTGAGGTTTATCCATTTGTTGAGTGAAAGCCTCAAAAGAAAAAAATGACCCTACAGAAAGACAAAATGATACTATGGGGGAAAAATTGCAAGTGTGGATAACAGTGTTGGCAAATGCCCAGTTTAGCTCAGTTAACATGCCTCATTTTAAATCTGTACCCCTTTTAAAAAATGAATAACAAAAGACTGGTCTGAAAAGTATGGTCTTTGTTTAGTTTAAACATTCATGAAAATATGAAATTATAAAGCTTGTATTTCCACTGAATTTTCATTACTTTCCCAGGCATTATGATGCTATTATGTTCATCTTTTTTTTTTTCATTTAGATCAAATGATTTTTGCTCTAGGCCCAACTAATTTAGAAATTCCCTTGGGGAGCATTTCTATCTGAAACCTTAATGAAAATATTTCTAACTTCCACTGCGACATCTTCCATTGTCCACTCTATCTAGAGACATTACTGCTCACATTAATTATGCCATAGATCGTTAAAGACATTCACCTGTATCTTAACATCAATTTCAAATTGTCCTAAGAATCAATATGAGCCATTTTCAAATAATTATGCCTGACTGCTTCTCTCCTACCAGCATTAAGGGGAAAAAGCTTCCTAATGTCAATAAGTAGTTGGAACGAATAGTCTTCAGTGGTATTAGAATTGCTATGTAAATCAAAACAGGTCCATAAATGCAAGGGATGCCTAAAGTAAATTAGAAAATGAACGCATAAAATTTTTAAAATAAAAAATGCTTGTCAGGGGATGGTATGCCACTGCTTTATGTCAGAAATTCTCTTTGTTATTACATTGGTAAATATGTGGCATACAAGTACATATTCTGGTACTAATAGATCTGTTAGTCTTGCCTTCAGGACCAAATTTAAAACCAATTGAATCAGGTTTTTATTTTTCAAAGATGACCCTCCCAATATCTTTTCAGCATCTATAAGTGCTTCCCAAAAGGAGACATCTATGCATTATTTCCTCCTCTTAGCTATTTGAACTATACAAAGTAGAAAATGACTTAACATGGTATTCTTTTCCTGCTGTCTGCTCTGTTCTTTACAGTTTTATGAAGAAATGTACAATAATACTTCCCTTATAGTCACTTTCAAAAATAGGTATCCTGAATAAAGCTGAGACTAGGAAATAAGTAGAAATATCTTTCTGAAGTCAAAACACGTATCACAATATTTATGGATGTAAAACCTCTTCAAATAAAAGCTCAGTCATTTTACTCATAGCAAAGGCTAAAATTCTCATTTTATCAATCAATCAAGAAACCTTTATTTGCCATTCCCCAGGCTCAGAGCTACATACTAGGGATTCAAAGACAAAGTTAATTCAAAAAACATTTTTCCTTTTAAAGAGTTTAATATTTACCAGGCAGAGGCAAGCAGAGTCCCTGCCCTCAAGGAGCTTACATCCTAAAGGAAAAGAAAATATGTAAGGGGCAGCTAGGTGGCCCCATGAATAGAGCACTGGCTCTGGAGTCAGGAGGACCTGAGTTCAAAATCGACCTCATACACTTGACACTTAATAGCTGTATGACCTTGGGCAAGTCACCTAACTCCAACTGCCTTGTCTTACCCCCTCAAAAAAGGTAAATATAGCTAGAACTTACTCTCCCAACCTACATGTAATATAAATGGGAAGGAGTCAATGTAAAACAGTCATCCTGCACATGAAAATGGATACATGAATATTTGATCTAGAATCTGGAATATCCCATTTCAGGTTAATGTGAGTTCTGCCTTTATGAGAATAGATATCAGGCCTTGGCTGCTTCACCAGCTGACTTTCTCTTAATTCTCTGTTAGTCATTTTTGTTCTCTTATATTCCATATTCTGTCATTTCCCAAAGTTATTCCCCTTAGGAAAGAAAACAAAAACAAAATAAATTTTGAGAAGCTCCATTTTTTCCAATAATCAACCTATTATCCAAAGCAGTGTCCTCTTTGATCTTTCCCCCAATATAACTTCAAAATTAAAAGTAAGCAACAAAAAAACCCACAATGCTTTTGTTGTCCTCTTTATTTGTATGTCTTACCTTATTCTGAGCTTTAATGCAACTAACTCTATTTCTACAGCATCATGTCATGTTTTTATATCCATCTTCAGACACTTGGCCTTGCTTTAATCTCAGGCAAAGAATAAAAAGAATTAAACAACAAAATCAATTAAACAATTCCAGGTTGAAGAAAAAAAATAATACAAGTGGCCAAAAAGAATGACATTTAGTACCAAGGAACCACAACTACATACACCATGGTACAAGACAAATCTGTAACTCTGTTAAAGAAAAGGGAAGCTTGGAAAATTGTATGCCAAAAGGTCAAAGAAAAAGGCTAATTTGTCCTGAAAAATTGAGTATAAACCTACAGAGAAAATGAAAATAAAAGACTTCCAAACAGTCCTGCTGATAAAGTCAATGCTAAGTAGAATCTTTGAATTTGAGTATTAAAGCAAAAGAGACAAGTAGGAGGCAGGATGACTCCTTTCTCAGGTTCCACTGAATTATTGACTTCTTCATGTTTAGAGGACAATAAGGTATCACCATAACATACCAAACCCTTTCAATATTGAGATGCAGATGTCCTTGCAGTTCAGGGAAGTTTTCAGGGAAGCTCTATGGAACACTCAATGGGATAGCCCCTAAAGAATTACCCCCCCACACATGCTCCATGAAGTTCCATCCCTGCTACTTTTATATATGTGCATGATGCTTTTGTTAGAATGTAAGTTCCTTAAAGGAAAAAACCTTCACTTTTGTCTTTCTATCTCCAATACTTATCATAGTTCTTGATACATAGTAGGTACTTAATAATTATTGTTCATTAATCGATTAACCTAAGTCACAACTCTGTATCCATAAAGGAACTACTTATACTGACAAATCACAGATACTTGAAGTAAATAATTTGTGAGTCCTTTCCTGATGCTAACAGATGCAAGACGCAATATTTGACAGATGTAGATATTTTGATTTTATATGCACATATCTAATTTAGAACACTGTCAGGCATTCAGTCAAACCTTCCTTCTTGTTGTTTCTTATTCATGACATTATATTATCTCGGACCTCTGGTTTTGCATAGACATGCCTAGAATGCACTCTCTCTTCATTTCGGCCTTTTAGAATCCCTAGCTTCTTTCAGAGCTCAGCTCAAGTACTGTCTCCTAGGTTATATCTTTCCTGATACATCCCTGATCCATAGCTGGAAGAGTTTCCTTGATCCCAATCCTGCTCTGAAACTAACTTATAGTTCCTTTATATACATTTTAGATATATTATATGTGTTTAGTATTTTACACATATATGTATATATATATACATACGTGTGTATCACATACATGTACATATATAATCTATGTCTTGTATGTATGCATATATATAAACATACATGCACATATACTATATATTTCATATATCATAGTTTATATATGTGTGTGTAT
>WOXC01011248.1:0-291666 GCA_011680675.1 Gymnobelideus leadbeateri
AAAACAGAGGAAATCTCAGAAGTAAAGATGGATGCAGAATTCCGACACGATTCAGGATATGAAGTCCATCATCAGAAATTGGTATTCTTTGCTGAAGATATGAGTTCAAACAAAGGCGCAATCATTGGACTCATGGCGGGTGGCATTGTCATTGTCTTCACCTTGGTGATGCTGAGGAAGAAACAGTATACATCTATCCACCATGGTGTAGTAGAGATTGACGCCGCAGTTACCCCAGAGGAACGCCACCTTTCCAAGATGCAGCAAAATGGCTATGAAAATCCAACTTACAAGTTCTTTGAACAGATGCAGAACTAGACCAATATTACGTTGGGACAGCAACATGATTGCTTCTCTGCCCATCAGTGTTCATTTATAGAATATTGTGGAAAGGAAAAAAAAACTCCCAGTTTTATTATTTCCTCATTATACTCTTCTGACAGCTGTGCTGTAACATAATTAGATGCCTGAATATGAATTAATCAAATAAGTAACATTCTCTTTATTTACATTGCCGCCTTTACACTACATTATTAAATGAATGGGTTTGTGTGATATAAAGACTTTAGCTGTACTTAACTAATGCATGACTAGATTCTCTACCTGATTATTTATTATGTAGCTCTATAGCCAGTTGCATATTATTCTTGTGCTTTGTGATGAAATATTAAGTCCTAAATGAAATATGCTTTAAGATTCAAGGGGGAGTGCTTTTTATTTATGTGGAACTTTAGCTGCTTTTATTTGCTGGGGTTTTTTTTCCTTATCACTATGCATTTAAAAGCAAAACTATACTTTTTTTTTAAAGTATTCCAAATGAGTTAGTCTTTTTTTCTTCTGTAGTTGCATTTTGTTGTACAGATTATTGCCTCTGCTATATTAGTGATATAGAATTCATGAGAATACATATTCGTTTCTTTGTGCCTGTTTTATGTGCACATTTTAGACATTAAAAGTTGAAGCTCTTCTCCTTTCCTACACCTTGCCCCCATATTTCATTTGCTCTTAAAAGAAAAAAAGATAAATCTGTGTTGATTTTGAGCACTTTCTTATTGGGGGTTAGGAATCTGAGGGGAAATAGCCTGCTGTTCTCAAATTACCAGGAATTATCCAAAAATTTCTGCAAGATGATTGTACAGTATCATTGCTTATGAATCAATTGCTTTATACACAGTGTTACATAAATAAATTGAGTAAAATAACAAACAAACAAAAAAAAGAGCCTAGAAACCATCTTTCAAGAAATTATCAAACGTAATTTCCCTGATATTCTAGAGCCAGTCTTTCACAATATGTCCACTATGGAAATGTTTTGTGTAGCTATACATGTACCCCCAACTTTCTAGTAGGGCAAGATGGATTTCTATACCCCAGTGCCTGTATATTTTATTTTCCAGTTGCATGTAAACAACAACAACTTAAAAAAATTTTTTTAAATAAACATTTGCTTTTAAAACTTTGAGGTAGGGGAATCTATCTACAAATTGCCCTTCTATAAAACAGAGCAGTTCCCATCTGGCATTGCAGGGGAAGGGACCATGTTTATCATTTAATTCAAAGCTCATTTCACATTTTGGGAAACTGAGGCCCAAAGCCCCAAAGGGACTCATTTACCCTAAGCACCTGAGAAGTGCCAGAGATGGGATCTGGCCCTGGTTCTCTTGACTCCAAATCTATCTTCCACTTTTGTTTCAAAGGAGGGTCTCCATTTTCTCCTTTCACCAATCTGTCTTGCACAGGCTGCCAGATTCAACTCCCTGAAATGGTCACATCACTTCAGATGCTCCAGAAACTCCCATGGCTCCCAGTGGTCTTAGAGTCCTCCACAATCTGACCCCACTATAACTGTCCAATGTCATGGCCCCTCCCTCTACTGTCCATGTTACTGATGAGGCAGATTTTTCAGAGAGGTAATTCTCTTCTGAGCTATAGCCATATCTAGAGAGACATTCACTTGAGGCTGGATAATGGCAAAGTCCAGGGCCAAACCTGGTCCCCAGTCTAGAAGCTATGGGCTCCTGGCAGATTGGGGGAGGGAAGATTAGTAAAAGAGAAAAGTTGCTGCTTGGCACTCTTTGTCACCTCTGGAAGGGCCCTCAGGGGCTCTCCAGGCCCCTCCTCCATTCACAGAGGAAGAGACAAGCCCAGGGAGCAGTCAAAGTTCAACTAGCCACCAAATGACAGTCAGAATTTGAAAGCAGATCTTCTAATTTTCCAAGGCTGGGGCAGTTTCTTCTTTCCTGTATCATACAATTCCCTCTTTTTATAGGTGGCCAAACCAAGGTCCAGAGAGGGCAATGAACCCGTGTGACAATGTAGTGGAGGGCTGACCCCAGGGCTGCTTGAGTCCAGGCTGCTCAGCCAAGAGCCAGGAGAGTCTCTCAGTGGGGATGTAAAAACCTAATCCAGAATGGACTTCAGAAGAGAGGAGCATCCTCTGGAATCCAGACACCTGGGGTCCAGTCCTGTCTCTGTCATTAGCTCTGCGTAACCCCTTGGACAAGTCTCTTCCCCTCTCTGCTCTTTGGCCCTCTGTCTAATGATGGGCTTGGACTAGATGTGATCTCAGGTTCCATCTGAATCTATAAGGACACAGCTGTGAGGTGGTGGGAAGAGGCCTGAACTGGGACTCAGAGGACCTAGACTTCAGTCCTGGCTCTGTGACCTAAAAACTAAAGATTGGAAGGCCTCTCTTTCCCATTGTCCTCTCTGTAAACTGCAGCACCTGGGCTAGATTCTCTCTAAGCTCTCTTCCAATTCTTACATTCTGTTCTCTGAAGTTCTGGAGAAGATTGGTTTTGGGGGGATGTTTAGAGGCTGGTGGAGGGGGAGGAAGACTGCATCATCTGTGAACAAAGCCACTGTCCTTGCCCAGGATTTCCTGAATCCTGATGCCTTCTATGTTCCCACCCCTAACCTGGGCCACAGGGATCAGAGCCCAGGGTTTTCCTTCTCTGATTCCCACAATAATGGATTTTGGTTTTCTCTTTTCAGAGAATCTCTCCACATCTCAGAAGACACTTACTATAATCCTCGTTGTATCC
Organism: Gymnobelideus leadbeateri; assembly: GCA_011680675.1. Taxonomy (NCBI): domain Eukaryota; kingdom Metazoa; phylum Chordata; class Mammalia; order Diprotodontia; family Petauridae; genus Gymnobelideus; species Gymnobelideus leadbeateri. The sequence continues at coordinate 3,045 of WOXC01011248.1, forward strand.
TTGGTGGTCTTCACTGGTTCTCTCTGTCTGATTTATTTCTTCTGCCAAAGAAAACAACAAAGAACCAGGTAAGAGAACCTTTAGTCCTTCCATTACTCACCAGACCCTCTGATTATTGCTGTGAGAAGGATCTGAGGTTCCCCTGATTTGCTGCACTAGGGCACCTCCCTTGGCTCTGAACATATGTTCTGGCCCTGGCTGAGGCACCTGGGCTTAGCTGGGATTTCAGATAAACTTCTGGGCAATTTTTGATATGTTGGCTGTGTCAAAGATGATTATCCATTGGGGGTCAGGAGTATGGTCTCTTGGGGAGAAACTTCTTAGCCATGTTTTCACCTCAGTGCAATCCTCTACACACCCTCATCCAAGAACTGGTTTCTGGCTTAGGTAGACCTATGGGGAATGCTGGGACTGCCCTATGCCAGGCAGCCTGTTCCTAGAGCTGTTCCCTGTAATCCTTGAATGTACCCACCTCAGTCCATCCTTGGATATCCTAGTCTGCTCCTCCTTGCTCTCAGCCTATATGACCCCCTACCTAGCACCTTCCCCAGGCCTATCTACCCTGGCTGACTCAAGGAATTTAGTAATTTTGAATTGAATAAATTATCTTAGTAAATAATTTCTAGGTGTGGGTTGGATTTTCACTCATCTGAGTCTCCTTTATTAGAGCAATGATTATTTCTCTCTTATATTAATAACTAATTATTGAGATTAAGATGTTTTCTATTTTCTCATTCATAAATAAACGCCTATTTTTATACAACTAGTCTTTGAATGACATTACTGAACTTGCCCAAAAATTTAACCCCCAAAACTATCTTATATAGGTGTAAATGTTCTCCCACCGAACCAGAAAAACCTTACAAAGGGAATCTAATATACGTGAATTCCAATCCATTATGTTCTATTCAGATAGATTTGGGTGATAATAGGAGTGGGGGGGGTATTCAGATATTTTTATATAGATTGCTCCAGAATATTCTGGTTCTAAAGGAGTCTCTCTTTGTCTATGAGTGACAGAATCAAAGTTATGTCCCCCAGACCTTCATTAGACTAGGCCCACCCCTCATTATAATATTCATTCTCTCAATGTTAACTAATCATACTCAATTGGGAAAAACTTATTTTTTCAAGGGTATATAAACATTAGGAGGCCTCCAAAAGGGGTCTTTGGTTTACCAGAGAAAGTCAAGTGACCATTATTAATTATTCACTAGCCATCATTAGTAAAATGATTAATTCCCCAGGAACTGAGTCTCTCCAACTTTTCTTGCATCATCCTTGTCTATTCACTGAAGCAGCCTGTTCCCAGGTGCCAGTCCTCTCCCCAGCCTCCTGGCAGCCCTGCTCCCATCACTGCCTCCCTGCCTCCAGCTCCTCTGTCCTGAATGAGGCAGCCTCCTGCCCTGGCAAACTGAGGCTTGGAGTCTCAGTGGGGATAATGGGGACTTTCCCCAAGAGTCATATCCTGAAGGCAATTGAAGTCTTCTTGGAACCCAGGTCCCTCTGCTTTGTCACCTGTTGCCAGAGCCTTTGTCTCTTCAATTGTCAGGCATTCTACCCCATCCTCTGCCAGGAAGATTTTCATTTTTCCAGTTAAATTGACCTTTTCAGTTTGTATTTGTTTCAGAAAACAACTTTTTTCTATTTTAAATATTTCCTTAACATTTTATTAGTTTATATCACTTGTTTTTATCTTCTTTCCAATTTGGTTATCATGGAACCTTTTCCACTCTTGTTTTCTTATATCCTGACTGGGTGGCCCTGGGCTAGTCACTTACCTCTCCTTATTCTCTGAGATTAGAGGCAGCAGAGGAGGCAGAGCCTACATTGCTATCGGAAATTTCACCTCCATGATTCCCTAGACCAATGAAATGCCAACCAATTCCCTGAAGCATTTATTTAGACACCAAAAAAAAATCCCCAAGCCAGGAAGTCAATTCCATCAAAGTAGCAAAGAAGCTAATAAACCACAATAACACAGCATTCTTTAGCCTACCACAAACCAATACAAGATCAATATTATGTGGTATGAAAACCCTATACAAAATTAAATGAAAAACTCAGAGGCTTCTCTAGGTAGGAACAGAAAGGATTTATTCAATTCTTGCAAGAAAGGGAGTGTCACCTTCACCAGGATGAACTAGTGAAAGGAAGCTAGTTCACAGAAAGCAAAAATGTGGTTATATAGCCTAACACAAGCATCCCCTCCCACTGACCTTGCCCTCATAGATTGAGAGCTCAGTTCACAATCTAGTTTGGGAATCTATGCAGATACAAGAAGCAAGGAAACAATCTTCAGCCAATTAAAACTGATGGAAGCATTTGATACCTTATTTGGTAGTGGGTGAAAGCAGGGAAGGGATAAGTTTGCAAAAGTAAAACTTAGGCATGGCTGCAGCCAAAGCCTAAATACAAAAGTGAAACTTAGACCTAGCTGCAGCCAGGGCACAGTTTGAGTTTAGAGCACTGTCTCCATTTTAGGGTTTAGTCTGAGAAGTTTTCATCTCTCTCACACAATATTTACTCGCAAACCTCTTTTATCTCCTTGCCTGAGCTCCCTTCTCTCCCATCTTCTGGCTAGCTCTGACCAGTTTCCTGTGGGCTCTGCTTCCCTTCAGCAAACTCCTCCCATCACAGATTCCATGTGTCTACATTCAGTCTATTAGGGGGCAGAGTTTACTTTCAAAGCAGCTAAGGTCTTCAAGTTCCCATTCCCATTTCAGCTGGTCTGTGATTGACCACAAGCAGTCTTTGCTGAATCCAAAACTGTGAGGAGGACTCCCTCTCCACAGCCACCATAAGCTCTCCCATGCCAGCACTCCTCCTCACCCCAGGACTGCCATCCAAGACGGTGACCCAGATCCAAGCAAGGCAAAACAAGAGAGTCCTGCCTCAGTGCCAGCACAGAGATCCTTACAATTGCCCTCTGATCAGCTGTTGGATTCCCCCCATCATATGTGGGTCTGGAGCTCTGGAAATAGCTTTTGCTGCTGCTGCTGCTGCTGCTACTGCCACCACCACTGCCACCACCTCGGCCTCCCTGGGACTGGGGCCAGACCACACTCTTCTCTCACCCAGGTCCAACAGAGTTTCCCCACTGGCTTTTTACTTTATCTTTGCCGTTTGTGGGTTGAGAAGTCAGGAAACCACTACAGCTGCCAGGGATTCAGTTCCTTGAGGCTTGCTCTAGCCTGGTCTGAGCTCCATGTGAGACTGCACTGTGCTTCCAGCCCAGTATGACAGACTCTTCCTGTGGGGCTACCACGTTGTCTTCAGCTAAATAAGTGTTTCACTCTTTCTAAACTGAGGGATTGAAGGGCATGGAATATGATATTCCAGAGGGCAAAAGAGCTGGGATTGAACCCAAGGGTCACCTACCCAGCAAAACTGAGTATTTTGTTTCAGGGGAAAATATGGTCATTCAGTGGAATAGAGGACTTTCAAGCATTCTTGAGGTAAAAACCAGAGTTGAATAGAAAATTTGACATCCAGACTCAAGAAGCAAGAGATGCCTGAGAAGGTAATCAGGGAAAAGTAATCAAAAGGAACTTATCAAAGTTGAACCATTTACATTCCTACATGGAAAAACAATAATTGTGACTGATGAAACCTTTCTCAGTATGAAAATAATGGAAGAAGGGTATAGGGGCATATGAATACATATGTGAATGTGTGTATATATGTTTACAGTTATACATGGAGAGAGGGCACAGGTTGAATTTGGTGGGAAGGGATGATACTTAAGGGGTGAAGTTATGAGGTGAGAGAGGAAAGTGGCAAGAGGAGATGGGGAGAGAAAGGGTAAGGTAAACTATTTCATGTAGAAGAAGCAAGGTGGCGGGGGGGGGGGGGCGGCTAGGTGGTGCAGTGAGTAAGAGCACTGGCCTCAGAATTAGGATGACCCGAGATCGAAACCGGCCTCAGAAAATGAGCACCCACACATAAATAATGACTAGCCGTGTAACCTTGAGCAAGTTACTTAACCCCAATTGCTTAAAAAAAGAAGAAGAGGCAAGGGGAAGTGGCTGCAGGGGAGGGGAAGAACAGGAAGGCAAAAAGGTAAAACCATATTCTCATTGAATCTGGCTCAGGGAGAGAAAGACATACATAGTAAATGGGATATCTCACCCTGCTGGAGAGTAGGGGGAAGGGAGATGGGAGGGGGGATGATGGAGGGGAGGGCATTCTGGGGGGAGGGGAGGTTGGAAGTACCCACTATGGAAGAGGGACAGGATCAAAGTAGGGAATGGACCAGGTGGGAGGTGGGATGGGTGGGAGGAATTATAAGCAGCCTTTTACAATATATCTACTATGGTAATGTTTTGCATAGCTATACATGTACAACACATACTGAATTGCTTATCTTACCAGAGGGAGTGGGTGACAAGGGAGGAAGGGGATGGATCTGAAATTCAAGGTTTTAAAATTAAATGTTTGGGGGCCAGAGCCAAGATGGCAGAGAAACATCGGGCCCAAGACACTCTCCCCCCAGATCACCTCCAAACCCCTATAAGGGGTCTCTGAACAACTTCTGGAGCCCCAGCACCCACAGAACGACACAGAAAACCTAACCTCCCGCTGAGGACAGCCCAGCAGCCCTGCAGGAAGGACCAGCACAGCGCTCTGGGAGCCGGCAGCACAGCATGCGCGTGGGGAGCCGAGCCCAGGTCCACTTGAGCCCCGGTTTTAGCCCCAGCGCGGCCAGGCCAGCAGCCGGCTGGAGGGACCCCAGAACACCAGCAGCTGTGGCGATTCCAGAATTCTCAACATAGACATGGCTAGGACAAAGTGAGAGGTTAGTGCCCTATGGACTTTGGGACCAGTATTTAGGGAACGCGTCGGCTTCCTCCCCTGGGGGCTAGAAGCCGCTGAGGAGACACGCCATTTTGCAGTTTTCGGTGGCAGCTCCAGCTCCTGGCCTGTGAACTGTAGGGAGATCCAGCGATCAGTCTTGGGGGGTAATCGCTCTTGCTTTAACCTCCCTGGATCTGGATTGTGATCTTGGGGGGAGGTCTGGGGTGGGTATCCAGCTTGTCAGAAAGCTGTGAAGACCCCAACGTTCAGGACGAAAGCTCCTCTGTTTGGTGGCAGAGTCCTACTGTGGCAACAAGCCCAAAAGTCAAATAATTAAGTGGCAACATGTCAAGGCAAAGGAAACAAAATAAACAGAAAAACTCAACATTAGACTCCTATTTTGGGGGCAAAGAGGATAGAAGCATGGGACAGGAAGAGGAATGAGGTCAGAAATCCTCCTCCAAAAGCCCCAAAGGAAAATATGAGCGGGTTACAGGCCATAGAGGACCTTAAGAAGGACTTTAAAAATCAAATAAGAGAAGTAGAGGAAAAATTGGAAAGAGAAATGAGAAGGATGCAGAAAAAGTATGAAATGAGGGTCAACAGCCTGACTGAGGAGAACGACACCTTAAAAAATAGACTAACTCAAATGGCAAAGGAGGCCCAAAAGGACAATGAGGAGAAGAATGCCTTAAAAAGCCGAATTTGCCAGATGGAAAAAGAATCTCAAAAGCTCACTGAGGAGATTCATTCCTTCAGAGTTAGACTGGAGCAAATGGAAGCTAATGACTTTATGAGAAATCAAGATGCTGTTAAGCAGATCCAAACAAATGAAAGAATAGAAGGCAATGTGAATATCTCATGGGAAAAACCACTGACCTGGAAAATAGATCCAGGAGAGACAATTTAAAAATTATTGGACTTGGGCGGCTAGGTGGCGCAGTGAGTAGAGCACCGGCCCTGGAGTCAGAAGGACCTGAGTTCGGATCTAGCCTCAGACACTTAACGCACACACAAACAAAAACCTAGCTGTGTGACCTTGGGCAAGTTACTTAATCCCAATTGCCCTCCAAAAAAAAGCATAAAAAAAAGTATTGGACTACCTGAAAGCCATGGTCAAAGAAAGAACCTAGAAATCACCCTTCAAGAAATTCTCAAGGAAAATTCCCTGGATGTTTTAGACCCAGAGGGCAAAATAGAGGTTGAAAGAATCCACCAATCACCTCCTAAAAAAGATCCTAAAAAGAAAACTCCCAGGAATATTATAGCCAGGTTCCAGAATCCCCAGATCAAGGAGAAAATACTACAAGCAGCCAGGAAGAAACAATTTCAATATTGTGGAAACACAATCAGAATAGCACAGTACCTGGCAGCTTCTACACTGAGGGATGGAAGGGAATGGAATATGATATTCCAGAGGGCAAAAGAGGTGGGACTGAACCCAAGGGTCACCTACCCAGCAAAACTGAGTATTTTGTTTCAGGGGAAAATATGGTCATTCAGTGGAATAGAGGACTTTCAAGCATTCTTGAGGAAAAAACCAGAGTTGAATAGAAAATTTGACATCCAGACACAAGAAGCAAGAGATGCCTGAGAAGGCAATCAGGGAAAAGAAATCAAAAGGAATTTATCAAAGTTGACCTATTTACATTCCTACATGGAAAAACAATAATTGTGACTGATGAAACCTTTCTCAGTATGAAAATAATGGAAGAAGGGGGTATGGTCATATGAATACATATGTGAATGTGTGTATATATGTTTACAGTTATACATGGAGAGAGGGCATAGGATGAATTTGTTGGGAAGGGATGATACTTAAGGGGTGAAATTATGAGGTGAGAGAGGAAAGTGGCAAGAGGAGAGGGGGAGAGACGGGGTAGGGTAAACTATCTCATGGAAAAGAAGCAAGGGGAAGTGGCTACAGGGGAGGGGAAGAATAGGGAGGCAAAAAGGCAAAACCACATTCTCATTGAATTTGGTTCAGGGAGAGAATGACATACATACTAAATGGGATATCTCAACCTGCAGCAGAATAGGGGGAAGGGGGATGAGAGGAGGGATGATGGATGGGAGGGCATTCTTGGGGGGAAGGGAGGTTGGAAGTACCCACTATAGAAGAAGGACAAGATCAAATGGACCAGGTGGGGGGTGGGATGGGTGGGAGGGAATTATAAGCAGCCTTGTACAATATATCTACTATGGTAATATTTTGAATAGCTATACATGTACAACAAATACTGAATTACTTATCTTCCCAGAGGGAATGGGTGACAAGGGAGGAAGGGAATGGATCTGAAGTTCGAGGTCTTAACATTAAATGTTTCAAATATATATAAATACTATTATCAATACTCTTTTGCATGTAATTGGGAGATAAGATTTGCAGGCATTGGGGCACAGAGATTCACCTTGCTCTAATGGAAAAGTTGAAGGGGGTATGGGAGAAGATATGGGAGAGAGCAGATTGGAGGAAGGGATATCTTGTGGGACTGCTATTCTAGGATGGTGGGTAGGGGAAATGGGGGAAAAATTGTAACTCAAAATCTGGCAGAAATGAATGATGTAAACCAGAAGTTAATAAAGCATTTGTTAAAAAAACAAAACAAAACAAACCATAGGGGCGGATAGGTGGCACAGTGAATAGAGCGCCGGTCCTGGAGTCAGAAGGACCTGAGTTCGGAGCTGGCCTCCGACACTTAATCCACACAAACAAAAACCTAGCCATGTAACCTTGGCCAAGTTACTTAACCCCAGTTGCCCTAAAGGGGCAGCTAGGTGGCGCAGTGAGTAAGAGCACCGGCCTCGGAGTTGGGATGACCTGAGATCAGATCCTGCCTCAGAAAATGAGCACCCACGCATAAATAATGACTAGCCTTGTAACCTTGAGCAAGTTACTTAACCCCAATTGCTTTAAAAAAAAAAAAAAAACCTTCGTTGCAAGTATCTTTGATAAAGGCCTTCTTTCTTAGATATAAAGGGAATTGAGCCAAATTTATAAAAATGAGTCATTCCCCAATTGAGAAATGATCAAAGATATTAACAGGCTGCTTTCAGAGGTAGAACTCTAAGCTATCAATAGCCATATTAAAAAATACTCTAAATTACTAATAATTAGAGAAATGCAAATTAAAATAATTTTAAAGTGCCAAATCAGCGACCTATAAGATTGGCAAAGTTGAAAAAAAAAAGTTATGCTAGAGGGCCTTTGGGAAAACAAGTCCCATAAAACATTGGTGCTGTTCAGTCAAATCTGACTCTTCAGGACTCCATTTGGGGTTTTCTTGGTGAAGATACTGAAGTGGTTTGCCATTTTTTCCCTCTAGCTCATTTGACAAATGAAGAAACTGAGGCAAACAAGATTAAGTGACTTACTTAGGGCTACAAAGTGTCTGAGGCCAAGTTTGAGCTCAGGTGTTCCTGATGCCAAGCCCAGTGCTATACCCACAGTTCCACCTAGTTGTTCAAAAGCATTATTGGTGGAACTATAAACTAATCCAGTCATTCTGGAAAGAAATTTACAATTATACCTCAAAAGCTATTAAACTACGCATGCCTCTTGGCCCAGTGATATCACCACTTAGTGTATAACCCAAACAGATCAAAGAGAAAGGAAAAAGAACTAAAAAATATTTACAAAAATATATACAACAGTATTTATAGCAACTCTTTTTTGTGATGGCAAAAAACTAGAAACTAGGGAATGACTGAACAGTTATGGTATATGAAGGTGAAGGAATAAAGTAAGTTCTAACTAGAGCACTTGTTTTAAAATTCCAAATTTTTTCTATCTTGATTGGTATGTTAGGGAATATTTGGAGCAAAACTAGAATTTTGAGTTTGCTTCTGCAGAGTTTTCTCTAATAAAAATATCAAGAGAAGTCAGAAAACTGCATGACTTAACAATTACAAGCTGAAACCATATCCACAAGCAAACTTCAGGTCTTTGTCAAGGTAAAGGGTCATAATTACTGCCTGGGCTGAGGAGGGCTCCACCCCCACTCCTATCTCTACCTCCTTATGCTGTGGCTTTTGCCCCAATCCCACAGTTAGAACTCGCCCAATTGGCTTGATCAGGCAGAGCAGCAAGAAGTCCAAGCTGTTGCCACTCCTTACTATGGTTTTTATATATTTCTTGACTATTTAACTTGTATAAAATTGTGATACTACTTTTATCATGTTCCTATCTTTTTTTATGACACTAAGGAAGATTTTGAGTGTGCCTAATGCCTCCATTTCCCCCATAAGCTCTGTGCTTTTTATTGCTAAATTTTTCACATAATGGTGCTTTTTGGGAATGCATATGTCATATTGTGATAGCAGAACTGGCTGTACTTGTACTGTAAGAAATGGCAAAAAGGAATGTTTTAGAGGAATCTGGGAAGACCTGTCTGAACTGATGCATTGTAAAGTAAGTAGGACAAGGCTAACAATATTACAAGTACTAATGACTTTGAAAGACTGAAGCTCTGATCAGTAAAAAAAATCATGAAACTTATTCACTTCCAAATATAGAAGTAACAGACTAGAGTGCAGATTGAAAAAAATTATTATGGATATGATTAATGTGGAAATTTGTTTTTATTGGCTATATATATTTATAATGTTTTTGTTTTTCTTGTATCTTCAATGGATGGGGGGAGTGGGAAGGAGAGAATATGGAATTGGAAATAAAAATGAATTTTTAAAAAGGAAAGGAATCCTTTGCAATTTGTATGCAGGTTGGGGGCAGGGGATGGTAATATGGAAGGCTCTTGGACTTTACTCACTTTAACTGTCCGTGTAATAAGGGGACTTGATAGGAAAACCTGGGGACCTTCCTTGTTGTTCCAAATCTGTGACCATCCACTTTAAAAATATGAATCAGTAGTTCTGCTACTCACCAGTAGTGTGACCATAGACCAGTTAATCACCTCTCTAATCGGTAAAAATAAAATCTCCAGGGCATTCTGTGTTCTGAAGAATTGAAAAAGAGTGGCTTCTTCAAAAAAGCCATTTCAAAAAAATGGCTTCTTGGGAGAAGGCTAGCATGGGGATACCTTGGAAAACTGAGGGGCCGTCTAAAGTTAACAGATGCGTCTAGGAAAAGAAAATAACTCTGGGAAAGAGGGAAAGGTGTGAACAAAAGTAGGTAGGCAAGAAAGATCAAATAGTTTGGGGGAACAATGGAAGTTTAACCTTGATTACTGAGTCAAAGATTTAGAGCTTGAAGGAAACTCAGAGATCATGTAGGTGAAACTTGTCCTTTGGCATATGGGGAAACCGAGGTAGTTTATGTTTTACTAGGCTGAAGTCAAAGTGACCAGAGCAGGTGACTCCTAAAATGAGAGCACCATACACAAGGAAGGAGTGAGAAGCAGTGCTGAGGGACAAATAAAGACACAATCCCTGCTCTCAAAGCTTGCGATCGAAAGGCAGCTCTGGTTCCCATTATACCCTGATATTATCCTTGCCCTAGGTGATCTTGTAGTCTGGTAAGGGGCATGTGGCGCCTTCACAAGAAATTATCATTTGGAAACAGAACGTTATGAACACATAGACAAACAAAGATGGATTATGTGAGATCTGAGAAAGAAATGTCATTTCTGACTGGGGAGGGAAGCGAAGGCATTGAGGAGAAGGTTATATTGGAGCTTGATACTAAAGGAGGGATAGCAATATTTTCCCATTCTCTTTCTCTAAGTAAAATAGAAACCTTTAGACAGTTTCCTGACTGTCAGATCTAGGATCCCCAGTAAAGACGAAAAATCTCCACTCTTGAAAAAATAGTGATTCCTGATGAGAATTTATTGGAGGCATCTCATTTCTCTAAAAAAGTCCTGTTATTTAGAAGTAAGACTTCCAAGAGGGCCTTTATTCTAGAATCACAAGGCGCTCCACCTATGTCCACCTATATCCCTTGGCTCAAATAAGGGGCTTGATGGCTAAAAAGAAGAGGAATATGGGAGGGACACAAAACAGGTGATGTTTCACTTTACCACCACCCTGACTCCCAGAGTAGTAAGGCATCTTCTGAACCATCTGTGGGGAAACCTACACAGTCTCCTAAGTGGTGAAAGACCAGCAGTGATATAGGGCCCTAAATGTTCTATTTCTCTTGTGGTGGAAAGTCCCCAGAGCTTCCTAAGTCAGTTATAGAGAGGGTATCCAACTTCCAGAAACTTTCCCTCGATCCTAAGTGTATCCAGAGAACACAGCCATTATCCAATCCCTCTACCAACCACTGGAGGTCAGGATTGCCACAGAAATATCTCTTACTCTGTAAAAACTGCAGAATAATTTTGAGAAATTGCTATTGGTAGGAACCTAAAGTAATATGAAATCTCATTCCATTTTTCAATTTAGCAGATACTTGTTGAGCTGATATAGTATCTGAGATTGTGTCCAGCACTATGCTAGGCACAGAGATACAAAGAAAAGGAGGCATTGAACCTGCTTCTATAGACCTCATGACCTAGCTGGGAAGCCATGATTATAAGATAGAATTCATCAAGTACTCAATAGTGTGGTATGGACTGAAAATATTGGTATTTGTTCACTTTTTCTCAGGTTCCTTTGCTGGATCTTCATAAAGGCCATGAAATCTGTCCTGGGTTGACTTCTTGTGTCTCTCTATACTTTTTTTTTTTTTTTTTTGCTTTTTGGAGGGCAGTTGGGGTTAAGTAACTTGCCCAAGGTCACACAGCTAGGGTTTTTTTGTTTGTTTGTTTGTTTGTGTTTGATAAGTGTCTGAGGCCGTATCCGAACTCAGGTCCTTCTGACTCCAGGGCCAGCGCTCTATTCACTGCACCACCTAACCGCCCCTCTCTATACATTTCAATACACCATTTCACATGATGGGGTGTGGGGTGTGTTCAGGAAAGACTAGCACCTCTGGTGTAAAGTAGTTTTTCTTATAGCGGTTTTTGGGAGAGGCATAATGGTGTGTCCTTGATCTTCCTTATCTTTGATCTTAGGAGCCATATTTGGCCAAGTAGGTATGTGCTGCTTTTATTACCAGTCCACTTATGTTCATGGTGTTCATCAGACAAGCTAAAGAGTTTTATGGTTCCATTTCTTCAGACTGAATAACAGTAAAGTGTGGGGGACAAGAAAACTGGTAGGAGCCTTTCAGAGGTGTTTAGTCCCCACACCCTCTAATCCCAACTGATCAGTCTGTCCATTGATACCAAGAGAGGTGCATTGATCTTGCCCAGATGATGAGTGGCACTCTCTGAGGAGCCAACTGGGAGGAAACACAAGCTGTGCAGTAGAGACCTCCAAGATCCAATGATTCCCACCAAAGACAGCTCAAGAATAGAGTGACATTGGCTCCCACTGCCACCCAGGTGGCTGAATACTAAATCAGTTTAGAAATGTGATTATGGCGTATGAGAAGCCTTTTCTCAGGATCAACCTCTTTGTGCCCCTGTCAGTTTCGGGGCTTGATCAGGGTTGACATGTTTGGAAAATCCCTGTTGTCTCACATTGACAGAATGATCCTTTTCCTATCTCAGTCACTTGTACTCCAGAAAAAATAAGAATTCCACCAGAAGAACAGTCAATACCAGCAAGTGGGTATATTGATTTGGCTGAAAATTAGAAGGTGGAAAATACACATCTTGTGGGTATGAAAAGAAAGCCTCAGACTATCTGTTTCTTCATTCCCCAGAGAAGTTAAATTCTCAAGGAGACAAAGAAGGCACAGATCACATGGTGGCCCTCAGACAGATCAGTTTCCCAGAGGTGCTCTCAGTGCTGGGCTGTAGGAACTTTCTGCCAAATCATACTGTTGGGGTACAAGGCATATATGTTGAGGTGTTGTCTCAAAAGAATTAGCTCAGACTGCCTCCAAGTCGAGTAAAGGCATTTAATTCATGATAATGGACCAGGCAGGCTCTTCTCCTTAGAGGAGGCAGGAGCAGCCAAGGTGAAAGGGGCTCTTTTATAGGGCAAGGGTGCCTAGGATTGGCTGACAGAAAAACTCTAAGGTACTATAGGGTAGATAATGGTAAGTACAGCATAGGCACTAAGTTGGAAAAGTCCTTCTGTGGTTTTGTGGTCCATTGGTGGTAGGTCATTAGTTAGGGGCTGGGGTGTACTTAGTTGATTCAGGGGCCTCAGAGGTCTTATCTGGATACAAGTTGTTGTCAAGGACATTCCTCATCAGTGTTCCTTTTCAGCATTAGGGCCATTGTATCTGGATAACCAATTTCACTGGATGTGCAAAGGGCTGGTATGTCAGGGTTTTAGTCTCTGGAGCCATTTCTGTCTGACTGACCCCTTCTTGCCCTTCCTCCCATAGCAAATTCCATCATTGCTGGTGTCTTTTGATTTTGGAAAGTGCTTTGGCAGAGCCTGCTGCATTGACAAAAGTGAGTCTGTAACTCTCCGTCTATCACAATACTCACAAACCACCTGTCACTTTCAGTGGTACCCACAAAAGAGCCCTCTATTCTCATGTGCTAAATGGTGGGTTCAGACCAGAGTCTTTCAGTTTGACATGGGACAAAGTCCTTGATACTGCCAACACAAGACAGGGAGAATATAATTTAAAATCCTGGGATGTCATACAGTCTGGAAATTCAAGACTACCAGAGATAGAATAAACTTTAAAGGTCTTTCAGTTCAAACCTTACATTTCTTAGTGCTCTTTCATTCTGTAGTTTTAACTCACTTTTTTCTTTTTCTAACAAGATGTCAAGGTGCCAAGTCAAGAAAGGAGGACTCTACTTAAAGCCTAGAATGTCTGTCATACAATCTACAAACCATAGAATGTCAAACTTGAAAAGGGTCTTAAAGAACATTTGCTCTAGAAGGCCTACACTGAAGAGTCAACTTTTGTAAGACTGCTTGTCAAACTTAAATCTTAAACTCACTCATTGGTAATTATGACACATAAGTCAACCCACTATATAAGTTTGTGTGTTTATTTTTCTGGCTCAAAATCCAGGTTACAAATACACTGACCATATAATTATTAGAATGGGAAAACAGACATACTTAAATCTACATGAGAAATTCACCAGGACAAAAATTTACTTTCTGTTTATTTTTTGTCTCTTTCTGCCTTTTGCTCATTTTTTTCCTGAGGGTTCTGAAATCCAAGATGAAGAAGGAGGACCCAGTTTAATAAACAGTTAAGTAAGAATGCATGGTAGAAAATTAGTAAGATTATATAGTATCATTGAACCAAAAAACTTTATCCTCTATGTCTAACAAGATAGGGAAGCCTGTTCATTAAAAATGTGTGTGTCAGGGTAGCTAGGTGGCACCATGAATGGAACACTGGCCCTGGAGTCAGGAGGACCGGAGTTCAAATCCAGCCTCAGACACCTAACACTTACTAGCCATGTGGCCTTGGGCAAGTCACTTAACCCCAATTGCCCTACCTTCCCCCCTCCAAAAAAAAAAAAAGTACAAAAAAAAGTGTGTGTCTTTGTGTGCATACCTGTGGGTGAATGATTAAATAGTTCTTTTATTTTTTGGATATGAATAGAAGATTTCTTTCTCTCCCTTAGTAAGGTGTAGTTTTCTGATCTTTATAAGAATTCAGTGAGGAAAACTCTGAAAATTACCCCATTTATCAGCAAAGGAGAAGAGTAACCTGTACTTGAGTTATGAACTTTATAAACACATTAGTAGCATGTATGGTGTAATGTCAAGAGCACTGTATTAGGAACCAAGAGCCCTAGCTCTCCACTCTGTGCCTATTTAGATGTGTAATTAGTCATCATTTCACTTACAAAATGATGACAGGTTTGAACAAGATGATCTCCAAAGTTCCTTCTAGCACTGACCCTCTGTGATTTCATTCAAGGAAATATTTGCCACCTCTTCTTCCAAATATGAAAGGATTTAAGAAAACAAAACACTGATCTGTCCATAAAAGTAATTCATTCAGCCAAACCTTAACAATGTCCTTTTGGTAATACTCTTCATAAATAGCACAAAACAAGGTCAAACAAAGGAGCTATATTTACATAATTACATTATAATCTATATTTACATAATTCTTTATCCATATGTCTGTTTTCTTCTAGACCCAGACTTACAAGCCTATAATAACTTGCAAAGTTCTAGGTTTCATAATATAAAGCAAGGGTTCAGGTAAACTGTGACACAGGGTAGAAATTTAATTTTAGAGTGAATCTTATGGGAAGGTTATCCGCCAAGTAGCTAGAAAAGATATTCTACATGTCTTTTGTCATTTAATATGCTAACAATTTTATATTTCAAATGAAGTTAGCTTAATGTTATTCAAATGAAAAATGTTCTTCTGTAGAGCTATTTCTGGGTGAGTGAGGATATGAATCTGGGAGACAATAGGACCCAGACCCATACATATGTTGCCCTGCCCTTTAGCAAAATGTGGGAAAAGCTGCTGTCTGGAAGCTTTTTCTTTGACTTTGGAGTTCTAGGTCAAAAATCCAGAAGTGACTAAAGAGACAAACATACACCTGGGCATGATGTTCCTAGGTGTTGTATGGTTGCAGGCTCCAGGAAGAACCTTGGTGCAAAGCAAGCAAGCAGCAAGTTCAAAAGCAAATAGTAGCTTTTGAGCTCTGACTCTAGAAGCAATAAGGTCTCAGTTCCTACCTCCAATACTTACTGAGTTTGGTAATGGAATGACTAGACCATATATATGTATGTGTATATGTGTATATATATATACATGTATATATGTGTGTGTGTATACATGTATCTGTATATTTATGTGTATGTGTATTCCTGCAAACACCTCAAAAGAAAAATTCAAGAAAGGAAAAGTCAGAGTCAGACTCACATGTGATTTAGCAGCTTATTCTATAAAAGAGCAAGTGCTTAGAATCCTCTGGCATAGAAGACAAAGTATTAGGTTTATAATGAAGAATAACTTATTCAGCAAAACTTAGTATTAATGAGTCCCTCAAAGGGGAAAACGTGGACATTTAATGAATAGAGAACTTCCAAATATACCTGATGAAAAGACCAGAGGTGCAAAGAATCTCTGAAGTACAAACATAGCATTGTCAAGAGATATACCAAAAAACAAACATGAAAAGTTATATACAAGAGTTCTTTTAACCAATAATCAGAGAAAAGCAAATAAAAACTCTAAAATTCCACATCATATCCATCAGATTGGCAAAACTGACCAGAAAGAACATGACATATACTGGAGGGCATATGGAAAAACGTGTACATTATAAAGAAAGCAGAGTTGGTGGAGCTTCAGGTGGAAGCCCATTCTGGAAAGCAACGTGAAACTAAGAAGCAAAAAAAAAAAATTTAAAGACAGCAACTTTAATCAACACAAAGAACAACCATAATTCTAGAGGTCTCATGAGAAAAACATGCTCAGGATAAAGGAGATTATCAATTCAGACTGAGACCATTAGAGATTGAGACATTATTTTCCTTTGGTCAGAGGGGATGCAGGAATCTGTTTAGAATGACAATATGTTTGCAATAGGGATTTTTTTTTTTCTGTATCAAAAGGAGGTAGGAGGGGTGTGATAAGACTTAGAGAAGGCAGGTCTCCATTTCCATTACCTAGATATATACACAGTGGTGGCCCAGTGAATAGAGCACAGGGCCCAGAATCAGGAGAACCTGAGTTCAAATCTGGCTTAGACACTTGACACAAAAATTAGCTGTGTGACCTTGGGCAAGTCCATTAACCTCAACTGCCCTCCAAAAAGCAAAAAAAAAAAAAAAAAAAAATATATATATATATATATATATATACACACACACACTCATATATGTGTATGCTTATGATATACACATATATCTATCTATACATACATACAGACATACATATCAAGAGTTGCCTACAAACATGCCTTAAAATTAAAAACTTCTAAATCATCAAGATATATAATATTTTAAAATTTAGTCCCACAACTGATAACCATATTTGTCTCTAAGCTTGGCCTTCTTTTCTATCTTCCAAAAAGGTGATAGGATCCATAAAGTACATCCTATAGAACTGAATGACAACTGTGCAAACATTTCCAATAAAAAATATATAGACACATATACATTTCATTTTGTTTTTGTTTTTGTTTAGACATATATACATTTTATAAAGACTACATCCTTTAGGAGTGAGGTTGACTCATTCCTTTCACCTTCCCCCTCTTCCCCTCAATTGTAACCACTTTTTCTTGCCTGTTTTATGTGAGATAATTTACCCTATTCTATCTCCCTTTCTCCTTCTCCCAATATAGTCCTCTCTCACCCCTTAATTATATATATATATATATATATATATATAAATTCCCTTCAACTGCCCTAATACTGAGAAAGGTTTCATGTATTACAAATATCATCTTTCCATGTAGGAATATAAACAATTCAACCTTAACAAGATCCTTATGATTTCTCTTTCCTCTACCTTTTCATGCTTCTCTTGATTCTTGTATTTGAAAGACAAATCTTCTGTTCAGCTCTGGTCTTTTCATCAAAAATGCTTGAAAATCCTCTATTTCATTGAATATCTATTTTTTCCTGTTAAGTATTATACTACAGTTTTCTGGGTAGGTGGTTCTTGATTTTAATCCTAGCTCCTTTGACCTCTGGTATATCATAATCCAAGCCCTTCAATTACTTAATGTAGAAGCTGCTAGATCTTGTATTATTCTGATTGTGTTTCCACAATACTTGTATTGTTTCTTTCTAGCTGCTTGCAATGTTTTCTCCTTGACCTGGGAACTCTGAAATCTGGCTATAATATTCCTTGGAGTTTTCCTTTTGGGATCTTTTTCAAGAGGCATCAGTGGATTCTTTTGATTTCTCTTATCCTCTGGTTCTAGAATATCAGGACCGTTTTCCTTGATAATTTCTTGAAAGATGATATCTAGGCTCTTTTTTTGATCATGGCTTACAGGTAGTCCAATAATTTTTAAATGATCTCTTCTGGATCTATTTTTTAGGTCTGGTTTTCCCAATGAGATATTTCACATTGTCTTCAATTTTTTCATTCTTTTGGTCTTGTTTTATAATTTCTTGATTTAAATCATTAGCCTCCATTTGTTCCATTCACCACCACCTCTGCTACCTGAAGCTGGGGCTGGATCATACTCTTCTCTCACCCAGATCTGAAAGAGTTTTCCCACTGACCTTATATTCTGTCTTTGGTGTTTGTGGGTTGAGAAGTCTGGAAACTGCCACAGCTGCCAGTGATTCAATCCCCTAAGGCCTGTTCCATCCTGGTCTGTGCCTGAGTGGCTCACGCTGGACTGTGCTCCACTCCCAGCCCAGTGCAATAGACCCTTCCTGTCAGCCTTCCAGGTTGTCTTGGGCTGGATATTTATTTCACTCGGTCATTCTGTGGCTTCTATAGTTCTATAATTTGTTTAGATTATTTTTTACAGGTATTTTGAGGAGTTTGGGGGAGAACTCAAGCAAATCCCAGCTTTTCTTCTGCCATCTTGGCTGTTTATTTTACTTTTTTTTTCTTCAACTAATAGGCATTTATGTTATCTCTCCCTTCTCCCATCCCACCATGGAGTTAGGGGAGTTGTAGGGAGTGACCAAACCTTGTAACAAATAAAAATGCACAGTCACTGGTCATATCCCAAAACTGTTCCCTCTCCTTTACACACATGAACACACACACACGTATATATGTGTGTATACACATACATGTATGTGTCTTTAAATGAACAAAAAGTAAGTCTCTCCATCCCACCCTTTCAAACTACTGTGGGAGAAATGTAAAACAATCATGCAAAGTAAAGCAAAACAAATCCCCACATTGGCCATATCCAAAAGCAAGACATTCTGTACCCTGAGTCTGTTGCTTCTCAGTCAGAAGGTGAGCAGTACATTTCATCAATGTACATCAATGATTAATCAATCATACTCTGGAGTTATGGATGGTCATTGGGCATTTATAATTAGAGTTTTAAGTCTTGCAAAGTTGTTCATCATTTGATGCTGCCGCTGTTACTGTATAACTTATACTTCTGTTTCTGTTTATTTCAATACGCATCAATTCATATAAGTCTTTCCAGCTTTCTCTGTTACCATCTGTTGTGATTTTTTGTGTTGCAATAATATTCTATTTATTTATGATAATTTATTCAGCCACTTTACAAATAAAGGACAGTTATTTAGTTTAGTTCCTTGTAACTACAGAAAGGGATACTAAAAAATTTTTTGTACATGAGTCTCTTTCCTCTTTCTTTCATCTCTTTGGAGAACAGCCATATAGAGGTATCACTGGATCAAAGGATATGAACGGTTTAGTTGCTTTTGGAGCATAGTTCCAAAATAATTTCCAGATTGGCTATAAATTTTCAATGTGGTTGTATTAGGTGGATTTCCAGTACACAGCCATATTTATCTCTGTATCTTGGATAAACTCCTTAAAGTGTCATAATATATTAGCAAGATCCTACAAGGTGGTACTGAATTCTTTCTCTATTCAGGAATTTTAATCCTTCTATCAATGTTTATCAGAGATTCCCATCTTTTCAAAGGGGACCAGACTTCCAGACTCACTGGAAGTTAAAAGAAAAATCCCCAAAACATTGCTTTGTGGGATGGATATTTTACAGTATTATCAAGGGCCCAGATTTCAATGGCTGGCCTAGACTTCTGACAATGATTTTGATGTTGCCATGACTGAAAAATGGAGATTCATTCATCAATAAAAATTACTTTTCCCATCTTAAGGACTCCAGTTGTTGTACTGTTTTGGTTGGCCATGACAATGTTTCTTCTTTGTAAGAATGATAAGTAGCTAGATTTTTTTTTGTTTTTTTGGTCTTCTCACTTCCATCTTCAAGAGGCTTTAGTCACACTATAGAGGACTCATTATCAGCCCCTTTTGCCACTTGGTGCCTCTGCTGGTCTATGCTTACTTTCTGTAGTTTAATTAGGCTGTCTCGAAGGAAATTCTTGGTGCCATGTTATGGTTGTGACCCCACTTTGTGTTTCAATGTAACTAATGCTGTTTCACTGTGCACTTCAATGATCCTTGAAATGCTTGACTTCCCACACCAAAAACCAATGAAAAATCTCTCCCAGTCAGGCTCTTCAAGAGCTACACATTGCACACATTTCCTTGAAGTAACATTCTGATGCTGTTGTGCTTGTCTTCAGACCCTTGCTCTCCATCTGAGGTCAGAGACAAATAACGTGCCCTATTCGAGTAGATCAAGGGCTTCAACTTTTTTAGCACAGGAGGTTGGTCATTGTCCTGGTAAGGAATAAGAAAGTTCTTCAGGGAGTTTTCAGGTGAAGAAATGGCTGTTATTTCTAAAGGCTGATTAATGTTATTGACTATAGAGCTGATGTTCAGGGCTTAGACTGAAGACTGGGTGAACCACAGAGTTTGCACTGGGGTTCCCCTTGGAAAACTGCTTCCTTCTCTGCCCTACTGTTCTTGCCCTCCTGCACACAAGCCTTTCCAAAGACTGCAGATGTTAGCTGCCAGAGGGCTGTGTTTGTTAGGAAACTGCTTCAGGTTCTCTTCAGAGAACAATTTTATAGTATCTACTTACTGCAAAATACCCATCATGCTTTGAGAAGCCCCGTTGAAGCTCAGGATGACTGGCAGCAAGCGTGTGGGTCAGGGAGTTCTGGCTAGAGTTCTAGGACTGCATTATGAGGAAAGAATGATTCTGTGGTAAAGAACTCTGGGAACCCACTGCATTAAAGAGGCTCCCTTAATTGGAGGAATCCTCTAGGGCTGCTGGCTCATGGGCTGGGCTACTGGAAAGTATACCAATGGGCCACTAAAAAAAACCTGAAGTAGGCAAAGCAACAGACTTGTTTCCTACAGCGCTACACATACCATTATGGGAATTGGCAGCAAACTGTTTTTCAAGTGTTGCTGAAGTAGACTCTCGATTCTGATGGACTGGACTAGGTGTGTTTCTCATGTTCTCTACACTGGCCAATGGGATAGACTGGAAGTTTATTGGACTGCACTGTACTGATAGGGAGGCTGGTGATTCTCCATTGCTGTCATAGCTCTTGCTAAAATCTTGTCACTGCTCTTCCCTCCTGCAAGCTGTAAGGCCAAGGAGGAGGAAGGCCGAGTTTCCTGAGGGTTCAACTTTTGGCCATTTGACATAGCAGGACTCTGATTCACCATTTTCTTTTGCATGTTCAACTCTGTGGTGTGTTTCATTAGTTGTAGCTTTTCCATGGATTACATGATCTTGATTCCAGTGTCTCCTTAGGGCTAACTTAGCAAAGGAATACCTGGTGTGGTCAGGTAAGGACAAGCTTAACAATTTGCCTTCTGTCTGTTGTTATGAATGGGGTGCAAGGAACTATTTCTTGGTCCAGGCGGGAGGTCATATAGTGTCGAGGGTTTTGTTTGGAAGAAAGTTGGCTAAGGAAACTCATAGGTCAGGGTAGCTAGCTAGGTGGGGCAGGGAATAAGAGCACTGGCCCTGGAATCAGGAGGACCTGAGTTCAAATCCAGCCTTGCTAGTTGTGTGACCTTGGGCAAGTCACTTAACCCCCATTACCTTGCCTTCCCCTCTCCAAAAAAGAAAATCTCATAGGTGGTGGCATGACCATTCATAGAGAGTTCAGGGCTCATGCTATTAATGTGGGGCAAGGACACCTTGGAGTATTTGAGCTCCAGCTGGAACATGGTAGGGTCAGTCTCCAGCTCACCTTTGAGGCTGCTTTTATTCCGCAGGTGGACAGACAGGACTTCATCAGCTGGGCATGCAGGATTCCAGCTGCAGCAGCTTCTGCAGCCTTTGGCTCTTTGTCAGGCTCCACAAAGCTGATCTGGCCTTCCAGACAGTGCTTCTCCCTCTCAGAAATTTGATTCTTCAGTGTCTGCTTCTCCTTTAGCAAATGTTCCAGTGAGAGAATAGACCAATCCAGCTTCAGTCCTGCACACCGAGTCCTCAGCAGCTGCAAGCTTTGGTTCTGGAGTTCACTGTTATCACTTTCTAACTACTTTGTCTGTTCTTTCAGCTGCTGGCTGTGAGCAGAGATCTTTTTCTGAGCTTGTATCAGATCATTGTAGGTCAGAGCCTTAATTCCCAACTCATCAAGTTTCTGCTGAAACAGTCTTTTGATCTCCCTCATTCTGAACCTGGCAGTGATGAACCTGGGCTGTACACTAACAACTGAGCTTTTCCTTCTGTTGCTCCAACTGCTGTAGGCTTGTCTTGTACTGAGGGGGTTTTCTGTAGGCCAGGAACGCAGGTACTGAACTTTAATGATTCTAACAGCTTCTGGAGTATGGGTGGGGTTGGTGTTTCCAATAGCTTGTTGGAGGAATGCTCTTGTACTCTAGGAGGCAGTTGAGGAGAGGAGGCAGCTGCCTGGGACACAATCTGAGCATGCAGAAGCTCCAGTGTAGTGGGAGTCTTCCTGGGTTTCTGTTCTGGGTTTGCAGCACTCATTTTCTTGGGACGTCCATGTTTTCTTCCTGCCACCTTCCTTCTTTTTTGTTTAATTTCTTTTTTCAAGGCTTGGAAGGAGATGACTTTTTAAGGGCAGCCATCCCATTTTTATTTTCTTCAGCACCAGAATCCACTCTAGGCTCCAAAGGTCCCTTGGACCTTGGACCTTCATTGAAGTTCTCATGTTTCTCTTGCTTTCTCTTTGTTCCCTGAGGTAGTAAGAAACTGGCTTGCCAGTCCCTGAAACCAACCCTCGCAGTGGCAATAGTTTCACAACTTTCCCTATAGTGCCCATATCACTCAAGTTTCTACTGTTTATTCTAAAGGTTTGGAGGTTTGCAGGACATGATTCTGCCACCTTCCTTCATGTTAGCAAATCACTCCTTTAGCTAGTGATCCAACTCAAGACCAAAGGCAAAATTATTTACAAAAATAACACTTGTGTTTGCAATTCTTTCCTGCCATTCTTCTGAAAGGAAATCACCTCTTTCCAGTGCATATTCGGCATACTTCCTCTCAAACCATTTCATCCATTTTCTGAATTCTCTGTCCATTTTCTCAGCATACTTTGCCTGGACGTCTGCTTTCTCCACAGGGTAGTGGTGTTTGCAGTTTGCAGTTGCGGCCACTTGCAAAACCATCAGCCCCACTGCACTGCCCAAATCAACAAACAAATCATCCTCTGTCATTTTAATCTCATCAATCATTTGGGCAACTAAGTCTAAAGAAGTTTCTCCATACAGCTCTGGAGAAAAGGCTCATAGTGGCTGAGTTTCTCTGCTCTGTGACTGAGTGGTCATATACTTGCTGTAAGATATGTCCAAGAAACCCACTGGATGACCAAGTGTTGGATTTCTTGGGCTGGGCCGTTTTGGCACAGCTGATGAATGCTGTCAGAGGCTCTGTTGTACTTATCACAGTCTCTGCATGCTTTCAAAGCTTTGAGTATCACAGTCAATTAAAACATAATTTTACATAGCAAGCTTTGAGATAAGGTATTTCTTTGCAGACCCATTGAATGGCCTCAGTGATTTCATGAGCAGCATCTTGGTGTTTGTCATATACCAGCAGGGGCCCAGGGGAACAACCCTGCTCAGCCCCCACGGGCAACTTAAGCCTCCTCTCACCCATGATCGCGAGCGCGGCCCCCGCCGCACCATTCTAGTGGGCGTGGGCCCAGCGGGCTGGCGGAAGGGTGACCACTGGAGCCGGACGGGCAACGGGGGAGGAGCAGGGGCGCGTGGACCGGGGTCACAACAGGCCGCGGAGGAGGTAGCGGGCAGCAGGCTCTCCCTCGCTGGCTCCCTAGCTCTTTGTAATTACAGCCCCCAGGTCTCCAGCGCCTCCGCCACCATCTTGGGCAGGCAAGAGGCCAGCGCAATGTGCCAGGGGCAGCACCAGCCCTTTCAAAGAGCAGATAGATTCAAACAATGGATAAATGCAAAATTTAACTTGAACACCGAGTCTAAACTTGCTAGTTTTCTCTCAGTTGATGAGGCTAAAATTATAGAAATATACAAAGAAACAAAAACCCTGAAAAGAGGGGCAAAAAATATGAATAGTCACAATGATGGAAAATTGAAAGTATTCCTAGATTTCTGTTCTTGATTTTTTTAATCATGGTATATGCCTTTAACATTGAAGTTTATGGCATTTAATTTTCTTAGGTGCCCAACACTGTCCTGTCCTCCAGAGACCATTTCCCTCTTTGAAAAACCATACAGCTATTTACAAACACAAGTTGGTAGTCTGAGTAACCCAGGTTATTTTTGTTTAGGGTTTGAAAATTAAATCATATTTACTTAAAAGTCTTATCATAAAAGAAGTTTAGAAATGTCACAGACATTTTATTACATGCATGACTTTCAACAGTTGTTACTTTATGATACTTGGTTTGAAACTGACTTTGTCCTTGAACAAGACCCCTCCCATATTTTTATTAATATTTTGAATGGAGACAGAAAGAATGCACCTCAGAGTTATCGATGACCTAAAACAGAGACGGCTAACACACTGAACAACAGAATTGTGAGACAAAAACATCCTAAGAAGCTGGAATGAGAGTTGATTACAGGTGCAAGACAAGGATGGAGAAAATTATAATTATGATGGAAGGAAGCATGATGGGAAAATATAGTTACGTGAAAATATCAGAAAATGTCATGAGGAACCAGAAATAAGCTATTATTTCTGTATTTCTCCAGAGGATACAACTAGGAAGTTTGAGTAAATGGTATAGGGAGCACTCACTGTTTTGTTTTAATTATTAGTAGAAATCTGCCTAGGACTTCAGAAAAACCTGGAAAGATATATATGAACTGATGCTGAGTGAAGTGAGCAGAACTAGAAGAACATTGTACACAGTAACAGCCACAGTCTGTGATGATTGATTTTGATAGACTTAGCCCTTCTTAGCAATGCAAGGACCTAAAACAATTCCAAAGGACTCATGATAGAAAATGCCATCTACATCCAGAGAAAGAACCATGGAGTCTGAATGTAGAGTGAAACAGACTATTTTCTTTTTTGTTTTGTTTTTTCTTTCTCATGGTTTCTCCCATTCATTATAATTTTTCTATACAACATGACTAATGTGAAACCTCTATCAGGCCATCTTGGAGAGGGAGGGTTAAAGAATTTAAAACTTACAGAAGTGAATGTTAAAAACTAAAAATAAATAATTTTGGGGGGTGGCTAGGTGGCGCAGTGAGTAGAGCGTAGGCCCTGGAGTCAGAAGGACCTGAGTTGAGTTTGGTTCCGGCCTCAGACACTTACCACACACAAACAAAAACCTAGCCGTGTGACCTTGGGCAAGTTACTTAACCCCAATGGCCCTCCAAAAAGCAAAAAACAAAAACAAAAAAAATAAATAATTTTTTTAAAAAAGAAATCTGCCTAAAGTTTAGAACCATTCAATAATAGAATGGGCTATTTTATGAGGCAATGAAATAGGCTGAGATGACTTCTGGTAGAAGCTGGAGGACTCTGTCAGAGGTATTGGGAGAAAGATTTTTATATTTGGCAGGAGGTGATGGTAGGATGTTCAGTTTTGACATAGCTAATTATGAAGGACAGAACTACAGAAATGTACGATAAGTAATGAATTTCATAATAACATGGAAAGAGGCAAAAGCAGCATGGACCATATATAACTACGTATAAAAGGAAGCATGTGCTTGCTACCACTTCCAAACTTCTCTCACACATCCTGATGGTTCTATATGGGTGGAAGTTCAGTTCCATAATCTTAAAATCTTATTAAATCTTTGACTAAAGTTAAGTCTGTTATCTTAATATTTGGCTCTTCTATGAATCTATTCAATTTCTCCTGCCTTCTCTCACCACATAAAAAGAAAAAAAAAGATAAATGAAGATAACAAAGAGAAATGGGAAGAACAGGAAAAATGCAAGAAGAAAGAGAAAGGAAAAATAAAAGGGGAAGAAAGAGGAAGGAAAGGGAAGAGGAAGAAAATTGGAAGACAAGGAAAGGGAACCAGTTCCCAAATTTGGAAAGAACTACTTCTTTAAGATAAAGAATTCTATTCTTCAATTGATAAATGGTCAAAGGATAGGAGCAGGTAGTTTTCAGGAGAAGAAATTAAAGCTATCATCATATAAAATTTCTCTAAATCACTATTAATTAGAGAAGTGCAAATCCAAATAACTCTTAGGTACCACATCACACCTATAAGATTCTCTAACATGACAAGACAGAAAAATTATAAATGCTGGAGAAGATGTGGGAAAGCTGGAGCACTAATTCATTGTTGGTGGAGTTGTGAACTGACCTAACCATTCTAGAGAGTAATTTGGAACTATGTCCAAAGGGCTATAAAACTGTGCATACCCTTTGACTCAGCAATACTACTTCTAGGGCTGTATCCCAAAGAGATCATTAAAAAGGGAAAAGGACCCACATATACAAAAATATTTATAGCAGCTCTTTTTGTGGTGACCAAGAACTGGACATTGAGGGGATGTCCATCTATTGGGGAATAACTGAATAAGTTGTAGTATATGAATGTAATATGGAATACTATTGTGCTATAAGAAATGATGAGCAGGTGGACTTCAAAAAAACCTGGAAAAACTACTGATGCTGAGTGAAATTAGCAGAACCAGGAGAACATTGCACACAGTAACAGCAACATTGTGCAATGACTGACTTTGATAAACCTTAGCTCTTCTCAGCAATGTAAGAACTTAAAACAATTCCAAAGGACTCATGATGGAAAATGCCATGCACATCCAGAGAAGGAAGTATGGAGTCTGAATGTAGATCAAAGCATAATATTTGCTCTTTTGGGGTTTATTTTTTTCTTTCTCATGGTCCTTCTATTCCTTCTAATTCTTCTATACAATATGACTAATGTGAAAATAAGTTGAATGAGAATGTATATGGGGGCAGCTAGGTGGCACAGTGAATAGAGCACAGGCCCTGGAGTCAGGATAACCTGAGTTCAAATCTGGCCTCAGACACCTGACACACTTACTAGCCTTGTGACTTTGGGCAAGTCACTTAACCCCAATTGCCCTCCAAAAAGCAAGAGAGAGAGAGAGAGAGAGAGAGAGAGAGAGAGAGAGAGAGAGAATGTATATGCAAAACCTATATTGGATTGCATGCCATCTTGGGAAGGGGGGGAAGGGAGTGGAAGGGAAGGGGAGAACATTTAAAACTTATGGAAGTGAATGCTGAAAACTAAAAATAAATATTTTTAAAAGAAATAATTAGATGAATAACCTAAAAGTTCCTTAAAGAAGACCTTCATTTATGTTTTGGCTTGAAAATCACTCTAAGATCCAAGTTAGGAACTAAAAAAATACATTTCCTTCATTATATTTTATATCAGCTACTCTGTTTTCAATAACAGGTCATTAAAATTATCAATGAATCTTTATTTTCCCCACTGTTAGACACAATGCACATAAATGGCCATTCTAAATTGACTTTGTCACCACTCCTAATGTCCCTTCACTATTAAGCTTGTCCTGAGGAACCTGAGTGTTCCTGAATCTCGACATCAGCTGACTCTAGGATAATTCAGTCATAGCTGAATTAGAAGAATCTTGAGTTTCTAATACTATTAGAGGTGGTTCTTTTTGTGCCTTCTTCAGCTGAAGTCCTGATTTCTCTTTGGTTTATTCATTTTCTTTATTTTCTTCTTCTTTCTTCCATTTCTGCTACCTGAAAATTTTCAAAATAAGTTTGCTCCTTCCTTTTCCAAATATTGCAATTTATTTTTTCTACTAACTTTCACAACTTAAATTCCCGAGTCTGAAATATACCATCTATTCTCTGTAGGACCTGGTCCTCAACGAACACCATTACAATTCTTTCAGTCAAGATCTTTTAACAAGCAAGTTGCCTGTCTAGCTAATATAGGATTGATAAAACTGCAGAGACATGGTAACATATAAACTAATTATGAAGTGAAAGAGATGAATACACACAATGAAAAGAAAACATCATGATTACCTCAGAAATATGTACCTTGTACAAACAGAAATGACCACGAGGAGATGATTTGCAGCCAGTAGAATATATTAGGGAGCCTTGATGAAGAGCTTGTAGCTGTGCGTGAAGGAAACTTAAGGTTTGCAGAAGGAGAGAGGAGAGATCTGGCATTGCAGGGGGGAGAGTTACATATGTAGGTTTAAGAGTGTGAAAGCACAAGGGGCATTTGTGAAAGGCAAGTAAAGACAGGTTGACTTAAGTATTAGGTTTGCAGAGTGGCATCATGGCAAGGGTGGGGGTGGGGAGGTAAGATTGTAGATAATTGTAGGGGGCCAGTCTTTGAAAGGCCTAGAGTCTATATTTCATTTCACTAGACAACAGGGATACACTGCCAGTTTGTGAGCAAAGGATTGGCTATGATTTAGCGGTCATAGAGTACTTTCTGGTACAATGGCAGAACCACTCACTGTCAGTACTCTTTGAGAAATCCTGCAGAATTATCAGAAAGCCTGGATAGGAGATGTTCCCATTTTCAAAGGGGCCATGTTGTTTTCAACTCTAGAAATTCAAACTATCATAAATTTCTGGAAAGTATTATGACATGGATGGCTAGAGAATTCATCAAGAAGGAAAGGCATGATCACCAAGACCGATATGAGTTCTTTGTGAAGATATGTCCAAAAAGCCAAGATCATCTTTCCTAGCCTCACACAGTCCCTTTTTTCCCTCCTTCCTTAATACTTTGATTTACCATCAACTTCATAGTCCCAACATTCACAGTTGTTAAAGCTTTGGTTTTCACGCTCTTCCTACCCCATACCCTGACCATTCCATCTAGTGATTTTGCACCTTAGCCACTCCCATTCCATTCAATTAAGTTTATACTTTGCTGCACATGGTCTGTTTTGTCCATTTCCGTGCCTCTACCCATAGTCCTTCCTCCCACCTGAAATGCTTTTTCTCTGTCTCTCTACCAATATAGGTTCATCAACTTCATCAAAATTCTACATGACAAGTGTTTCTAAGTTCATAAACAAAAAATAAAACACCTTTACAGGATGAAGTATCCTGTTAATTATCGTCTATTCTTTCTGTCTCCAATTAAATATTCAAAATGAATACTAAATAAACTAGCTACATTGCCTTTGGTATACAATAAGCTGACTCACTATGGGAAACAGACTAGGGAAGAAGCAACCCCCTTCCCCTCACTCTTTTGAAGTTTTGTGAGGTGCAAGGTGGCAGGATTTGCCTACAATTTCAAACTTTTCCCCAACACATTGTTTTAGTTAATGGCTTTATTTTCCTTTTTTTTTTCAGTGTTTTAAGATATCATTTCTTATAAAATGTGTGGCTATCTCTATGTGATAGGAGCAACCCTCAGAGAAATATTGACAATTTTTATAGAAAAGCTATCAGCTATCAATAAAAATGTTTGCTTTAAAAAAATTATTTTAATAATCCTAGCAAGAAGAGACAGGACTTTGAACCAGAATAAGAGGTGTTTCTTTAAATAAAGAAAAAGGAGTAGATGTTACAGACCTAGAAGTGACAAGATTTGATAACTGATATGATGATATTTAAAAGTGAGGAAGAAGGAAGAATCGAAAATGACTCTGAGCTCAGAGAAAGCTGAATAACTGAACAGAAGGCAGTGTCTTCAATAGAAGTAGCAAAGTTGAATGGAGAGAGACATTTTAAAGAAATATAATTTGGATGTGTTGACAATGAGATGCATATTGAATAATCGTTTGCTTGGATCTAGAACTCAAGAGACATATTTTTGCTTGAATGTATAGATTTGGGAGTCTTCTTCAGAGAGATACTCATTCACTCAAATGGAGCTGACAGGGGGCAGATGTCTCGATAACTCTCAGTCTCATTCAATGGAAGGTAATCCACCATAGTGAAATGAGAAATGTCCAACTTGGTAGGACGGGCACCAGGGAGAGAGCAGTGTCTTAAAGGTGGAGGTAGGAAGAATCTCTATGTGGAAAAGGAAACTGCATTATGTCCAAAGTGGTAGTGTCAAGGAAATATAAAGACTAAGAAAAAGTCATAAGGTTTGAACATTAAAAGACTGTTGAGGATATAGGAAGAAAAATTTTGAAAAAAAAATAGAGAGATCCAAAGGGCCCATCATTATTACTATATGGCAAACTATGTCATAAAGCAGTTCTCACCAAAACTCTTTGGTCATAGTTAGAAAAAGGAGAAAAAAAGAAAGGTTGGATAAACAAGACCTTAGATAGAAGAGAATGCAAGGAACCTAATACAAAAAGGAATGGGAGAAAGATTCTTTGTCCTAGAAAAACTGCAAAGCAGTTAGGCACAAAGTAAATTTGGAATAACATTACACAGAATTTAATATGGTAAGCTCTGGAGGCATAGCTATCTTTAACATAAGAAATTGTTATTCAAACATTATGTTAATGTAAGGAAACTCCTGTGGCATGGTTATGGGGAAAATTCATGGTTATGAGGAAAATTCATAACCGAACGAGGAATAGAAGCCAACATAAAAGAAAAATATTAGCTAATTCTAACTTACATTACATTAGCAAAATTTTGAATGAACAGAATCAATACAGCTTACAAGAGGAAAAATATATCAGAAGAGGAATGTCTTTGCATTCATTTCTCTGAGTTACAAACTATAATATTTAAGACATATAGTCAAATTTTGCTGGCAGGAAACAAAGCAGATGCCTTTTTGATCAGAGATTGGCTGAGCAATTCCTGGAACATGAATATAAGGTGATGTTATGTTCAGACGAGACGAATTTATCACGTGTCAGCATCTGTGAAGAACTATGGGGACACAAAGAAAAAAATATATAGTTGCCTCCCCTCAAGGAGTTCCTATTCAATTGGGAAGCAAAGCTCAAAGACTATACATAGTAGATATAGAGAGCATAAATGGAACATAACCTCCAAAGAAAGGCATTAGCCAGGGGGTGGGGTAAAGATGAGGAAGGTTCACAACCAAAGGGCTCTTTGAGAAGATAGAATTTGAGTTTTGTAGGATGTGAAAGCCAGGAGGTGAAGACAAAAAGAGAGAACATTCCAGAGAGAGGAAACAGAGATTGAGAAAGCATGGAGTTGGGACAAGGAGTATGGTATCTGAGGAAGAGCAAGAAACACCCAGTCTCTTGACTTGGAGGGGAATAAAGATTGGAAAGTTTAGAAAGGGACCGGGTGGTGAAGGACTATTAAAACCACAGACAGTATTATCTGCTTCATCAAGGAGGCTCTGGATTTTATGGACTGGGGCAAAAATATAGTCAGACCTGCCTTTCAAAAGGTGAGGGTGGAATGGATTGGAGTAGAGTGAGATTTGAAGAAGGGAGAAGCTTTTGCAATCATCTGGAGATGATATGAAGAGAGCCTGCACCAATGTGATGCCTGAGTGGGTAGAGAAAAGGAGATACATAAGAAAAATGTTGTGTAGGTAGAAGTGAGAAGTTTTGGAAAGAGATTACTTACATGAAGTGATGATGATTTATTAAATTCATGATAGCTGATAGGATTACCAAGCAAGTTAATAGGAAGGGAGAAGTTAAGGGAGAAGAGGACAAAGCCTTGGGGGCATACCCATTCATGCTGAGTGGGGCATGACCTGGATGTATATCCTAGAAAAGGAGACTCAGGTGGACTAAAAAACAAATCAGAGAAACCTAAGGTGAGAGAAGTGTCACAAGAACCTAGAGAGGAAAGCCTGTCCAAGAGAACAGGATGATCAGTGCTGTCAAAAGCTATAGAGGGATCAAGACAGTCTTTTGATTTGCACCAGAAATCATTATTGGTATCTTTGGAAAGTAGCTTTAGAACTATCAGAAATATTATAATCAAAGATTTTAGAACAACCTAGGCAAACATTGATGAAATGGTGGAGAATTAGATAAAGAGAATATTTCTTGTAGCTAAAATAAATGGAAATTGGGGGCAGCTAGGTGGCACCGTGAATAGAGCACTGGCCCTGGAGTCAGGGGAACCTGAGTTCAAATACAGCCTCAGACACTTAGCACAAAAACTAGCCATGTGACCTTGGATGAGTCACTTAAACCCCAATTGCCCTCCAAAAAGCAAAAAACAAAAACAAAAACAAAAAACCACAACACACACACACAAAAAAACAAACCAAAATAAAATAAATGGAAATGAAAACAACACTGAGAGATTAACTGTTTTGAAAAATCCTAGCCCTAGCCTGGGATATGGAAAATGAAATAGTTGCTTCCATTGGCAGAAAAGCCACGGGCTACAGAAACAGTGTTGTATATTCTTTCAGATTCAGTCATGTTGGTAGGTTTTGCTGAACTGCTTTTTATTTATGAACCATATACATATGTATGTGTATGTATATGTGTATGTATGCATACATCTTTGTATTACCAGGAAATGCTCAATGGTGAAACTGCGGGTATAAATCTGAGAATGACCAGGTTATAAATACATAATATATGTGTCAATAAACTTTATAAACAGTGCTCTCCCCCATAATAACTGAGGTGCTGA
This sequence comes from Gymnobelideus leadbeateri, assembly GCA_011680675.1. Classification (NCBI taxonomy): domain Eukaryota; kingdom Metazoa; phylum Chordata; class Mammalia; order Diprotodontia; family Petauridae; genus Gymnobelideus; species Gymnobelideus leadbeateri. Next base: position 35,166 of record WOXC01011248.1, read on the forward strand.
GTTTCATGATGTTGACTAATATTTGAAATTGTTGAAGTTTATAAAAGTAATTTGTTTATATAATTCTTTTGGAAAAAATGGTGAATATATATATATATATATATATTACTATTTCCATCTTAAAAAAAAAACATTACAGGGAGAGGATTCTGGGAAGATGGTAGAGTAGGACAGAAAAATCAAGATCTTCTCCCACAAAACAGATCAAATAGTGCCTCAGGGCAAACATGGAGCAGTAAAAATAAATAAAAGTAGGGGCCGAACAGGGGACCTCCTGAGACAATTCGAGAAAATCTGAAGACAAATCCCAGGAAGAGGTTTGGTCCCTGTGAAGAATAAACACCTCCAAGCTAGGTCCACTTAAATAACAAGCAGCAAGCCCTGGGGTTAGTTGGGTTGGGAAGCTGCCTCAGTGCCAGCCATAGGAACGTTCACCCCAGGAGACAATTAGGGGAGTTGGGCATCTGAGCTGGGGAAGATTGAGGTAGCTTCTTCTGACAAAGAATGCCAGACCCAGCTGTGCTGCAGAAATATGGTGGGGGTGAGAAGGAACCAGCACAGAAGCAGTGGGGCAAGGACACAGCTAGCTGTAGGCACTTATAGGAGGCTCCAGGTCTTGGTTTCAGTTCCAGGCCAGAGGAGAGAACTGAAGGAGGATCTGAGGCCAGAGGCATCATTCCCCCATGCCCTAGGACTAAAGGTGATTACAAAAACTGTTACTACAAATAGAAAATGCACAGGCAAGAGGAAAGAATTTAATGATACCGAGTTACTATGGAAAGAGAAGAGACCAGAATTCATCTTCAGAGGAGGATACTGAAGGAAAGAAACATTCTACCCCAAAGAGTAATGTCAAATTATCACCTGCCCAAAAAGAACTCATAGAACTTTAAAAAGAGTTTAAAAATCAAATGAAATAGATTGAGGAAAAACTAAAATAATAATAAGAAGAGCAACAATCCAAGAAAAATAAGAAGATTGTGAAAAGAAAGTCAACCAATTAGAAAAGGAGATCCAGAATTTTAAGGAAGGGGGTGGAGTCAAGATCACGGAGTAGAAACAGAATTTTAAGGAAGAAAATGACTCCTTGAAAATCAGAATCGGGCAAGGGGAAACCAGTGAAGTTATAAGAGATCAAGAAATAATCAAACAAAATAATAAAGGATGAAGAAATAGAAGAGAATATAAAATATAGCAAAAAACTAGAGAATAGATCAAGGAGAGAAAATGCAAGAACAATCAGACTACCTGAAAGCTATGATCAAAAAAAGAATCTTGATACAATAATACAAGAAATAATTAAAGAAAATTATCCTGAAGCATTAGAACAAGAGGGGAAATAAAAGAAAAAGAAATAGAAAAAATCCACTCATCACCACCTAAAAGAAATCCTATGAGGAAAACCCAAGGAATTTTATAGTCAAATTCCAAAACCCCCAGCTCAAGGATAATATATTAAGAGCACCAAGAAAAAAACAATTTAAATATGGTGATGACAGAATTAGAAATCACACAAGACCTAGCAGTGGCAACACTGAAAGACCACAGGTCTTTGGAATATTATATATCAAAGAGCAAACAAACTGGGGTTCTGGCAAAATATATCATACTCCTCAAAACTAAGCATAATTCTAAAAAATAGACATTTAATAAATCATCAGACTTTCAGGACTCTGTTAAAAACAAACAAACAAATAAAACAACCTGAACTTAGTAGAAGATTTGACATAGAAGAGTCAAAGACTAATTACAAGGGACTCAAGAAATACTGTTTACCTTTTATATATACAAAATGGAAAGCGTATGTCTAAGATTGTTATTAGTAACTGGGTAATTAGTAAGATAGATTGGGGTAGATTCGAGTATGATATGACTTTAAAAAGTAAAACTGTAGGGGCAGCTAGGTGGCGCAGTGAGTAGAGCGCCGGCCCTCGAGTCAGAAGGACCTGAGTTCGGGGCCGGCCTCCAACACTTAATCCACACAAACAAAAACCTAGCCATGTAACCTTGGCCAAGTTACTTAACCCCAATTGCCCTAAAGGGGCAGCTAGGTGGCGCAGTGAGTAAGAGCGCCCGGCCTCGGAGTTGGGATGACCCGAGATCAGATCCGGCCTCAGAAAATGAGCACCCACGCATAAATAATGACTAGCCCTGTAACCTTGAGCAAGTTACTTAACCCCAATTGCTTAAAAAAAAAAAAAAAGTAAAACTGTTTAGGAACAGCTAAAAAAAGTATCTTATACAAATAGGGTGTGAGGGGAAGAATTGACACAGAGGAATTAGATGGGGGAGGGAAAGCTGTGAGTTCTGGAAACCTACTTTCATCAGGAATGAGTTCAAGAGGGAACAATACATATATATCTAGAAGAGTATAAAAATCTTCTAAATTCAAAAAGAAATAAAAGGCTAAGGGAATAAGGAGCAGGGAAAGAATAAGGGAGGGATCTTTAGAAGACTGAGAGAATAAGTCAAAGGAGGGTATAGAAGGGTGTATAGATTAATGGGAATGAGAGGATAAGGGAGGGATTCTTGGAGAGAGGTAGGTTAAGTAGTAGGAGGTCAAGGGAGCAGGTAGAAGTGAAGTAGAGGAGTAAGGAGGGATAAGGATATAAGAGATACACACAAACATAAAGACCAGGAGTAGAATTTCTTAGGGAAAGTATATGTTTTCATATATATGTAAGTATGTATATGAGTATGTGTGTATATGTATTTGTATATGTATGTATGTGTGTATCTATATCTATCTATATATCTATATTCGAGCTTAATTGTAGCCTTTTGGGGGGAAGGAAGAGGGGAAAAAAGAACAAAGTAAAAAGTGTGCAACAGAGAACAAAAGAAAACTTACAAGGAAGCAAAGAAAAGATGGAGAGCTCTCAATATAACAGAGAGTATTTATTCCATAGGCTTTCTTGAAATGGAAATTTATTGCTATATATTTTGAATCCCCTCTCACAGTCTGCTGTTCACAGGACATGTTATTTTTCATTTCTTATTTTGTATTTTAAGTTTTGATATTTAAGTCTATAATGTTTCTTTTCTCTCATGGTGAATTTAAGTTTTAGAAAAAAGTTTTAAAAAACATTACAATGCTGGGAAAAAAGGATTCTTCACTAATTCAGAATTCCTAGAAACAGGAAAGTAGTAGCATTGCCTCTGCAGAAACATTTTTATTTGGGGATTCCCACAGAAACTTTCAGCATTTTTAAATTGGGGGCATTGCTATAATTCCTTTTCTAAATACTCCTCACTACATCCTATAACTTTCAGGAGAGTATATGCTAATAGGTTATGAATAAATCCTTGTGGAAATCAAATGGAAAAGTACTTATGAATTAGACTCTCTCACCGTAGTATATAACTCTCATTTCTTCAAAGAATTTGTGGATTTTGTTTTTCAAAAGTGTTTATGGCCAGTTATCTTTTGAATTTGATTTCTCTAGAGAACAAAAACAACAATGTATGTGTTTTAAGCAGGGAGAGTACTGAATTGGGTATCAAAAGTCTTGGGTTTTATCCCAGCTTTTCCACTGATAGAGTTGAATGTATTACGTATGTTGAATCTATATAATATTGGCATCTTACCAGTTATTCTTTTGTGTATCCCCTTTAACATTTTCCCATTCATCACTAGATAGATAGGTAGGTAGGTAGATAGATAGATAGATAGATAGATAGATAGATAGATAGATAGATAAGATAGTATTTCTCTTTTAATTCCAAGCATATATGTTCCCTTGTGGATGGTTACTAAATTGTGGTAAATGCTTTTATCTTGGTTCTGTTTTTTTATGTTCACGTTAATTCACAGAGATTTTTCCTTTTTCTTATACTCATTGATTTTAATTCCTGGTATCATTCTTTTTTGTTGATCATCTAGAATATCTTTAATCAGTTTCAACTTGTCAGGTTTTTCAGGCATCTCTGGTTTCTTGGACTAACAAAAGAATAGTACATAAACATAAAAAAGGAATAGAATATAACCCCTCTTTTTACCTGTTTGCATAATACATTCCATTTGGTATATTTCCAATAAAAGGAAGGCAGGAACAAAGGGGGGAGGGTGTGGTTAACACTTATTTTTGTAACTTGATCAATATAATGCCATAGTGATTCCTATAGATAGTCTACCAATCTCAAACCCCACTAATAATACATTAGTGTACCTGGACCTCCAGTGTGCCAGAGTCAAAGGTTCATAAATTACATTTTCCTTGTTAGTAACATTTTCCTCTTCTCTACTTTGCATTCCTGCAAAAAAGAAACATTTTTAGAAAGAGACAAGTAGGGACAGGTAGGTGGCACATTGAATAGAGCACTGGCTCTGTTTACAGGAGGACCTGAGTTCAAATTTGACCTCAGACATGACTCACTTGCTAGCTGTGTGACCTTGGGCAAGTCACTTAACCCTAATTGCCTTGCCTTCCCCCCTCCAAAAAAAAGAGACAAGTAAAGTATATTTCTAATGAGAATCAAAGCCAAATTTGTGAAATCAATAAAAGGAGGTTACTCTGAACTTATGTTCTGATAAAGTCTTCCACCCCCGGCAGGAAAGATTTCTGAAGGACATAACAGGTATTTTTTTCAACAACCTTTTTAAGGCAGAACCAGTGAAACTGCAATAAGGACTTTGAAAAAACTTCCAAAGAGTGTTGTCCAAGCAAGATAAGAGTTAGTTCAAAAACATTCAGACTACAGACTTTGCAGAGGGTAGACTTTGTAAGAAACACACCTGTTAGCCAATGGCTAACAGGTCAAATTGACAAGCACAAAAAGGAAATCCTACTGATACATCTGTAAGAAATTTTCTAGGGGCGGCTAGGTGGCACAGTGAGTAGAGCGCTGGCCCTGGAGTCAGAAGGACCTGAGTTCGGATCTGGCCTCAGACACTTAACACACACACAAAAACCTAGCTGTGTGACCTTGGGCAAGTTACTTAACCCCAAAAATGCCCTCCAAAAAAAAAAAAAAAGAAATTTTCTATAATTTCTGCAATTCCATGCAGATAATATTCCAAACTAAGAATCTCCCTCCCCTCACTCCTTCGTTGAGGTTGGAGGTATAATATTGTCTATAATTTCACTTTTCTTTGAGGCATTGATTATTTTGGCTGATTGTTTGCCGTTTCTTCTCTTTTATTGCTTTAAAATATTATTTCTTATAAAGTGTGTGGGAATCTTTGTGAGGGAGAAAATAGAAGAAATTATGGTGATTTTCAAAACAAAAGTTATAACAAAATATTTTATTTTGAGGGGAAAAAGTTATTTCAATAGCACAAGCGAGTGTGAATCAGGGTAAGTAGTTCTTCTGGTGAATATAGAAAAAGTAATAAAAACCAAGATATTGAAGAGGTACAAGTGACAAGATCTGATGAGGGAATATGATGATACATAGGTATACGTGAGGAAGAGAGGAAGAAGAAATTTCTGACGGAGATAAGTCATTTCTTCAAAAGTCCTTCCAATGGGGCGGCTAGGTGGCATCGGCCCTGGAGTCAGAAGGACCTGAGTTCGGATCTGGCCTCAGATACTTAATACACACACAAACAAAAAAACCTAGCCATGTGACCTTGGGCAAGTTACTTAACCCCAGTTGCCCTCCAAAAAGCAAAAAAAAAAAAAAAAAAAGTCCTTCCAAGCAGAACTTGTAAAAATATAACATGAACTTTGAACCAACTTAAGAAGAACAGAGTCCAAGCAAGAGTCATCAGTTCAAAAGCATTCACACTATCAGCTTTATAGAGGGGAAACATTCTAACAAACACACGGGAGCCAATGCCCAACAGTCCAAACTGACGAGCTTGGTAAGGAAATCCTACAGACACAAAATTTTCTTTTTTCTCTGCAACTCAATGCAGATAATTTTGCAGACTTTAAACAGCAAGCAAAGCCCGAGATGGAGATGAAAGAAGAGCGTCCCTCCCCTCACTCTTTTCCAGAGGTGGGAGGTAGAAGGGGGTGGAATATTGCTTATATTTTTCACACTTTTTTCAATGCATTGACTTTTTGCCAATTGGGTTCCCTTTCTTCTCTTTTACTGTTTTAAAATATTTCTTATAAAAGTGTGTGGACATCTGTGCAAGGGAGATGGGAAACTAGGAGAAACTGGTGACTTTAAAAACAAAAGCCATCACTAAGTTTCTTGATCTTTCACAAAACAAAGGTATCTCAATAATCCAAGCAAGAAGTGACAGGACAGTGAACCAGATTAAGTAGCGTTGTGTGAGGAGCAAGAATGTGGTATATATGTTACCTAGGTAGAAGTTATAAGAATTGATAACTGATATGATGGCATAAGTGAGGAAGAGTGATGAGTAAAAAATGAATCTGAGTGCAGAGACCTGGGCGACCCAGAACAAAAGGAAGTGTTCTCAAAAGAAGTAGCCAATTTGAGTGCAGTAACAAGTGTTGAATGAAGGGAATTTGTCTGTGTTGAGTATGAGATGCATGTTGATTGACTGATTGAATGATTGATTGGATCTAGAACTCAAGAGACGCTTGTGCTTGGATTTAAAGATTTGGGAATCTTCTGGAGTGAAATTATCATTTCACCCAATAAGAACTGATGAGATCAGCAAGAAAGAAGGTGTAGAGAGACACAATTCCATGTAGCAGAAGGCATGAGGACGCCCAATCTTAGTGAGCGGGTGAGAGAAGATGATATGACATAGAGAAATAAGAAGTATACAATTGAGTAGGAGAGAAAGCAGGAGAGAGCAGTATCATGAAACATGGAGGAGGAGAGAATCTGTATGTGGAAGGGGACCTCCACTGTGTCAGAAGTGGTTGAGAAGCAAGAAATTATAAAAACTGAGAAAAACCCATAAGATATGACAGTTAAAAGACTGCTGAAGATTTTCAGTAGAAAAATTAGAAGAGGGGCGGCTAGGTGGCGCAGTGAATAGAGCGCCGGCCCTGGAATCAGAACGACCTGAGTTCGGAGCCGGCCTCCGACACTTAATCCGCACAAACAAAAACCTAGCCGTGTAACCTTGGGCAAATTACTTAACCCCAATTGCCCTAAAGGGGCGGCTAGGTGGCGCAGTGAGTAAGAGCGCCAGCCTCGGAGTTTGGATGACCCGAGATCAGATCCGGCCTCAGAAAATGAGCACCCACGCATAAATCAAATGACTAGCCGTGTAACCTTGAGCAAGTTACTTAACCCCAATTGCTTTAAAAAAAAAAAAAAAGAAAAATTAGAAGAGGGGCAGTTAGGTGGTGCAGTGAATAGAGCACCAGCCCTGGAGTCAGGAGGACCTGAGTTCAAATCCGACCTCAGACACTTAACACAAAAACTAGCTGTGTGATCTTGGTCAAGTTGCTTAATCCCAATTGCCCTCCAAAAGCAAAAAAAAAAAAAAAGAGAGAGAGAGAGAGAGAAAGAGAAAATAGGGATCAAAAAGGCCCATCATTATTCATGGGAAACTATATCATAAAGCAGTATTCACCTAAATCCTTTGGCTGTAGTTAAAAAAGGAAAAGGAAAAAAGGGGTGGTTGAGGAAAAAAGGCTGAACAAACCAAGACCAAAACAAATGAACCAGAGGTCCATTATGCAAGGAACCTAAGAACACAAATGAGTGTGGGAAAGATTCCTTATCCTAGAGAAACCACAGAAATTCTGTAAGGCACAAAGTAGGTTTAAAATAGCATCATATCTAATTTAACATGCCAATCTCTGGGGGCATATAATATATGCCCTTAATAAATGAAAGGAATATTCAAATATCATGTAAAATAGAAGTTCTTTTCTGTGATATGGTTGCAGGGAAAATTCACAACCAAACTAGGATTAGAGGCCATCATAAAAGAAAAAGATTTAATTGTATTACATCAGCAAACTTTTGGAGGAATAGAATCAATACAGCTCCCAAGAGGAGAACTCTCGGGTGGAAAAAAGTCTTTGCATTCATTCTCTCAGTTACAAACTCTACCATTCAAGTTATTTAAAGATTTAATATAAACTGATAGGACTATGGTTTTTAACGTCATCTTCCCCTCCAGCAGATAATTGTCCAATTATAATATAAATAATTGGTTTTCCAAAAAAGAAATAAAGACCATGAACAAACCCAATGAAAAAGCACACTACCTCAGGCATGGGGAGAGAAATGCAAATCAAACTACCTAGGTTTTTCACTTCATTCAAATCAAATTGCAAAAATGATCACAATATTTGGGAAATGACCAAATAAATACATGCTGGGGGAGCTGGGAGAAGATAGTTTACTTGTTTACATGGTATTGAAGGAGCCAAAGACTAATTGTTGTGAAAAAAAACATTTGGAATTAGTAAGAAAGGTCATTCAAATGACCCTTCCCTCCAAATCATGGATCCCACTCCTCAGCACCTATAGTCCAAGGATGCTGAAGGCAAGAAAAAGGTTCTATACATACAGTTTATTTTTCCTGTCAGGAAACAAAGTGGATGCTTATTGATCAGAGACTGACTGAATAAAGGAACGTGAATTAAAATGTGATATATTCAGAGAGACAAGAAGCATTTATTGAGGATTTTTCAGGTGTTATCCACTATGCTGGACTCTAGGGATACAAAGAAAGGGAAAAACAAAAGTCTCCTACTTTCAAGGAGCTCGCACTGATTTGGTAAAACCACACATCCAAAATTATACATAGTTGATATTTAGACCATAAATTTATAGAGCAGCTTAGCCAAACCTTTATCAAACATTGCAGAATGAGGTAAGAAGAATGAGACTATCTAGTACGACTGAAATTAATGCAAAAGTAAACAATACTACAAGTTTGCCATTCTCTCATTAATTGTATTGAAAAATAGGAGCCATAGCCTAGAAAACAGCAAATGAAATACAGTTCCCTCCACTTGGTAAAGAGATTGTGGGCTACAGATACAGAATGTTATATGTTCTATCAGATGCAGTTAAATTGGCAGCTACTGAGGAACTCTTTGTTTATTTATCAAGCGGCTATGTATACATGGGCTCGTATGTCTTCATGATTGTATTTATGTACGTGTATGTATATGTGTATGTGTGTCTGCATATGTCTTTGTATGACAAGGAACTGTTTCTCAGTTGTGAAAGTGAGGCTATACATTTGGAAATAACTAGCTTATAAACACAGAATATTTCAATAAACTTTATAAACCCCTCCACCACCACTAACAACCTCAGACCCCCCAAAAAAGAGACATGATGAATTTCAAGCCATTTGCTTATGTTTCTGGTTGTTGAACCTGGGTAAAGAGATTTTATTTAAATTATTTTTAGAAGAATGGAGAATAATGGAACAAATTGTGTTATGTCCTTTATAGGTGGTTCATATAATACGTTGAGTTTGGAGTGATCAGTAAAAGAGTCGTATTTTTTGGATACCACCCTTTATTGGGGCCAGTCTATAGCAACCCAGAGCTTTGCGCACACACACACACACACACACACACACACACACACACACACAAACACAAACACACGCACACACAGATATATACCAAACTCACCTTAACTTCACTGTTCACTATTCCTTAGTTACTAGGGTATATAGGTCTGAAGTGACCACCCTTTTTTGATATGTGTAAGTAATGTATATAATCCCTCTCTTTTTTGAAATATACATGTACATATATACATATGCACACGTTGTGTGTATTTGTGTGTGTATGTATATATATCAAATATAACATTATATAGAAAAATGAAAAGCAGAAAGAAAAGTTCAACATGAGAATCGACATACCTATCAGCACTTAAAATGCCTTTCAGGTATTTTTATGTTATACAAAGAGAAGTCAGTCGATTTGATGGCAATGAGGTCAGCTCTAAAAATTCGCCCTCAAAGGATTGAGAGGATACCTGCTGCAAGGATGTTGTTTGCTGCAGAAAAAGTAGAAATGAGTATTAAAAATTAGTTCAACAAAGACAAAGAGATATCCTGTCTACTCTGCCACACCCTCTGTCACAGAAAATTAACATATCATGGGTTTGTTATCTAGATAAATGTCCATAATGGAGAGAAGCCTGAGAAAGAGGAGCAAGATGCTGAGAAATCTCAGTATATTTAAAGTCAACAAAGAATATTATCTCTGATATAATTGTTGTGGTGGCTATCCAGTCCTTTTGCAGTGATTCAGTGATTCAACTCTTTGTGATCCCATTTAGGGTTTTCTTGTCAAAGATACAGAGTGGTTTGCCATTTTCTTCTCTAGCTCATTTGACAGATGAGGAAACTGAGGCAAACACTTGCCCAAGGTTACACAGCAAGAAGTATCTGAGGCCAGAAAATGGCTTCCCAACTCCAGGCCCAGCACTCTATCCACTGTGCCACCTGACTGCCCATGGAGATAAAAGGGACATGTACATTGAACTTTGGGAGATTAGATTCTGTCCTTGGTGAAGTGGAGATTGGAAAAAAGCCCTCTTACCGAGGCTTCTTTAAAGCCTTTCATGATTTCTCTAGGTCTGTTCTGTGGTTTATGGACAAAATGAATTAAATGAATTGTATGGTGGCAAAGGGAGCATGAGAGGCTGTGAATTTGCGGCAACTAAGGCAGAGGCTCTGGATAAAAATGATTATGAAATCCCAAGTATCGCTGACCGAGTCCTTCACCCTTTCCCCACTTACTCCACTCCTCCTGCTTTCACACAGTCCCCTCTTCCTTCATCACAAATACAGACAAGAGCTGGCTTGGCCACTCGCCCCCTACGTGTAGAGGAGGTGAAGGCAGAAAGGGAAACATCCAGTGTGGATGGCCTTACTTCTCTCTCCTCTGAGATTCTTTGTGTAAAACTAGAGAGAAGCATACAAATATTCCTCTGGCAGCTAGGTGGGGCAGAGCATAGAGCACCAGGTCTGGAGGTCAGAAGATCTGAGTTCAAATCCAGCCTCAGACCCTGAGCAAGTCACTCAACCCCGATTTGTCTCGGTTCTTCAGCTGTAAAATGGGGCACACACTAGAAAAGGAAATGGCAAAACACTGCAGTATCTTTGCCAAGTCAACCCAAGCACTTTGCCCATTGCAACCTGTAGAGTCCAACACAGCTGAATGGCTGACCAACAATAATATAAATGTTAATCTTGTTAACTCAACTGAATGTAATAGTAAACAAAAAAGGATGAGGGAGTGAGTCTGCACCGATCTATCAAGCTGGGTCTGGACCCCCCTCTCTCCTGACTTGGTTTGCCCACACTATGGCTGCCCAGCCTCAATAGGCTCTCTGCTGCTTGTTGGTTGTTTGCACTGCTCTGACTTCCCAGCCCCCTGAGAACTGCTACTGGATGAGCAGAAAGACAAACTGACAATTCCTATCACGAGTCTGTGCCAACCTTTACCTTTTCTGGCTTGGAATATTGATTGCCATATCTTCTCTCTTAAGTCCCAGACCAACCAATCTACACTTGGAGCAGAAACAGTCAAAAAGACTCCCATGGGGAAAAAAAAGACTTCCATGGAAAAGGATAAAATAACTTCATCTGATGGGGTGGCTTCTCTTCTCGGTGTCCCAATGAATACATCCTTTCTTCTAAAACACTCATGTCACAAATTATTTCTTCTTTTCTTTCTAGGAAGGCCAAAAGGTCTAGAAAGGTGGGATTTAGGGACCTTCCCCTATATTTTGCCAGCCTCACATGGCCCCGACTTTTCAAACTTCATTTGCTGCGACCTTCTCAACTCGCACTCTCTTCACAAACCACATTCCCTTCACTTTCTAAGTTATCTTTCTCATTTTCCTTGTAGACCATCTTCTGCGTCAGTTCATCATTCCTATGCTTTCTTATTTGGTGCCTTCACTGAATCATTGGTCCAGTCCTGTGACCAAAATTGTAACTTTCCTCTAAGCCCATCCTTCACCTCTCTCTGGACCTTGGCACTGCACTGCTTCCTCAAGGCCTCATTTGTGACTCCTGCTCATCCATTTCCTCTGGTTCTCCTGTATGACCTCAGTCCTCTCACCTTACACCTGAGATCCCAGACTCCCAAGAAAATTCCTGCCAAATTCAGTCAGTCACTGGCCTTCCTTCTTTTCACATCAATATACCCACTTGCTGGTATTGACTGTTCTTCTGGTGGAATTCTTGGGGTTTTTTTCTGGAGTATAAGTGACTGAGAAAGGAATAGGATCATTCTGTCAATGTGAGAAAACAGGGATTTTCCAAACATGCCGACCCTGATCAAGGCCCCAAACTGACAGGGGCACAAAGAGGTTGATCCTGAGAAAAGGCTTCTCATTCTCCATAATCACATTTCTAACCGGATTTAACATTCAACCACCAGGGTGGCAGTGGGAGCCAATGTCACTCTATTCCTGAGCCGTCTTTGGTGGGAATCATTGGATCTTGGAGGTCTCTACGGCACAGCCTGTGTCTATTCCCAGTTGGCTCCTCAGAGAGCACTCATCATCTGGGCAAGATCAATGCACCTCTCTTGGCATCAATGGCCAGACTGATCAGTCGGGACTAAACACCTCTGAAAGGTTCCCACCATTCTTCTTGTACCCCAAACTTTACAGGCCCTAAACTGTTATTCAGTCTGCAGAAATGGAACCACAAAACTCTTTAGCTTGTCTGATGAACACCATGAACATAAATGGACTGGTAATAAAAGCAGCACATACCTACTTGACCAAATATGGCTCCTAAGATCAAAGATAAGGAAGATCAAGGACACACCATTACACCTCTCCCAAAAACCGCTATAAGAAAAACTACTCTACACCAGAGGTATAGTCTTTCCTGAACACACCTTACACCCCATCATGTGAAATGGTGTATTGAAATGTATAGAGAGGGGCGGTTAGGTGGTGCAGTGAATAGAGCGCTGGCCCTGGAGTCAGAAGGACCTGAGTTCGGATACGGCCTCAGACACTTATCAAACACAAACAAACAAACAAACAAAAAAACCCTAGCTGTGTGACCTTGGGCAAGTTACTTAACCCCAACTGCCCTCCAAAAAGCAAAAAAAAAAAAAAAAAAAGTATAGAGAGACACAAGAAGTCAACCCAGGACTTCATGGCCTTTATGAGGACCCAGCAAAGAAACCTGAGAAAGAGTGAACAAATACCAATATTCACAGTCCATACCACACTATTGAGTACTTGATGAATTCTATCTTATAATCATGGCTTCCCAGCTAGGTCATGAGGTCTATAGAAGCAGGTTCAGTGCCTCCTTCTCTTTGTATCTCTGTGCCCAGCATAGTGCTGGACACAATCTCAGATACTATATCAGCTCAACAAGTATCTGCTAAGCTGAAAAAAGAAATTAAATTTCATATTACCTCACGTCCCTACTAATAGCAAGCTCTCAAAATTATTCTGCAGTTTTTACAGAGTAAGAGACATTTCTGTGGCAATCCTGACCTCCAGTGGTTGGCAGAAGAACTGGAGAATGGTTGTGTTCTCTGGATACACTAAGGATCTAGGGAAAATTTCTAGAAGTTAGATGCCCTCCCTATTTGGCTTGGGATGCTCTGGGGACTTTATACCACAAGAACATTTAGGGCTCCAGATCACTGCTAGCCTTCCACTACTTAGAAAACTGTGTAGGTTTCCCCAAAGATGGTTCAACAGAAGCCTTACTATTCTGGGAATCGGTGTGGTAAAGTGAAACATCACCTGTTTTGTGTCCCTCCCTCATTCTTCTTCTTTTTAGCCATCAAGCCCCTTTTTTGAGCCAAGAGTTATAGGTGGAGTGCCTTGTGATTCTAGAATAGAGGCCCTCTTGGGAGTCTTACTTCTAAATAACAGGACTTTTCTAGAGAAATGAGATGCCTCCAATAAATTCTCATCAGGAACCACTATTTTTTCCCCTCTTGTTTTCAAGAGTGGAGATTTTTCATCTTTACTAGCCCTGACAGTAAGGAAACTGTCTGAAGATTTCTTTTACTTAAAGAGATAGAGAATGGGAAAAGGACTGCTATCTAAACGTTAGTATCAAGCTCCAATATTACCTTCTCCTCAATGCCTTCACTTCCCTCCACAGAGTTTCCATTTCCAGACTCACGATAATGGAGGAGAGCTTTATGTAGATTTCTCCATCTGCTGGAGAGATTGACTAATCAGAGCATTTTAGGGTGACCCTGAAGGAACATCTCAGCTGAGGACTGCAGCTAAAGAACAGAAGGAGTCTGAATTAGCCCACACATGCTCCCAAAGCAGACTGAGAGCCTGTCCTCTTCATGGAGGAGGGTTTTTTTAAACCACAGCATTCCCAGTGGATAGATGTAGGTAGCTCAAGTTGCTAATGAATGAGCTGAAATCACTGGATCTCTAGTAAAAGGTATACAGGGAATCAAGTGACTCTCAAAATAGCCAGAGAGGAGGAAAAGTTGGAATGGATGAAAACACCTGGCAGGGAATATGTCTAATACAGAGACTTCTCTCAAATTCCTGTCCTCAGTAGGACTCTCTTTTCATTTTCTCTTTCAGATTTTGCCTTTGTTGCTTTGAGTTTTTAGATCTCCTTAAGAATCTTCTTCTTGTCCTTCTGATTTCTGAACTCTAATCCTTTCTGTATGTTTAGTCATATATTGAAGTGAGTGGCTCAAAATAAAATTTCCCATATAAGCAACTCTTTTCTGAGGGGCAGTTTCAGTTGCAAAGAGAAAGGTTTTGTTCCTGTTGACAGCTGACATTCTGAACAACTATCTCTAATGGTCTATCATGTTGTATCTCAAAACATCTCCAAAGAACCTTATTTTTGGTGATTCTAAACCAGGATTTGGGAAACTATTGCCTGAAGGTCATATAAAACCATGTGGAGGGTCATATTTTGGGCTATATAGTTCGCAGATCCTTGCTCTAAACACATTACTAGTCTAACTTCCACCAAACACAAGATTGCGGTATTTTAGAGAAGCAACATGGTATGGTGAAAGAAAAAGCCCTGGCTTTAGATAGAAGACTTAGGTTTAGATCGCATGTCTGATGGTGATTCCTTATGGCTCCTTTGGGCAAATCCCTTAACCTGACTGGGCCTGTGGGGTCCTGACTGGAGAAAAAGTGATGATACACAGAAAGAAATGAAAAGTCATTAACTTAAATTCTGTGAAAAGTGGAAGCCTGAACACGGTGACCTGTTAAAATCATAATTTAAACACTGAGTCATAATTCAGATAATGTGTCCAGTAAAAGCCGTAACAAGAATATGGTAACCTGTTTGTGATCATTTTGACCAGTGTACAATCCTATGTTTGTCATTTCCCCAACAACACTGGCTTAATGCCCAAGCTCAGAAATGAGCTCATAACTAAGTAGAAAACCCCAAAATACCCACCAATCTGCAGTGAAGCACCCTATGGCTCCTCCTCTCTTTGTCTGATTTCTATAAATACCACTGGGATTTCTGGGATCTTTGCAGGAATCCACTGAATTGTCTGGCAGCCACCCCAGATTACCCTAGTTTTGTAAGTATTTGTAATGATTGATTAAACTCCTATAATCAATCTGGAGCCCCTTGGCCTCTTCCTTCGGTATCAAACTCACCCCAAGGTTATGGGGGAAGTACAAGATTTCCCAGTCAGTCGGATTCTGTATCTTACAATTGATGTAGTCAGCAAGATACTGCAGGAATACCAGGGGAGTAGGGGATAGGTCGAAAGGTGGGGGGAAAATCCCTGGGTGGCCTCTGTTTTGGGGGGGGTGGCCCTGTGTTGGACACATGTGGACCACTGTGTAAATATGGGGGGGCACCCTGAAAATGCAGAAAGGACTAGCGTCCCTGCTAGTGGGAATATGTTCCATCAGGTAGGGAAAGGAAGGGAGAAGACAAGTAGTGGCAGATGTGAAATGGCCCCTTTCTTATAGCACTGGAAAAAACCCCCACTATCAAGTTCCCAGACTCAGAGGCTGAGAATAGGAAGTTGCTGGAGAAATTCCAGTCAAAAAGAGACAATTGGAAAGTCATCATTCTCATAGCTGGGGAATTAGTGTACAAGGGAAAGAAGGGGAAACATGTAGGAACTCTGGCTTGCTAATTAGCGAGGTTGAAAGGAGTTAAGCATGGAGACAGGAAAATAATAAAGCATGTCATTTTGAGAGAGTGTCTTTTTCTCCCTCAATCCCTGGCTGACTGCAGCAGCCTGGGTAGGTGAACAGGAGAGAGAGAGAGAGAGAGAGAGAGAGAGAGAGAGAGAGAGAGAGATCATATCTTCCAGAATGACAGATATAATAAGAGAAGAAGGTCATTCCACTCCTTATAGAGAGATGGGTTTGGAGGCTGTGTCAGTGAAAGTTTCAAAGTGAAGAGAGGAAAGGAAAAAAAATAAGGTATATACTTTGGAATAGAACTGGCATTTAACCCTTTCCTGGCTCACAAAAATAGAAAAGGTTTGTGTGAATCAGGAAACAACCAAAAGGTAATTGGGTTCAATTGTAATATCTAGTTTGGTTATTTAGGGAGTCTTACAAACTAAAATTTAAGTACTGGTCAATTTTAAAATAAGATTTTAAATTGGGATGTGTGTTAAAATTGGAAACTTAACTGTAGGTTATATGAGAGTCCTATTCATAAGGAGAAATATTGGAGAGCTATGGATAAATTAATAAGCTGTGGGTTCCTTCCAAGATTGTGGAACTGAGATTTGAACTAAATTAAAACATGCTCTTAAGTGTGTTAATTAGGTTAGATTAAATCGTTAATATCAGATCACCACATTTATAGTCTTTGGTAGTGGAAATAATGAACCCCATAATATGAAGTGTTTAGAATAAATAGCATTTGTGCAAAATATAATAGTATAGTATTAAAATCATAACCCCAAATTCTGTGTAATACCATTCAATGTAATTTAATTCATTCTGGTCATATCTTAAGTGAAATATGGCACTGCTAATTTGATGCTTAAGATAAGTCAGAATATATTATATTACGGGGCATTAAGACAAACCGGGAAAATGTTTGGATCTGGAATTTGTTAACTGGGTAACATTAAGCAAGTTGTTATTCCTTAATTAGATTAGTGTACAATACAAATGGTGATAAGATGCCTGATTTTCTGTGTAAGGTAATTTGGAAATGAATTTAACAGGATTGAAGTCACCTGATCAGTAATGGATATATTTCAAGCTTCAAATATATAATATTTTGCAAATTGTCAAACTTTTGTATTGCTCAACTAGATCAGACAATCCTGTATGTCAAATGTAAATAATTCTAAAGGTGCATGTAAAAATCTAAATTTTCTGAAGTTTCAAGTAAACTCCAGGTTCCTACTTTGATGTTCCCCCATATAGCTCTATTGTTGATCAGATCAGAACCATAAGATTTGAGTTGGTTTTCACAATATGAACTAGTTATTGGAGAATTAAAATTTGAGAGGCTGTATTAAGTTATATTGAGAATCTGTTTTGTTAAAAAATTTAGCAAGAACATCTAAGAAGTCTCTATGAGTAACTTGGGACCAGAAAAATAAGGCTACTGAAGAGTTGCCCTTGAGGACAAGATATTTTCCAGATTGCCCCAAGAAAAGATGTTCCCAAAACCAGACAATTATACCTTAGTATAAGAGCCACCCCAGGGATCTTGTGGAAGATATTAGGAAAGAATGTGTGGGTGACTTTTCAGGGATGGATTGTTGGGTCCTGATTGGGGGAAAAAAAGCTATAATACACTGTAAGAAGAAAAAAGCCATTAACTAAGGGGCAGCTAGGTGGAGCTGTGAATAGAGTGGAGTCTGGAGTCAGGAGAACCTGAGTTCAAATCCAGCCTCAGACACCTGACACACTAGCCATATGACCTTGGGCGAGTTACTTAACCCCAATTGCCCTCCAAAAAAAAAAAAAAAGGCAAAAAAAACCCCATTAACTTAAATGGAAGAAATCATCAAAGTCAGTGGAAAAGAGATGAGGAGAATTTTGGCCAAGAAGACTACAAAGTCATAGTTCATACTATGAAACTGGGTTAGGAACAATGAAGAAATCATCACTGTTGGCTAAGGTTCATTAGAACTTCTGGATACTTGTATATGGAGAATTTTTTTTCATTTGCTTCCAGGTTGTCACTAGTTATTTGGATTTTCTGATTTGGTTTGTTTACTGTTCAGGACAGTTTAGGATAATTTTTGCAAAGGTATACATGAGCTGAAGTGAAATGTAGACATCTCTTCCAATGTGTATATATGATTGTGTGTATGAAAGCCAGAAGTGGGTGGCATCATTGATTAATCTTTAGCAATGAACCCAGAGCCACAAAGTAGACACTGGTTCAAGGAGTGACTCTTGACTTAAGAGACAAGGATAATATTGAGAATGCTCTGAAGATGCTATTGATACCCTGGGGAGATGTGAAGTACTTGCTGAATAAGAAGAAGAGGGAGTTCAAACCTTGTCTCTTTTCTAAAAGTCACCTGAAGGGGAGAAAAGGCTATTTGAAAATCCCTAGTGAGAAAAAGGTTTTGGAACATATTTGAAAATGGATCACTGGGCAGCTTCTTGATGAGGATGAATCAGTACTAAGTAGAGTCAACTTTATGGCTCAGAGAAGGAATATTTGGGGGCAAATTCCAAGGGGCAGATGGACCCCTTGGAAACAGGAACAGCAAAGATGCTGAGAAGTATCTGCACTGCCCAGCATATGAACTGCACCTAGGTATCCCCAACACTTACCACAGTGCCTGGAACACACTCGGTGCTCAATAAATATTGACTGACCAGCTCAATGGAGGAGCTTGTCAAAGATATAGATACATGCCTCTTAAAGCAGATTATTCAAGTTTTGGATGGGATGCCACTCAAACAGTACATCAGTGACAGGGATGTGATCTTGAGAAGTGGAAGAAACTGATGGAAAACCTGAAGGCATCTCTGAAATCCCAGTCTCCTGATGTGAAAATGCTTGCAAAGAATTTTGGTTATTCTGAAAATACAGAAACAACTTAGAGGCAATTTCTTCATACCACAAAGGAGGAATAGTAGAGAAAAGCCTTCAAAGTTTGGTGGTGTGGTCAAAAGACTGCTTCAAAGATGGGTAATGGGAAAAAAAGAGAGGAGAAGGAAGAAATGGATAGCCTTAGGCCATCTCAGATAAATTAAGATTTTTTTTTTTAACATAGAGCATCTTGGGAACCTGGTTAGTCTTGATGTAGCTAGAGCATGCTTCAAGAGGTGAAGCTTTATCTAAGACAATGCCAAAAGACTCAGGATGGAAAATGCTATCCGCATCCAGAGAAAGAACTTTGGAGTCTCAATGCATATGGAACCATCTCAGTGCATATGGAACCATACTATTTGCTGTCTTTTTTGTTGCTTTATTTTGTTTCTTCTTTCTCATGGTTCTTCCCATTGGTTCTAGTTCTTCTTCACAACATGACTAATGTTAAAATATGTTTAATATGAATGTATATGTAGAAGCTGTATCAGATTGCATGCCATCTTGGGGAGAGGGGAGAAGAGGGAGGAAGAGAAAATGTTAAACTCCAGATCTTATGGAAGTGAAACTTAAAAACTACAAATAAATAAATTTTTAAAATAAAATAAACTCTGAAATAAAAAATGGTGAAGCTTTTTTAGCCTAGATCAGAATGATGAGAACAAAGGTCTACAACAGAGACAATAAGCTTTCTGAGGCATCTTGCCATGTCAAAGCCTATGGTGTTCAAAAGAAATCTGCTAAAATAAGTGCAACTCTGACCATTATTCCCTTTTTAGAAAAAGCAACACGACTGGGACCAGAGAACAAAGAAGCTGGAATCTAGAATTCAGTTAGCAGAGCTATCAATTACTACAAGTGTACTATAGTAGCTATGAGCTCTTCCAACCAGTATATACCTGCCTCCCCCTCTACTTCAGAGTCTTGCCCTACCTCCTCTATCAGAAGAGTTTAAACTTGGGCGGCTAGGTGGCACAGTGAATAGCATACCAGCCCTGAAGTCAGGAGGACCTGAATTCAAATCCAGCAAACACAACACAAAAAACTAGCCGTGTGACTTTGGGCAAGTCACTTAACCCCCATTGCCCTACCTTCCCCCCTCCAAAAAAAAAAAAAAAGAATGCCCAAAGTAAAATAAAATTTTTTTTTAAAAAAGGAGGGTTTAAACTCTTGCCACTTCACCATTATCCATGGATGATGATATTGCTGCCCTCATTGTTGATAATGGCTCTGGAATGTACAAAGCTGGCTTTGTAGGAGATTATCCTGTCTTCCCTTCCACTGCTGGGCATCCCAGACCTCAGGGTATGACTGTGGGTATAGGACAGGAAGACAGGTATGTAAGGAATATGTCCCAGAATAAGAGATTCTGACCTTGAAGTACTTCCTGAACATGGTATTGTCCAGGACAACATAAGAGAAGATATGGCACCATAGTTTCTGCTAGGAGCTCTTTGTACCCCCTGAAGAGCACCCTGTGTTGCTCCCAGAAGTCAGCCTGAATCCCAAAGTCAACACAGAAAAGATGACATGTTGTGTTCAAGTCTTTCAACACACCAAGTTATGCTGGCCCTCTGTGCCTCTGACTATATCACTGATATTCTGATGAACTGCAGAGATGGTGGTTCTATGCCTACATATGAAGGCGATGCTCTTCTCAATGCCATCTTCCATCTGAAACTGGCTGGCTTGTGACCTGAGGGACTAACTCATGGAGGTGTTAATGAGGGAGGTGATACCTATACTACACTACCATAGCTGAGAGGGAAATTTTGATCATTTCCAGGAGAAAACCTGCATTACATTGCCACTGCTGCATTGAGCTCTTCTCTAGATAAGAATCATATGGCCATGTTATCACCATTTGTAATGAGAGGTTCAGGTGTTTCAAAACTTTTCAGCCAACCATCTTATGAATGGAATCCTGCCAAATCCAAAAAACTACCTGCAACTCAATCATAAAGTGTGATGTTGATACCCATGAGGATCTCTATGCCAATACAATATTGTCTGGTGGTACAAGTCTATATTAAGCATTGTTGACAGGATACAGGAAGAGATTACAACCCAGAACTATGAAAAATCGAGATCACTGCCCCAACTGAGCACAAATATTATGTGTGGATTGGAGGCTATATGTGAATCTGAGCCCTTCATTGTCCTTTGCAAATGTTTCTAAATGTAACATTGTTGGTTTTTGTCATCATTGTCAAAGGGTGTGACATACTTGCCCCCCAAAAGATATGAGATTGGCAAGATTTTTTTGTTTGCTCTTTGGTGGTTGACTCCGGATTTTAAGACAGTTTTTAAACTTAGATGAGCATTCTATGGATATTAGAGGCAAATAGTCCCAAAGTTCATGTGTATCTCCAGGATACTTTATCATACTTTTTTTTAGGAGTCATTCTATAAGAAATGGTGAGCAGGCAGATTTCAGAAAAACCCGGGAAGTCTTGCATGAACTGATGCTGAGTGAAGTGAGCAGAACCAGGAGAACATTGTACACAGTAACAGCAACACTGTGTGATGACCAACTTTGTCAGACTCAGCCGTTCTGAGCAATGCATGATCTAGGATAATTCCAAAAGAATCATGATGGAAAACGCTATCCACATCCAGAGAAAGAACTATGGAGTCTGAATGCAGATGGAAGCATACTATTTTCTCTTTTTTTGTTGTTTTTTGTTTTTCTTTATCATAGTTTTTCCCTTTTGTTCTGATTCTTCTTTTACAACATGACTAATGTGGAAATATGCTTAATATGTTCATACATGTATAGCCTATCTCAGATTGCATACTGTCTTAGGGTGGGGGGAGTGAAAGAGGGCAATTTAGGATTCAAAATTTTATAAAAGTTAATACTAAAAACTGAAAATAAAATTTTAAGTCATCCTAGATATTGTGTAGCATATAATTATGAGGTGTTATTTGCCTCTATTAAGCCTGATGTGCTGTACACAAAGGAGCCGTTTAAGAAATGCATAGAATAGGTGATGGGGAAAAGGGAGTAGTATTGCTGACATGTAAATTATGTAATCCTTAAAAAAAAAACACTTGTAGCTTCCACCTTAATATGTGTTCTTTTTTTTTTTAATTTGTCTGAGTTATGTCTGCCCTTCCCAAAATAGATGGAAATAAAGGCTTTTTATAGTTTCCCAGGAGTTCCATGAAACTGACATCAAAACTTGGGGGAGGAGAGGAACTTTACCAGTACACAGATTTAAGACCAGTTCAAATAAAAGTACCCATCTTAACAAAACAAAACCCATAAATGTAGAATAGATAACAAATATATGCAGGGCAAATTTGAAAGGCAAATGCAAAATTGGTTGAGCAGAAGTTTATGGTCACAGGACCTACTCTGGGGAAATGAAGCTATCAGATCAGGTATAAGATTCCCCCCACCCACACCCCATAGATATTGTTGTTGACAGTATGAAAATGTGCATTTTGTTGCACTGAAACCATCCTCCTTGTATTGGTCATTTGTAGGTAAATGACAGAAGAAATGGTGATGAAGGGGGCCCAGAATGGACAGGTGCCATCAATTCTGGCATGGTTCTCAGGATCTCCTGTTTCATTTCCCAGAGAGGATACTCAACTATTGAAAGACCAACCAGGGGGTGGCTAGGTGGCACAGTGAGTAGAGCGTCGTCGGCCTTGGAGTCAGAAGGACCTGAGTTCGGTTCCGGCCTCAGATACTTAACGCACACACAAACAAAAACCTAGCTGTGTGACCTTGGGCAAGTTACTTAACCCCAATTTCCCTCCAAAAAGCAAAAAAAAAAAAAGACCAATGGGGGGGCAGAGCCAAGATGGTAGAGGAAGCACTACATCTGAGTTCTCCTAATACTCTCCTCCCAACAGCTTTAAAATAACACCTCAAATTGAATTTTGGAGTGGAAGAACCAAAAGGTCAAGGTGAGACATTTTTTAGACCAAGATAACCATAAATGGTTGGAAGGAGAGATCTATGACATGGAAATGAAAGCTGGCCTGGAGCCTATGTGATAGCAACAACAGTCTTGGGCCCTAGCATTGATAGCAGCAGCAGAAGCAGAAGCTCCCAACCCATAGATGGTATGAGGATCAAGCAACTGGTCAGAGATCACAGAGGACCCCTGTATTAGCACTTGTTACAAGATTGGATGCTGTTTGGAAGCTCCATGACCTATACCCACTTCCAGGTCACAGTTACAGAGAGGAGAGTAGTTCTTTTGGTCCCAAGAGAGCAGGGACCCTGAGGAGATAAGAGAACTTGAGTCTGCAAAGAATCAGTGGGCTTTTCCTGGGTAAAGACTAGATGCAGACCAAGAGAACAGTGATCACACCTCTCCCCAGATCACATCAGCTTGGAAACACCAAAAACTTCCAAATCCCCAAAACCTACTCTGAAAATAGCAGTGGGAAAAAGCCTGAGGCTTGGGACAGTGCTCACCTCCACTGTGGGAAGAGAACCCAACTTTAACATAAAGTTCAAATTCAAGAAATAAGCTGGGAAAAAATGAGCAAACAACAAAAAAAGGCTCATGCATAAAAAGCTACTGTGGTGACAAGGAAGATCAAGATACAAACTCAGAGAAAACTATGTCAAAATAATTGCAAGCAAAGCCTCAAAGGAAAAAAAGTGAATTTGACACAAATCCAACAAGAATTTCTGGAAGAACTAAACAATGATTTTTTAAAAAATCAAATAAAAAAATGGTAAAGGAAAAACCGGGAAAAGAATTGAGAGCACTGCAAGACAAATATGAAAAATTGTGACAAGAGGCGCACACACACACACACACACACACACACACACACACACACACACACTACCTTAAATAGAATTGGCCAAATGTTAGAAGAGGTATAAAATTCCACTGATGAAAATAGTTCCATAAAAAGTAGACTTGGCCAAATGGAAAAGGTTCAGAAGTTCACCGAAGAAAGTAATTCTGTTAAAATTAGAATTGGGGGGCAGCTAGGTGGTGCAGTACATAGAGCATCGGCCCTGGAGTCAGGAGGACCTGGGTTCAAGTCCAGTCTCAGACACTTAACATAAAAAAAACTAGCCATGTGACCTTGGGCAAGTCACTTAACCCAAACTGCCCTCCAAAAAGCAAATAAAATAAAATAAAATAAAAAATTAGAATTGGACAAATATAAGATAATGAATGCATGAGATTTCGAAGAACATTAAAACAAAGATAAAAGAATGAAAAGGAAAATATGAAATATTGTATCAGAAAAAACAAGTTACCTATAAAATGGATCAAGGGGAGATAATTTAAGAATTTCTGGACTAACTGAAAACCATGATAACATTTCAAGCAATTTTAAAAGAGAGCCCCTAACATGGAAGTTGGGAAATAGAGTATGACGTCTTACTGTGGAATAGTACCGGGATCAGAATGTGAGGGCAGCAGGCCCACACATGATAATTTGGAGGGAGCTTGTGTTTTCCTCTAACTCTGTGTCCTTTGCTCTTGATTTTATAAGAAGTCGACTGTTTCATGTTTATAACATACCAGTATCATGTGACTATGGGAAGTACACTCATAAGTATAATTGTCAATAAGGTATATGTTCATTTCTGATTTTTTTCATGATAGTAATGATAGACATCAGAAATGTTTATGGTTATCTTATGTAAGGTGACAGGCAGTAATCTGCCCCCTTCCTTGCTTGGGAGATAACAGAGAAAGAAGGCAGAGAAAAAGACATGGTGGGAAGAGAATGGCTGCTATTGAGAACTGGAGATCTCTCTCACTCAGCCAGAGAGAGATTTATTGACCAGGGCACTGTCAGGAAATAGGGGAATAAAAGGCAATATTTGGCACAGACCCTAGCACCTGAGCTAAGGTGCAGAAGGAGCCTGAAAGAAGAGGCTAACAGAGCAGGCTGGTGGAGGTTCTCCAGAAGAAGGGAGATACAGGTTTTGAACCACAGCAATTCCCACTGGATGATTCAAAGAGCTGGCAAATAAGCAGAAACCACAGGGTCCCAGGTGTATATTGTACAGGGAATCAGGTGGCCCCCAAAATAGCCAGAGTTGAGGAACAGCTAGAGTTTAGAAAAACACCTAGGTGCAGGAGGAGCACCCCAGAGAAAGGGCAGGGCAACACAGAGACCAGGAGGCCCATGGCCAAGAAGGCTCAAGCTGGGCCAGTCCCAAAGAGAAGCCAGATGATAGCTCTAAGACATGAGCTGTTCTCTAGTAACTGATGTAAGCCTGCATACATATTCTTGAAGAGGTTCATGGGCATCTCTTCAAGCATCTGCCTTGCCACAAAAAAATCCCCCATGACCAGATAACAGCACGCATTTTTGTTCTATTTTCTCATCCCACTGGGCAGTGAACTAAAATTTTACTGAGGGTATGGGAGCAGAAGGAAAATTATGTTATAACTTTTTAAATATCATGATTTAATTAAAATATTTTGCTGACATACTAAGTGTATTCTATGATATCCCTCTCAAAATCAAACAGATAGGAGAGGTTCTCAGCCTTACAGTTTGGAGAAGATTCAGACCCAATTAATTGGCTAGCACCTTCCCCCAGGAGAAGGGAACATGTGAATTCCCAAGGGCAGCAAGAACCCAAGGTGGGGTGGACAAGCAGAGGTAGGAAAACCTGTCCTTAGCAGTGGCCAGGAATCAGGGAGAGGACAGGTTGGTCCTCTATGAGCAAGCTGTAGGGGAGGAGATATCAAGAAGGGCCATAAGCACTTAAAGGTTATTAATTACTCACAGGTATGTGCATGAGGGTGGCAATATACCCACAGGCACGTAGTGATGACAGTAGTTTGGGTGCACAGCAGGCTTGTAACCAGATGTAGAGCCCAGATTTCCCCAGTCTCTATCCTTCTATCTGGTGACTGCTGGGGGCCATTATGGGGACTGAGTTGGGTGGGGGTGGCAAGAGCAGCGAATCAGCAGGTATGGCTTTCTACTCCCTTATCCCCAAGGATAATGATTAGTAACATTCCTTAACCTGACCCACCTGCATCAGAGGGAACATGCTAAATCAATAGCCTGCTGCTAACCTGCCTTTCCTAAACTTCAGCACAGCTGACTCAGCCAACAGTTGGGTACAAAGGAACTTCCAATGTAGAAGTGGGTCAATCAGTGGTCAGCCATGGAGGCACTTCTCTCAGCTAGTGCATAACCAATCAGTGAATGCTCACACCCTCATGACTCAGGACAGTGGGACTCCTGCTATAAGGCATTGCTTCCATTGGAAAAAATCAATGTATTTTTCTAAGAGTGAGACACAGAAGAAAAAAAGATAAAGGAGACAACCTAAAAAGGAGAGAAAGGAAGGAGCTCAATGTTGATGCTAGTTCATATGGGATTCCAAGGATACAGGAACACCAAAGAAGGAAAGAAAGAAGCATTAAGCACCTACAAGCCTGTCACCATGCTAAATAAGCTCTTTACAAATAGCTCATTTGATCCTTAAAACAATCCTGGGAAAGAGTTGTCATTATCTCCGTTTTTACAATTGAGGAAACTGATCCCAACAGTTTAAATGACTCGAGGTCCTCATAGCTAGCTACCAAAGTCTGAGATCATATTTGAACTTGTCTGACTCTAAGCCTAGCCACCTAGTCACTGTGCTGCCACCTAAAGGCATGGTCTGTGAAATGAAGAAAAAATGTAGCAGAAGCTAGAAGTCAAAAACATGAAGCAAAACTTCTCTGGAAAGGGCAAGGCCACAGAGTTGTGTTTGGTTTTGTTCTTGTTTTGTTGTTTGTTTGGTTTTTTTTTAATTTAGGAGGGTGGAGTGGAGAAAGAGAAAGTTCAGAAATGTTGGAAAAGAATTTAGGCACTGTAAAAAAAAAAGCCAAGGAGGTGGCATGGTCTCTGGGAGCAGATTGGCATCTAAATACTACTGGAAGCAAAATTAATTATAGTATTCCAGTGAGGGATGGGATAAAGATCAGTGCCAATGAAAGGAAGATAGACAAAAACGGGCCTAATAACTATAAACTTAAAGATTGATGAATTAATTCAATACAAATGTTGCAGAATAGATAAGAAGGAAAAAAAATTAACCATCTGCCACAGAGAAGAAATAATCTGAAAGATGAAGATGTATTTAAATTGAAAGCCAGAAGTCTGGAAAAAATATTGTACATATGAGGTGAGATTCCCTATCTATCTCCCAAAAAGTAACATGCTTTCAGACAAAGAATTTTGGACAGAGAAACAAGGACACTGCATTTTACTTAAAAGCAACATAAGCAATGGAAAAATATCAGTGCTCAACATATCTGCTCCAGCATACATAGCATCTAAACTGATAAGGAGAAATTGAACTGTGTAAGCCCATCACCCAAACTGTAAAACCAAACTGTGTAAGCCCATCACCCAAACTGTAGTAGAATCAAAGCTGGATAAAGCTAAAAAAGAGAGAGTGAAAGGAGAAATAGAGAACTCAGCTGAGTGTTGGAGATGTTAGGTCTGAAAGACTTGTGATCATATCTACTGAATGAGAATACTAAGGCTTAGACATCAGAGGCACCTTATGGCACCTTAACAAAAAACAAGGGAAGAAAGATGTTCAAAATATGAAAAAAGGAACATGAATACATCCTTCTCATACAATAATAGACAAAAGTTATTAATAGCAGGAACATAAGCAAACCTACAGACCTAAGTGGAGCCTTGATATGACATGCCAAGTCATGAGTGGTTCATTGAAACAAAGGGTAGTGATATTAAAAAGAAGATGCGCTAAGCACATGCTTTGCACACAGTAATAATTATGTAATTATGACATGTTCAGTAATGTGAAGACCAAAGAATAAATCACCAAGATAATGGATTTAGTCTGGAAAAGAGGGTGAAAAAGTTGAGCCATCTTACATTATAGGGATGCAGCTAAGAGTCCCCAAAGGAAACCTGTCTCAGATAATCTGCATTCAGAAAGGCCAGAAAGACAAGATTCAGGAACTAATAATGCAATTTTAAGAAGTCACCCCCACACACACTCCAACCCCTTCCTCTCTGCCCGCAGGAGGGGCCCCAGATGCAAGCAGCAGCAGCTCCTGCCCTTGCAGGCTCACCTGCCTAAGGCTGAGGTGCAGCAGGCAGCAGCAGCCAGAGGGTGTGCCCCTCTCACATCTTTGCCCCTCTCTGTGCAAGAGGTTGAGACTGAAGAGACTCAGTATCCCTGCAGTTCTTGACCAGCAGCCTGCTCTAAGTCCAGGACCTCTGTATGTAAGGAGGGTTTTATTATCCTTTTTTGAGTTCAGTTTCTCAGGATCCATGGCCATGGCAATGGATAGTATTCAGGTGTTAGATAATAACTCCCAGAATAGCCCCAAGGATCCTAAATAGTAATTCCTAGAATCATAATGATAGACAGTCCTACTGAAGCTGCCCTATGAGATATGGGGGTGACATAATTAATATTTACTACACTTGTACAAAATGATTGTGCAGAATGATGATATTGCTAAAGTTAACCTGTGAGCTTAATGTTAGCAAGATGTCTTCTTTGTTGCCCTATAAAGCAAGTGGGCACTGGTCAATGAGTGGAGGAAACCATGAAGAACCCATAGGGGAATCTGTGTGTGCCTTAATGGGCCTCCATCAAGGCTTGAGGGGGTTTAGGGAAGTGCACAAGCTGTGCCTCTCTCTATTGACCCCATCAAGACATAGAGGTAGTTGCTCCCCCTTCACTCCAGCCCCTGTGAGAAGGGTGATTAGGGAATGCTGTAGGAGCTGGTACTCCCATTATCAGCAACCCTTTGAGAAGACTAGACTAGAATAAAGTAAGATTATTAATCCCTCTGAAGCTGTCTTCCTGTCCTTCCTATCTGACCAGATCAAGAGGGAACCTGTTAAAGGCTGGAGTCCAAAAACTCCAGTGCCTCTTTTATGTTATCTATGAAACAACCTCCCAAGTGGTTAGTGTGCTGACTCACAGAAGGCATCTTGGGCCCAAGCAACAGGTGATCCCAGAAGGCTGAGGGGCAAGGAGAGGGTAGGCAGAGAACCTGAGAACTGCAGCCCCAGAGACTGACATGAATGAATTTGGGGTGGGGAGCAGGGGTGCGAAGGCAAATGAAAAAGTTGGAGTTCCTTCCCTGGGTAACGTGGAACACAACTCTAGGTTGTGGATCTGGGCTCCTCCTGGAGCTGAGCATTAGAAACCCTCAGGCTAATGAGGATGAGTGTATCACCTTCATAGACAGATCACATCACTAACCCAAGAGTTTCATTGGAACATCTTTAACTTGCAATCAGTGGGGCTGACTTGCACTGAGCCATTCCGAGCACATCAGCCTGCCTGCCAGGTGGCCAACCGCACATCATCATGTTATATGGGTGCCTTTGGAACAGAGTTGTTGTTTTGTCTTCTGTAGTACTGTTTTTTTTGTTTGTTTGTTTGTTTGTTTTTGTTTTTTGGGTTTTTTTGTTGTTGTTGTTGTTGTTTTTTGCTTTTTTGGAGGGCAGTTGGGGTTAAGTAACTTGCCCAAGGTCACATGGCTAGGTTTTTGTTTGTGTGTGTTAAGTGTCTGAGGCCAGATCTGAATTCAGGTCCTTCTGACTCCAGGGCCAGCACTCTATTCACTGCGCCACCTAGCCACCCCCTGTAGTACTTTTTTTTTTTTAAATAGGAGTTACACTTTCCATCTTGCCTCTTTAGCACGTTTTATCCTAATAAGCTAACCTTTAGAGATGAACTTAGAATAGAGAATTATTCATTACCTACTTTGACTTGACCCAGTTTACTTACACTAATGGTAATTTTCTTTGACTCATTTTTGGGGGTGGGAAGGGAGAAGTAATGGGAGAGGAAGACTTGAGAATGGGAAGAAGTCTTCTATGCTTGACTTGAAAACTTTCCCAAACTAGATTTGGTTCTTCTGAAAAGGGGGTTCTTCCAAGAAGGGGGTTCTTCCTGTATGAACACACAACAACAACAACAACTTTATGAAAATGTAAAGAATGTGACAGATAAATGTAAATGTAAAGAAATGTAAATGTAAAGAAAATTACAATGATTGGAATTGAAAGGGGGCTGGAATGGTGTTTAAAGCAGTTTGCCTGCCAGCCTCCTCCTTCTGCCCTTGCATTGCAACAGTTTAATGTATCTAAGGCTAACTGGGAAATACTCCCACCAGATCAAAGCAGAGAATGAGAAGGAAAAAGAACTTATTTGTGGGGAAAGAAGAATTCAAGGCTCCACAGACTGCCTGTCTGGAGTAGCTTTTGAAAATCTGTCCTTGTAATATGTTTTTAAAAGGCTGGTTTTCATAAATCCAAAGACTCTAGCTTCTGGGATAAGAATTCACTATTTGACAAAACTGCTGGGAAAACTGGAAAATAGTATGGCAGACACTAGGCATATACCAATATCTTATACTGTATACCAAGAAATGGTATATACAAGATGTATACGAGAATGTATACACAAATGTATATAGGAAATGGGTACATGATTTATACATAAAGGGTAAGACTATAAGAAAATTAGGAGAACAAGGAATAGTTTACCTTTCAGAGCTATAGAGAATGGAAGAATTTATGACCAAACAAGAGAACATTATAAAATGCAAAATGGATAATTTTGATTACATTAACCTAAAGTTTTTGCACAAACAAAATCAATGCAACCAAGTTTAGAAGGGAAGCAGAAAGCTGGGAAACAATTTTTATAGCCAGTGTATCTAATAAAGGCCTCATTTCTAAAATATATAGAGAACTGAGTCAATTTTATAAAAATATAAGTCATTCCCCAATTGATAAATGGCCAAAGGATATGAACAGGCAGTTTTCAGAGGAAGAAATTAAAGCTATCTATGGTCATATGAAAAAAATGCTCTAAATCACTATTGATTAGAAAATTACAAATCAAAACAACTCTTAGGTACCACATCACACCTATCAGATTGTCTAACATAACAAAACAGGAAAATGATAAATGTTGGAGAAGTTGTGGGGAAATTGGAACACTAATTCATTGTTGGTGAAGTTGTGAATTAATTCAACCATTCTGGAGATCAATTTGGAACTATGTCCAAAGGGTTATAAAACTGTGCATACCCTTTGACCTAGCAATACCACTTCTAGAGCCATATCCCAAAGAAATCATAAAAAAGGGGGAAAGGACCCACACATTCAAAAATATTTATAACAGCTCTTTTGGGAAAGAATTGGAAATTGATGGGATGCCCATCAATTGAGGAATGACTGAACAAGTTGTGGTAAATTAATGTAATTGAATACTATTGTGCTATAAGAAATGATGAGTAGGCAGATTTCAGAAAAACCTGGAAAGACTTACATGAACTGATGTTGAGAAAAGTGAGCAGAACCAGGAGGACATTGTACACAGTAATAGCAACATTGTGTGATGATCAGCTTTGATAGACTTGGCTCTTCTCAGCAATGCAATGAATGCTCTAAGACAATTCCAAAAAAAGCATGATGGAAGATACCATTCACGTCCAGAGAAAGAACGATGGAGTCTGAATGCAGATGGAAGCATACAATTTTCATTTTTGTTGTTGTTTTTTGGTTTTTCCCTTTTGTTCTGATTCTTCTTTCACAACATGACTAATGTGGAAATATGTTTGATATGATTGTACATGCATAACCTATATCAGATTGCTTGCCATCTTGGGAAGAGGGGAGGGAGGGAGGGAGGGAGAAAAAAGTTTGGAACTCAAAATCTTCTAAAAGTGAATGTTGAAAACTTTCTTTACATGTAACTAGAAAAAGTAAAATACTATATAAAAAAAGAATACTTCATATGATAGGAGGTATGTATGGGAACATAGATAAATTAGTATATTGCTGATCAAGTTGTAAATTAGTATGAGCATTTTTAATTATGCAAATAAAGCAATAAAAAACTCCATACCCCTTGACCCAAAAAATCCATTACAAAGTTTATGCCCAAGGAGGTCATTGATATGAAATTTGCTATATATACCCAGATATTTATAACAGCATTCTATTGTAGTAGCAAGGAAGTGGAAACAAAGTAAATTCCCATCAACTTGGTTATGGCTCAACAAATTGTGGTTCATTAATGGACTGAAAGATTACTATAATGTAAGAACAAATAAGATAGTATTTAGCACAATGCTTGGCACAAGGTAGGCATTTAATGATTGCTATTTTTCATGAATATGAAAGATACTGAGAATCACAGTCATAATTGCATCAACTGCTCCAGAGTGAAGTAAACAGAGCCAAGAAAACAACAGACACAAGGACTCCAGCAACATAAATGGAAAAGACAAAAACCGCAAAACAATTGCCCATGAATGTTGCACAATTACAAAGAACAGAACAAGCATGGCCCAGAGAAGACAGCTGAAGACACAGATACAGAACAGATTTTCAGTGTATTGATTGGTTGTGCAGGAGAGATTTAGGCTATGCAAAACTTGAGAGATCAATAAAAATAGATTTTAAAACAAAAACATTTTTAAAAACCAGAATTGCACATGGGGAGGGGTGGAGGTGCGGGGAATGCAGTAGCCTCTCCATCTCCTTGCTTTGTGACAGTGCTCTCGATCTTTCACTGAGCTGCTGCCAAAGAGATTTTCTCATAGCATAGATAGAGCGTGTCACTTGCACACTCCATCAACTCTGTGTGCATTCTGATTACCTTGAGAATAAAGGAAGGATAGACCCTTTTTTTTTAGTTTTCATAACACTTATCAATAATCCCTCTTCCCCTCCAACATACTATCATTCTATCAGTCTATCATTCTAGCCTCATTATAAAACACTCCATCTCCCACACATCATAACCAAGCTAAACTGACCCTCTATCTCTTCTCCCTCACTGCTCCTCACAAGTGGCACCCTATCTCCAACCTTCCTGCCTTTACACTAGCTGTCCCCGATGCCTGGAAAGCACCTCCTCCTTCCCTCTGCCCCATAGCATGAATACCTCCTTTTCTTCAAGACAGAAATCAAACCCTAAATTTCTGCAGAGCTTTCCTGATCCTTCCCATTGCTTGTGTCCTGACTCTCCTCCCACCCAGCTAACAACTATCTTGCATCAAATGACATTGTATTTATTGGCAATTATTCTCTAAGGGAAAGAGTTCCCTCCCTACCTCAACTGCTGTAGTCACAGAAGGCCCAGCTGACGAAGTCAGAGTTGTAAGAGCTGGTTCAGTTTTGAAAGAATTCAATTAGACCTTCTCTTTAGCCAAAGGGAGCTTTATTGACGCAAAAGTATATGGGCCTGAGACTTAGCAAGGAGCTAAACAAAGGCATTGACATAGAAAAGGACCAGACTTCTATAGCCAGAGAGTTACACAGTCTGTAGGATGATGATGTAATTTCAGTGCTTCTAATGGGGGTTGGAGACTTAGGGACAGGATGAAGAAGATGGATGACACAGCATAAGGGAAATGGGAAATTTTATGACCCAGGATGGGGGGAGACAAGGAATTCCATGGTCCAGGACAAGGGGGAAGTTTTATGGCATTTCAAGATAAGGGAAGAGACTTTAGGACACTCTCAGGCTCAGGAGGGCCTCCCAAGGTACTGAGAAAGCAGCACTTGATATCATATTTGCCCTTAGGGGACCTCTGTATCCACATCACCACCATGTCAGTACAAACTATCAAGGAGCCGTTAATGAATTTTCTCACAACTTCCCAGTGGGAAAATCAGTTACTAAATCACCCTGAAACAATTTAAGGAGATTGGCTATTGGATGTGTGGAGGGAATTCCAATTTTTATCATAATCAATATGATATATGTAATGAATATAGTAATAGCTGAGATACTGCAGAATTGCCTTTTCCACCTTGTGAGTCAGACTGATCCAGATCAATTCAGGCTGTGTCGTGAGTCTAACTATATCCATTACACATATCATATTGATTATAAAAACCAGAATTCCCTCCACAGATGATAACAGCTGACACTGCACAGGAAATATTTTTAGCTGTTTCAGAGAATCCGTCAATTCCCTTGGGCCTATTTAAAAAAAAAAAAAGATTCAGAAATTAAGGAATCCAGACTCATTGGTACTTAGTTGGGGAGAATCCTTAAAGGAAGAAGAGGGGACTTTGTCTCCTTATTCAAGATTGGCCTTGACAACAGCTGTTGGACCAAGAAAAAGCACACCTAGTCAGGAGAGGAAATTCAAACCCACCCCAGACACAGACCCAAAGAGATCCCCTAGGGATGGGGGTAAATAGTTTAGAGGAGCACGTTCCCTTGCAACTGAGAAGGGTATGTGCAGTATACTCAGCCAAGGGGCAGCCCCTGGGAGCCCTGCTGAGCCACACACCCAACTCTGATGCGGTGCCCAAGCAAAGCTACGTGAAGACATTACAAAGAGAGAAAGGACTTCTGGGGCCTGCAGCACCTGGAATTGTATGACATATGATTGAATTGTAAGAATTAATGGAAAAAAATTTTAAACATTTACTATAATGCAAAGTATTTGACTAAATGCCAAGCATAAAAACGTGAAAATAAAACAGTCTCTGTTCTCAAAGTTATATTCTTAAAAGGGGAGACAGAGTAAAGAGATGGTTTTGTCCTAAGTCTGAACGCAACAAGTGGTACATAAAGTGCCACAACAAAGCAGGTGATGATTGCATCTTCCTTAGTGACATGGCCCTTAATAAGACCACATCCAGTGAAGACAGTGCCAGGTATTGTGGCTGGGAGACCTTTCTTTTCTGAGCTTTCAGAAGGCATGGCTGCTGCCAGATCTCAACAAGAGTCATCTTCTCCATCTTCTTTTTATCCTCTTCCTTCCTCCTCCTTCTTTCTTCTTCCTCTTCTTTTTCTTTTCTTTCTTCTTCCTTCTCTTCTTTTTTTTCATCTCCTCCTTCTTTTCCTTCCCTCACCACATATGGTCCCCTTCTGTATTTGGGGCACCATAACCTTGTATGTAGATGCTCTGTCCATAGGAATATAATTTTTGGTTGCTTATATTTTGTAAAATACTTTGGAGTTTAAGGATTAGTTTTTAAATTTTTTGAAATTTATTTATTTTTCAAAAAGCTTAGACAATTTACTCTTTATCCTGGGCATTTTTCATTTATGGTTTCCTGAATATAGCTCAGAAGAAAAAAAAAGCAGGCTTTTTAAAAAGCCCATTGTGTTTTAAATGGTGCTATTTGACTAAGCCTTTAAACTCAAATCATTCTGGCTTTTAATTGAATGGCCAATAATGGCTGTCATCTTTCCTTCCAGAAGAGAAGTAAAATGACAATCAGGATGTTTGAGTCAAGTTACAGTGTGTCCAACTGAGGCTGATCAGGCCAGTAGGAACTTGGAATACTCTACCACAGGTCAGGCAGAAATAGTCCATAAGGTCAATAATATCCCTCAGCCCAAGCCTTGGTGGCTCATTGTTTAGTTTTTGATAACTTAGAATGAGTGTAAATAGCATTGTTTTCTGTGCTGGTCAGAAACTCCCCTTCCAGAATGATATCTTTATAATGGTAAATCTCAGTTCTTACATAGCCCTTAGTCATTGAATGAGCATTGCCTCAAACAGGCTGAGACCAGGAAAAGACCTTAATTTAGAAGTGGCAAGGTCACCCACTGCATCCTGGGCCATCACCACTCATCATGACTTTTGTCTTGCCACTGATCTTTGTTGATTCTGGAGGACAGGCAACTTTGCACAGCTCTGCCTCACACATATCTAATTCATCCTTGTGATGTCATTGATTCTCTTTGAGAATGAAGGATGAACAACCACAAATGTCCTGGAAGATGGCTGTAAAGGTTAAGGACACTATTATTCCCAAAGTTTTGAATGCAACCTTCTGGATTGTCTCCAAAGGGATAAAAGTGAGGGTGGTAGTCCAGATGCTATGACCTTTAGGCCTGTCACCTCTCCAGAGTTCGATCTAAGAAAGACAAACAAGATTAGACTGTAAGCATGTGTTTATTTCTCTCAAAGTGGGCAGATATGCATATGAATGCATGGGAGCTCAACTAAAAGGAACTCAAAAAATGGTTAGTTGAAGATTATATACCCGCAGAGTAAGGAAGTTTCCCTCCCTGGACTCAGGATGCCTGTGTCTTTTGTCAACCAAAATTTTGGTTTCCATTGAACAAGATGGTTGCCCCCTCAGGGTGTTTTGTTCCTGTCAGTCATAAACAAGGGAATGTCATAAAACAACAAGATAAACAGAGAAATGTCATTAATCAAGAGACCGTCCATTTCAAGGTACCTGGTCTTTATTAGTCATAAATAGGAGAATGCTCCAGGTCAGCTTCCTCAGATCTTGGAACTGCTGGCACAGCAAGAGAACCTTGGGTTCATTCAGAGAGTATCACAAAGGATTACTGATAGGGGCTCAAACCATCCTCTCCAATTGGCTAGTCCAGGTTTTCAGGCTCCTTCAGGTGCTGAGGGGCTCAAGCAGGTTTCACAGGGGACATGCCAGCTCCCGAATCTTCCTTGGCACACTGCAGCCTTGGTTAGGCTGTTTGCTCACTCTCTTGGTGGCAATTTATTCACAGCTGGCATTGGTGGTGACCAAGATTACAGACCCCCAGGGGCGGCTAGGTGGTGCAGTGAGTAGAGTGTTGGCCCTGGAGTCAGAAGGACCGGAGTTCGGATCCGGCCTCAGACACTTAATGCACACACAAACAAAAATCTAGCCGTGTGACCTTGGGCAAGTTACTTAACCCCAATTGCCCTCCAAAAAGCAAAAAAAAAAAAGATTACAGGCCCCCTTCTCCACAAGGGTTACTTCTCAGCACTATTTCCAAGAAAGTGGAACTGATGGGGTACTTGGGATCTATGTTTGTAACACAAGTCTGTAATATCAGTTTGTAACATCAGTTTGTAAAATCAATTTGTAAAACCAGTCTGTAAAGTCACATTCCCCCACCCCCAGCCTCAGAGCATTAACTCTGCCCCTTCTCCCCTACAAGTACTCTGCCCGGCAACAAACAACTCATGAATTGTTTATCTCTGCTTGGAACAATAACAAGCTATACCTATGAATCCTTCACTAAACTATCTATAAACATTTTAGTTTAGGCAAATGTTATCTCCCCCTAGTATAATGTAGTATAATGGCCACCTGCATCTATGAATCCTTTAATGTACTATCTATAGGTTAACTCCTTAGCCAGTTATATATATATACTGAGTCTCCCTTAGCCTTGGTTCCCAACATCCATTTTGTCAAACATGACACTGATGGGTGGCAGACTAGGCACTTCTCAGTCAGCCCTGACTGCTAGCTGACTTAGTGATGTTTCAAGCCTAAAACCACACCTCCAGGTAGCCCCCTCTTGGGCTATTTCCCAGGGAATTATGGGCAATACACCTGCACAATTGATATTAAAAGTGCATGGTCCTTTAAGCACTGGCCACTCCTTAACTCCTCCCTAGTTTAGCTCACCTAGTTAGCATAATTGACACCTGACTTACTGTCTTGACTCCTTAAAACTATACCTGTGACTTCTTTAAGTCTGCAGGCTCCCTAAGAACCCCTGCCCGCTGTAAAGCATAATAATAAACTTGCAGGTTCCCTAAGGAATCTTGCCCCCTGTAAAGCGTAACAATAAACTTTTACAATCCTGATTTCAAGATTGCTTGAGCCTAGTGAATTCCTCCCAGACTCAGGGACTCTGGTCATTGATCTTGATTAGAGCCCCTGTAAAACCTATTGCCCTTCCCCCATCAGACCTAAAAGCAAAGCTAGTAGTCAAGGGGGCACTACTATTCCCAGGGTCTTGGATAATCATACTACACTGGGATCTAAGGGACAGGAGATAGCAAAATAGGGAGAATTCAGAAAAACCTATAAAATACATGAATTGCCACAATGTCGATTAAGCAAAACAAAGAAAATAATATATATGTCTAACAACATAAAGGAAAAGAATGTTAACAATAATAAATGTTACATAATTATAATGACCAACTTGAACAGAGAGAAGTTAAGAGGGACATCAGTGACCATTGCTTGTTATTATTGTTCAGTCATGTCTGACTCTGCTTGACATCATTTGGGGTTTCCTTGTCAAAGATACTGGAGTGGTTTGCCATTTCTTTCTCCTTTCATTTTACAGATGAGGAAACGGAGGCAAATGGGATCAAGTGACTTGTCTAGGTTCCTATGGCTAGTAAGTGCCTGAGGCCAAATTTGAACTTAGGTCTTCCTGACTCCAAGCCAGGGGCTCTATGCCCTGAGCCACCTCAGCTGCCCATTCTTCAAGTACTGAATACTATATTCTTCAAGAGTCTCAATGGTGGCTCGTCCTGGAGACCTACACAGTGTACCCTAAGAAGACTGACCTAATGTGAAGGCTAATTGTTGCCCCCTTGTTCTTTCTAAGCTTCTGACCCAGTTTGGATATAGAATTGTAGGCTTGTCCTTGACTGGAGTAGCTGGTAGCCTGCTGCTAGCTCAGCATCTGCCAGCTTGCTGGAAGGCTCTGAAGGTTCAGGTGGACTGATCGAGTCCAGCTTGATCTGAATTCCTGGTCTTGGTTTTTCTGTTAGTGCCAGCAGATTAGTAAGGGCTGAACCAGAAAGAAGAGTGATAGTTACTGCTCTCTTAAGCTCCTCCCTCTTTGCCCAGTAAACAGTGTGAAGTCCACCATGGTTCCTTGCCTTGGTACAAATCCCACATTTGGACCACCTGTAGGTACAGCTTTCCTTCTCAGTTCACACTGGATCTATGATCCATCTCTGGGATCAGAGCACATCAGGGCAAATTGGCTCGTTTTCCTTGTCTCTACACATCTTTCAGACTGGATTCTGAGATTGCTCCTTTCCCAAGGACAATGCCTCATTCTCTAGTTCAGTCCCCAGGTTGGAAGGCTGTTGTGAGAGGCTTCTGATTTCCTTGTGCTGACCTCAGTTGCGGGGGAGGCGGGGGGGGGGGGGCAGGCACACTATTTTCTCCTTTGATTTTGTTATCACTGCTTGGTCTGGTCCTCCTTCTAGGTATTTGTTGGAAGAATTGTGATGGAGAGATGGGTCATACTGCTTGTTCCTAGAGTTGGTGGTGAAATTCTTATGACAGTGTTTTCCCTATTTAAAAAAAAACAAACACTTAATATAACTGGTCCATAAACATGAAACTCTGACTCTGTTTTCCCATCTATGTATGCACATATAGGTAGGTAGATAGGCAGGCAGGCAGATAGATAGAAAGATAGATAGATGGATGGATAGATAATTGCTACCTAACATTAATTAGTTCAACAAAGAGAGTTTAGGCAAAAGTTGTTTATTCAGGTTTCTGATTTCCATAGCAATGTTACAAATGGACAATTTCTCTTATAAAGCCTGTTCTCTCTGCTGATACTGCCAATACCTTGATCTAAGACCTCCTCTTTTCTCTCTCTGTCTCTCTCTCTCCTTTTTTCTTCTTTCCCTTCTATCATATATATATTCCATACCCTTACCTGGGGATGCTCTGCCCAAAGGGAATGTAAATTTTAATATTTTAATCTCTGGAACTTTTTTTCTCTCTCTCTTAAGAGACCAGCCTTAATCCCAAACCATGCTGGCTCTTACTGATTGGTCAACAATAGGTCCCAGGCCAAGCCCTACTTGGTCATTATTTGGGCCCACAATTGGCTTAGAATAAATGTAAATAGCAATTGTTTTTGTTTTGACCCCTTGAGAGTCTTCCCCTCCCAGATCAAAAAAAAAAAAATTTTTAAGAGACCATTCTCTGCCTCATTTCTTATTAAGCCTTAATCACTGAGTTGGTGTTGCCTCAGTAAAACTGAGACCTCTTAAAGACCTTAGTTTGAAAAAGCCAAGGTCCTGATGCAGTAGTGGGACCTGGACAGCAAAAGCCCTAAGATCAAGTCTCTGAAAGCCTCCCAGTTTCTCAGTAGGCCCCTCCCTATGAGAAAATTTTTTCTTATAGCAGAACACATTATCTTATCAGAACAGATATGGGGTGCCTGGTCCAAGGATTTTTGTCCCTGGATGGCCAAAGGACTCTCCCTCATGCCAGATCCCCAAGGTCCATGCCTCTGGCAACGAAACAAAAAAGTTGTCTTTTTTCCCTCAGTGTCTGGCATCAAAAAATTAACTCTGCAGACTCCCTGTGTTTTCCCATCCATAGCTCCCAGACACCTGAACCTCTAGATTACTTAATGAACATCCTTGGCATTCTTGGAGTCCCAACATTCCTAACTGCTTGGGTCTCTGTTTTGCCAATGAGATACCCACAGCAGCTGCTAAGAATATGCAGGCATATTCCCAGGTTTGAATTGCAAGGTATAACAGACTCTCCTCCTTGAAGATGAAACAAATACATTTGTGCAAATACCAGTAAGCCAAATCCATCATAGTAACAAAGAAGTCTATTCACATTGCCAATGCAGGAAGCACTGACACCCCAAGCATTCTTTTTAAGACAAAATCCACAGAGACCACAAACCTCTCCAAGACTTCCCTTCCATTAGCCCTGCCCCCAAAACAAGTTCCCCCAGGCAAAAATCTTTCTTCTCTCTCACTCATCTCATGCTAGCTGCTCTGCTCTGCCTGCTTTCTCTCTCTCTCTCTCTCTCTCTCTCTCTCTCTCTCTCTCTCCCTCTCTTTCTCTTTCTCCCCCCAGTTGTCTCATTCACCCTTCCTGCTCCACCCATTCAGCAAGCTCCACCCACCATGGGTTCCATGTGATCACATAGGCCTATTAAGGGGCAGAGAAGATCTTCAAATTCCCTTACCATTACAGTCCCCCACTACATCCTGGTTCATCTCCAGTTGTCCTGATCTATATATATTTGGCCACTGGACCCAGATGGCTTTGGAGGAGAAAGTGAGGCTGGTGGCTTTGCACAGCCTGCCTCACTTAAATCCAATTCACTTGCATGTCATGGCATCACCTTCCTGATGTCATGGTGTTATTTGAGAACAAAGAAGAAAAAGCAACCTCTCCTTATGATGATAGTGATATCCTTCTGGTTGGTCTCCTTTCTTCAAGTCTCTTCCCACTCAGCTGCCAAAGTGATCTTCCTAAAGCTCCGGTCTATGTATGTTATTCCCTATTCAATGAACTCCAGTGGCTCCCTGTTGCCAACAGGATCAAATATAAAATCATCTATTTGTTGCTCAAAGTCCTTCATAACCTGACCCCTTCTTAACTTTTCAGCCCTTTACTTTCTCCGGTGTACCTTGCTGGTGCCATAATACTGGCCTCCTCACTGTTCCTTCCACAAGAAACTCAATCTCCTGAATCTGAACATTTTCACTGTCTCTCTCCCAAGACTAGAATTCTCTCCTTCCTCATCTTCATCCTCCTGTCTACTGGTTTCCCACAAGGTCCAGATAAAATTTCACTTCCTCCAAGAAGTGTTTTCTGATCCTTCTTAATGGTAGTATCTTTCATATATTGATTACCTCTTATTTTATCCTATATATATCTTGCAAATATGTTAACAGGATAAAGTTCCATTTTGAGACCAAGTAGTTATTATACAAGTTGTTTTTCTGTAATAAGGTAAGAACTTCAGTGGCATAGCTTGATAATAATATGTGATTCCCAAATTTGATAAACACCGAGGGTCTTTGCCTACATTTGGTAAACAACTAATAAACATCTGTTAATGATACTAGCTTTTGTAAAGTTTCAAAAACTTAGGTAATTGACAATTACCCAAATAAATATATTTCCAATCTTCTCATCCTTTACTTCTTTCTAGTGTTTTATAATCCATCCTTACTGTTCTCCACCAAGAGCCTCCATGGGTGTTTTCATTTTTTTCTTCTTTATTTTGCCAATATAAAAAATAAGTTTTGTTTTTAGCTTTCATAAGGGATGTACATATTTTAAGCACTGATAAATTGTTTTAACAATTAACAAAAAATAATTCCTCAATCTGTCTTGGCCTTAATAATTCACTTTTGTGGGGCAGCTGGGTGGTGCAGTGAGTAGAGCGTCGGCCTTGGAGTGAGAAGGACCTGAGTTCAGATCCGACCTCAGACACTTAACACACACAAACAAAAACCTAGCCGTGTGACCTTGGGCAAGTTACTTAACCCCAATTGCCCTCCAAAAACAAACAAACAAAAAAACCAATTCACTTTTGTTATGAATATATAACACAAATATTAAAAGTACATTGTAAGCAACAATACTGAACAACCTCATCTTTCCAGTAAATATTTCTGTTTCTCTTAATTCTGAAATTTGTCCATCCCTTGGAAAGAATGTGTATAGAGTAATTTTCTTTTATCTTAAAGCTGCTTTTGCTATAGAAAAATCTATCATACTCCCTCATGGAAAATCAGTAAA
Source organism: Gymnobelideus leadbeateri (assembly GCA_011680675.1). Taxonomy (NCBI): domain Eukaryota; kingdom Metazoa; phylum Chordata; class Mammalia; order Diprotodontia; family Petauridae; genus Gymnobelideus; species Gymnobelideus leadbeateri. The sequence continues at coordinate 77,239 of WOXC01011248.1, forward strand.
TCATACACTACCAAGAAAAGGCAATTCAAATTCATTTATGTACCACTTGAAAGACATATTAACTTAGCCAGAGGATGAATTAACATAATAACACTATTGGTGTTATGTTTTCCACTTTCTTTGATTGTGAAAGCAACAATTAATATGTCAGTGATTAATGTTTTCCTTCTACACAAAATACTTTTTTTCTACTTCCTAATAAAAGGAGGGAGGGTGGCTTGTAATGGGAAGCAAAGGAATACTTTGTTCCTTGTTTCAGTTATTCAAGTGCCTTTGAGCCTCAACTCTGATTATGTCAAGTGTTTGTGGGAAATAGTAACATTGTGTTACTTTGTCAGAATAAAGCATCCTGTCTGCTGACAGAGAATAATGCTGCTGTTACAGAAGCCCAGGGACTTTACTGTTGGTTCAGAAGCCCTGAAAGAGGGCTTTACTGCTGTTTTCAGAAGTCCTGGGACTTTACCATTGATTTGTGTTTTGTTTCTCAGACAGAAGCCTTGTCATTTGGTCTGTGTTAATTTCTCAGACAGAGACCCTGTCTGTTGGTCTGTGTTAATTTCTCAGACAGAAAGTGAATTGAGATGATGGTGCCTACAATGTGTGTAAATATTGTTGTAGCCCTATTGAGCTTAGTTTTCCTAGAAGAAGAAACTGTGAAGAGCTTGGAGTGGAGTGGTCACTGTCAGCTGTGATCAGAGAGCTGAGCTGCCTACCTGTGAATGCTGGCAACAGTCAGGCAAATCCAGGCAAGAGCTGAGAGTAGCCAGCCCATGGAAGAGGAGTCAGTTGTAGAGTTTAGAAGTCAGACTTAAGAGTTAAGATGAAAGGACCTTTACTTGGGTACTCAGTGCTGACTGATGAGATTTGTGACTTACTTGTGACCTAGGGGTGGATGGTCTTTGTACTTTCCAGTGCCCTTTAAGAGGGTACTTAGTACTTAGTAATGGCCTTAATTGTAACCTAGGGGTGTGTGGCCTTTTTACTTTCTACTATTCCTTAAGGATGACTAACCCTTAAGTATGATTGGCTTAAGGATGATTGGAAGCCTGCCTCAAGTCAAGATGAAAGGAGATTTTACTAGGGTACTCTAAACTAATGTGGAGATTATGACTTACTGAATGATATGCTTTGTTTAAGACCATGTGGCCACTTTAGTAATAAGTTATGTCATATTGTTCTGAATATTGTACTTCAGTTTCTGGAATGTTTTGTTTTAGTTTATTGCTGAATAAATAGAGTTCACTATACTATGAGATCAACAGTAGTCCTCAGAAGAGCTGCTCATGGTTGGCTTTACATGGTGTAATCATGAAAGGACTGCATTTGTCATGACTTTAGTGAAATAACAGGGCCTCTGAAGTTGTAAAAATATTAAGGAGGGCAGCTAGGTGGCACAGTGAATAGAGCACCAGCCTTGGAGTCAGGAGGACCTGAGTTCAAATCCAGACTCAGACACTTAACACAAAAACTAGCCTTGTGACCTTGGGCAAGTCACTTAACCCCAATTGCCCTGTGAAAAAAAATATTAAGGAAACAACTGTGATAAAGGGGAATCACTTCAGGAGTATTTTTAGCAGCTATCATGTTTAAAAAGTAATGAGTCAGGGGAGGCTAGGTGGCACAGTGAGTAGAGTGCCCAGGCCCTGGAGTCAGAAGGACCTGAATTCGGATCTGGCCTCAGACACTTAACACACACAAACAAAAACCTAGCCCTGTGACCTTGGGCAAGTTACTTAACCCCAATTGCCCTCCAAAAAGCAAAAAAAAAAAAAGTAATGAGTCTCATTCTGCTAAGCTCAAAGTAAGAATCAGAACCAAAAGTAATTCGGGTAAAAGTTGTTTAAAAAAAAAATGGGGGCAGCTAGGTGGTGCAGTGAGTAGAGCACCAGCCCTGGAGTCAGGAGGACCTGAGTTCAAATCCAGCCTCAGACACTTAACATGAAAACTAGCTGTGTGACCTTGGGCAAGTCACTTAACCCCAGTTGCCCTCCAAAAAAAAAAAGCGAAATAAAGCTCTTTTGGGGCAGCTAGGTGGCGCAGTGAGTAAGATCACCGGCCCCAGACCTGGGAATTGGTTCCAGCCTCAGATACTTAATACCCAACACAAAAATAACTGGTCCTATAACCTTAAGCAAGTTACTTAACCCCAATTGCTTTAAAAAAAAGAAAGAAAAAAAAGAAAAGAAAAAGAGAAAAATGCAAGTGGAGGCTTCATGTAAGGAAAGCCTCCCTAACAATGAGAACTATGCCCAAGTGGACCAGACTAGCTAAAAACAAATTGGCTGACCCTCATCTTGGAGCACAGACTCAATGACCACTTGAAGGGTACATTATAGAAAAATTTACTTCATAGTAAGGTATGAGCTAGAAGAACCTGGAGGGCCTTTTCAATTCTGATAAAAGGTATAATAAAAAGAAAGACCTCAACTAATATGTCACTTCCTTTTTCCTCATCCTGATAGATTCAAGTAAAAAGATCACTAACATGCATTTCTTTTTTTCTGTAGCTTTCATTAAAATATTAATTCTTCTTCAAATATGGCTTATTAACATATTGTTTTAAAACTGTACAGCAAATAATTACCTTACAAACCAGAATCAGAGAGAAATCCTGCAAATCTGTATGAGCAGAATATTTACCAGCAATGCTTGAGAATAGTACAGTGTAATTATTTCTTTAGTCAACTCAATTAGAATGAGACCACCATAGGTGTTCCCTCATCATAGTTGCCTGATCCATTTCAGATGTCTATTTTCCCCCAATTTCTCCTCTGGAGGATCAACATCTTTCTTCTGATCCTTGGCAGAAACTCTATTATTAGCACAAAATTTTTTCATTTTAATATTTGGCAATTTCTTCACATCGCCATCCCATTTCCTGAAAGTTCCCAGAAGTTCTGCATTCACAGTATCAGGATCTCTGTGCAGTCTCAGAATTCTCCCCATGTTCCATCTTCTGTTTGATGACTGTTTTTAGAGCAAAGTACTTTCTTCTCTTGTCTGCCTTTGATACTGTTCTGCAACCCAATGTATTCCAGTTCACTGTTGAACTGTTGTAAATAACTCTCAGTTAGTTCACAAGCATCTTTCATTATATACTGTCTTTGTTAGGATCAAGGTGACTTTGAAGCCATTGCAGTTTCTAACCTATAATATGTAGACATAAAGTCTTTTCATTCTTCAACCTTTCCTTTCTTGTTTGTGAGCTTCTCAATTAAGTTGAGACCCTTTTCTACTAAAAGAACGGAAAACTTTTTTCTGCTGTTCTGCACTTTTCCCCGTTAGTGATTTTGACCTAGTGATGTCAACTATGCCAGTGCTTCTGGCTCCCACTACCTCACTGTCTACCAGAACTTCCCTGGAACCCACTTCCAGACTCTAAGAGCATTTTTTAAATCTTTTTTTATTTTAGACTTAAATACTAAAACTTAATACACAATAAGGAAAAGAAACATATTACAAACTTAAATATTAAAACAAATAGAAAGTAAGAAAAGAAAAAAGTCATGTGCACAGGAGAATGTAAGAAAGGATTCAAAATATATAACAATAAATTTCCATTTCCAGAAAACCTATGTAATAAGTACTATGTGTTGTGTTGAGAGCTGTCCATCTTTGCCACCTTGTAAATTTTCTTTTATTCTCTGCGGTGCACTTCTCATTGTGTTCTTCCCCCTACACACACACACACACACACACACACACACACACACACACACACACTCCACCTGTACCCATAAGGCTACAATTAAACATGGATCTATTTTTCTATAGATATAGACACTAAGGGCATTTTTATTGACTGTTCTCCATACCAAAAATTCTCAGTCTCATCTCCATCTTTAAGCTTTCCTGCTTCCTTTGGGTTTCAGCTAAAATCCAACTTTCTAGAAACATTTCCCAGTCATTCCTAATTCTAATGTCTTCCCTCTGAGATTATTTCCAATTTATCTAGGTCTTATTTGCATGTAATTGTTTGTGTTGTCTTCTCAAGCAGACTGTGAACTCCTTGAGTTGAAATATTTTAAAAAATTTTTCATCCCCAGAGCTTATCAGAGTGACTGGCAAATAGTAGGTATTTAATAAATGCTTATTGACTTGACTTGGAAAAACAATATATAAATTAGAATTACAAATAAATTCCAGTGACCAAGTCTAACAAACTTCTTTTGTGTGTCTAATGAGTGCCCTAATCCTGGTTGAAAGAGAAGAAAACATGGAATACATTAAGAATCAAATAAAATTTTTAAAAAGATGAATGGAGGCCAAGATATTGGAAAAAAGGTAGCCACTCACCAGAGGTCTCCCCAAAACTCCTTTGAAAACCTACAAATAATTCCATAAAACAATTCCTGAAGAGGCAGAACACACAAAAGGATGGGATGAAATAATTTTCCAGCCAAAGATAACTTAGGAGGGTGGAGCCAAGATGGCGGAGTAGAAACAGCTCATCCAAGCCACTCTGTCCCCAGATTCCCCCCAAACTATGTAAAAGGGGACTCTGAACAACTTCTGGAGCCCCAGCACCCACAGAACAACACAGAGAAGCTAACCTCCCGCTGAGGACAGCCCAGCAGCCCTGCAGGAAGGACCAGCACAGCCCTCTGGGAGCCGGCAGCACGCAGCATGCAGAGCGCGGAGAGCCGAGCCCAGCCAAGCAGAGCCCAAGTCCCCCGTGAGCCAAGGTTTTAGCCCCAGGGCAGCAGGGCTGGAGAGACCCCAGAACACCAGCAGCTGTGGCAATTCCAGAACTATCAACATAGACATGCCTAGGACAAAGCAAGAGGTTAGTGCCCTATGGACTTTGGGACCAGTATTTGGTGAATGCGTCGGCTTTCTCCCCTAGGGGCTAGAAGCCGCTGAGGAGACACGCCATTTTGTAGTTTTTCAGAGGCAGCTCCAGCTCCTGGCCTGCGAATTGTAGGGAGATCTAGCGATCAGTCTTGGGGGGTAATCGCTCTTGCTTTAACCTCCCTGGATCTGGATTGTGATCTGGGGTGGAGGTCGTGGGTGGGTTTACAGCTTGCCAGAAATGAAAGCTGGCCCCCTCACACGTTTCGGGCGAAAGTTCCTGTCTGGCACCAGGCCATACGGTGGCAACAAGCCCAAAAGACAAGTAATTAAGTGGCAACATGCCAAGGCAAAGGAAACAGAAAAATGCAACCCTAGACTCCTATTTTGGGGGCATAGAGTGGGAAAAGGACTGTGAGGTCAGAAGTCCTGCTCCAAAAGCCCCAGGGGAAAACATGAGCGGGTTGCAGGCCATAGAGGACCTTAAGAAGGACTTTAAAAATCAGAGAAGTGGAGGAAAAATTGGAAAGAGAAATGAGAAGGATGCAGGAAAAGTATGAAATGAGGGTCAACAGCCTGATTGAGGAAAACAACTTCTTAAAAAATAGACTAACTCAAATGGCAAAGGAGGCCCAAAAGGGCAATGAGGAGAAGAATGCCTTAAAAAGTCGAATTTGCCAGATGGAAAAAGAATCTCAAAAGTTCACTGAGGAGATTTATTCCTTCAGAGTTAGACTGGAGAAAATGGAAGCTAATGACTTTATGAGAAATCAAGATGCTGTGAAGCAGATCCAAACAAACGAAAAATTAGAAGGCAATGTGAAATGTCTCATGGGAAAAACCACTGACCTGGAAAATAGATCCAGGAGAGACAATTTAAAAATTATTGGACTACCTGAAAGCCATGATCAAAGAAAGAACCTAGAAATCACCCTTCAAGAAATTCTCAAGGAAAATTACCCTGATGTTTTAGATCTAGAGGGCAAAATAGAGGTTGAAAGAATCCACCAATCACCTCCTGAAAAAGATCCCAAAAAGAAAACTCCCAGGAATATTATAGCCAGGTTCCAGAATCCCAGATCAAGGAGAAAATACTACAAGCAGCCAGGAAGAAACAATTTCAATATTGTGGAAACACAATCAGAATAGCCCAGGACCTGGCAGCTTCTACACTGAGGGACTGAAGGGCATGGAATATGATATTCCAGAGGGCAAAAGAACTGGGAATGAACCCAAGGGTCACCTACCCAGCAAACTGAGTATTTTGTTTCAGGGGAAAATATGGTCATTCAGTGGAATAGAGGACTTTCAAGCATTCTTGAGGAAAAAACCAGAATTGAATAGAAAATTTGACATCCAGACAGAAGAAGCAAGAGATGCCTGAGAAGGTAATCAGGGAAAAGAAATCAAAAGGAACTTATCAAAGTTGAACTATTTACATTCCTATATGGAAAAACAATAACAGTGACTGATGAAATCTTTCTCACTATGAAAATAATGGAAGAAGGGTGTGTGGTCATATGAATACATATGTGAATGTGTGTGTATATGGTTACAGTTATATATGGATAGAGGGCATAGGTTGAATTTGTTGGGAAGGGAGAACACTCAAGGGATGAAATTATGAGGTGAGAGAGGAAAGTGGCAAGAGGAGATGGGAAGAGACAGGGTAGGGTAAACTATCTCATGTAGGGGAAGTGGTTGCAAAGGAGGGGGAGAATAAGGAAGGCTAAAAAGGCAAAACCACATTCACATTGAATTTGGTTCAGAGAGAAAATGACATACATACTAAATGGGATATCTCAACCTGCAGCAGGATAGGGGGAAGGGGGATGAGAGGAGGGATGATGGATGGGAGGGCATCCTTGGGGGAGGGGAGGTTGGAAGTACCCACTATAGAAGAGGGACAGGATCATGTAGGGAATGGACCAGGGGGGGTGTGGGATGAGTGGGAGGGAATTATAAGCAGCCTTGTACAATATATCTACTATGATAATGTTTTGCATAGCTAGACATGTACAACATATTCGAGGTCTTAACATTAAATGTTTCAAATATATATAAATACTATTATTAATACTCTTTTGCTTGTAATTGGGAGATAAGATGTGCAGGCATTGGGACACAAAGATTCACCTTCCTCTAATGGAAAAGTCAAAGGGGGTATGGGAGAAGGTATGGGAGAGAGCAGATTGGAGGAAGCGATATCTTGCGGGACTGCTATTCTGGGAGGGTGGGTAGGGGAAAAACAGGGGGGGGAAATGATTGTAACTCAAAATCTGGAGGAAATGAATGATGTAAAACAGAAGTTAATAAAGCATTTGTTCAAAGATAACTTAGAGGGGTGGCTAGGTAGCACAGTGAGTAAGAACACCGGCCTCAGATTTGGGATGACCCCAGATCGAATCCGGCCTCAGAAAATGAGCACCCACACACAGATAATGACTGGCCATGTAATTTTGAGCAAGTTACTTAACCCCAATTGCTAAAAAACAAAAAAAAACCCCAAAACAAAGATAACTTAGAAGGTCAGCAGGAAAAATCTATCAGACCTGGGTGAGAATGGAGCACAGTCTAGCATAAGCTGCATCACCACAGGCCCTGCCCCAGCAAACCAGGAACAGACCTGGGAGCCACTAAATCAGCAGCTGCTTTCTGAACTCTCAGTCCACAGACAATAAAGGGTTTGAACAACTGATCAAAATGAGAGTATTTTGCTGCCATTAAGGGCAGGACTTTATTGCTTTGCCCATACTCAGATCCAGGTCACAGTCCTGGGTGGCAGTCCCAGGGTAAGGAGGAGCACGAGCACAGCAGAACCCCTGACTGCAGTAGAGTGGGGCAGAAAACCTGTTCTAGGTCAGAAAAGAGTGTTTGTGTTCACTCACAGACCAGAGCATAGGCCAGGAGAATAGTAAAAGCACCTCTCCTAAGATCATACTGCCTTGGAAGAACTGAAAACTTACAGATCCCTAGAAGTATTTCTGAAAACAACTGTACAAAACCCCTGAAGCTTGGGACAGTATGTCCTCCACCCTGGAAGCAGAGCTCCACTTTAACAAACAGTTAAAAGTCAAGAAATAGACTGGAAAAATGAGCAAACAGAAAAAAATTCTGAGGATAAAAAGGTTTTGTGGTAACAAAGAAGATCAAAACACATACTCAGAAGAAAATAAAGTCAAAGCTTCTACAGCCAAAGCCTCGAAGAAAAAATGTGGGTTTGTCTTAGGCTATGGAAGAGCTCAAAAAGGATTTTGAAAATCAAGTAAGAGAGGTAGAATAAAAATTGGGAAGAGAAATGAGAGTGATGCAATAAAATCATGGGGTGGCTAGGGTGGCACAGTAAATAGAGCACCAGTCCTGGAGTCAGGAAGACATGAGTTCAAATCCAGCCTCAGATGCTTAACAAAAAAACAAACAAACAAAAACTAGCTGTGTGACCTTGGGCAATTCACTTAACCCCAATTGCCCTCCAAAAAAGAAAAAAGGAAAAAAAAATGGAAGAAGAAAACCATGGGGAAAAAAGAGCCAACAGTTTGGTAAAGGAGACACAGACACACACACACACACACACACACACACACACACACACACACACACACACACACACAAACACTGAAAAAAAATAACACCTTTAAAAAACAGAATCAGCCTAATTGTAAAAGGAGAAGAATGCCTTGAAAAGCAGAACAGACCAAATAGAAAAGGAGGCCCAAAAGCTCACTGAAGAAAACAATTCCTTAAAGTTTGAATTGAGCAAATGAAAGCCAATGACTTTATGAGAAATCAAGAAACAACAAATCAAAATCAAAAGAATGAAAAAATAAAAGACAGTGTAAGATATCTCATTGGAAAAACAACTGACCTGGAAAATAGATCCAGGAGAGATCATTTAAATATTATTAGACCACCTGAAAGCCATGATCAAAAAGGAGCCTGAACACCATCTTTCAAGAAATTATCAAGCAAAACTGCCCTGATAATCTAGAACCAGAGGGCAAAATAGAAATTGAAGGAATTCACCAATCACCTCTTGAAAAAGATCCCAAAAAGAAAACTCCTAGGAATATTATAGCCAAATTCCAGAGTTCCCACGTCAAGGAGAAAACACTGCAAGCAGTCAGGAAGAAACAATTTGAGTATTGTGGAAACACAATAAAGGCCTTGCAGCTTCTACATCAAGGGATTGAAGGGCTTGGAATATGATATTACAGAGGTTAAAGGAGCTAGGAATAAAACCAAGAATCACCTACCTAGCAAAACTGAGTATAATATTATAGGGAAAAATATGGTTATTCAATGAAATAGAGGACTTTCAAGCATTCTTGATGAAAAAAACAGAGCTGAACAGAAAATTTGACTTTCAAATACAAGAAGCAAGAAAAGCATGGCGGGAGAGCACTGACTGAGTGAGCTTCACCTGTTCTCATTTTCCGAGGTGCAAGATGGCAGACCTGTCCCTGGATGAGCTCATCCGGAAGTGCAGGGTGACAGTGAAAGGCCGACTGAATGCAAGGCCAGGGGTTGGAGGCATCCGGTCTTGCATCGGGCTCCATCAGACCCTCCTGAGTAGGCAAGCACCAGCTTCCGGTTTCCAACAGACATTCAATGCTCGGCAAAAGATCGGCCTCACAGATGCCAGGCAGAAATTGGGAGTCAAAGATGCCCAGGAGAAGCTTGTGCAGAAAGATGCTCGCTTTCGGATCAAGGGGAAAGTGCAGGATGCCTGAGAAATGCTGAACTCCCGAAAACAGGTTGTGGCACTGGAGAAGGGGACCAAAGTGACCAATGCCCGGGAGAAAATCAGCTTGAAACAGACCTCACCTGCATCCTTGCTGAGGCCAGCCACCAGCATGCTGCCTCCCACCATGAAGATCACCAAAACTATCCAGCAGAAGGCTGCCCTCCCAATCCTGCCCTATCCAGCTGGTATGAGGATCAACATGGTCAACAACCATCAGCATAAACAGAGCCTGTATGATGTAGATGAAGATGATGAGGCTGCCGTGCCCATAGCCAGCAAACAGATGAAGGTCACTGCCACCCCCAGCTTCCTGCAGCACATGGCAGGTCTCAGCAGCTCCAAATTCTCCTTATCCAAGACTCTTCCTCTCACCAAAGTCATCCAGAATGACACATACACAAGCCCTTCCTGCCCTGCCTTCCCCTCTATGGACAAAAGCCTTGACCATCATGTCCCAGACCCTGGTGACCAAGGAAGAGCCCTCCACAGAGATGCCCCCTGCTGAGCCTGTCTTCAGCCTGCTGGAAAGTACCAAGATGACTGTGAACAACTTGCACCCTCGAGTCACTGAAGAGGACATCGTTGAGCTTTTCTGTGTGTGTGTGGCCCTCAAGTGAGCCCATCTGGTCCATCCTGGGGTGGCTGAGGTTTTGTTTGTGAAGAAAGAGGACGCCATCACTGCCTATAAGAAGTACAACAACAGGTGCTTGGATGGGCAGCCAATGAAATGCAACCTTCACATGAATGGCAGCGTTATCATGTCGGACCAGCCCATCTTGCTGGGACTCAGTGACAGCCCATCAGTGAAGAAGGAAAGTGAGCCTCGGAGGTTGAGTTCTGGTGCCTCATCTCACCCACCCTCAGAAGTGGACCCTGACACCATCCTGAAGGCTCTCTTCAAAACTTCAGGGGCCTCGGTCTCGGTCCAGCCCACGGAATTTAAAATTAAACTTTGAAAAGGAAATTTGGGCCTCCGGAAGGCCGGAGAGGAGGGAGGTGCCGGCTACCAGGCTGGCCCCTGTGCTCTCTCAGACACAGGCCTGTGGCAACCTTGACCGTGGCCTGCAGGCTGCCACGTGGACAGAGTCCACGGAAGCCCACACTTTTCTCATGGGACCTCGCTGGCACTGGCTGGCTGTGGGTGGTGCTTTCTTTCTGTACTCAGGCCCTTCCCTGTAACATAGTGTTTTCTTTAGGGTGTGTTACCTTTTCTCCTCTCTTATTCCCTCCCTCTTAGTTGGGGTTTTCACTTTGTTTTGTCAAGTCTATCCCTGTCAAGTTCTTATCTCCAGGCCAGAGGGTGTCCTGGGATTCAACCCTCACTCTTGGCTGTCCAAGAGCTCCCTTCATCTTGGAATGAGCCAGGGAGAAGGAGAGGAGGCTCCTTCTCCAGGCCTCAGGCTTACCCTCTTCCTACTCCTCTGGGAAAGAGGTCACCTGGGGCTCCTGCTGCTAGTGGGAGCTGCAGGTGGTGGGTGGGGTGCCAGGGGATGCTCAGTGGGGCTAGAAGGAGCCCTGTCCCATTCCCACGTCCCTGTGGCTCAGATGATCCAGAGCTCAGTCTCGGTGCTGAGAGGGCCCAGGCCAGTCAGGGTGGGAGCCTTACTGCAGGCCTCTCTCGTGCTCCAGACGTGGCCTTGCCTTCTTCCTTTCCACCTCTTCCCAAGCTCCACAGAAGCCACATATGCTAGACCTTCAAAGCTAGAGTTGGGTCATCTGTGGCCTGGGTCCAAGCTGGAGCACATGACCAGCCCCTCTCCAGGCCAGAGGAGTGGGATGTCCCGTTGGCCGCTGCCCTCCTTTCCTGCACCTCTCTAGCCAACTGCACTAAGAGCTCCACTTCCTTGGCCTGGAGGAAGAGAGTTGTTGAGGGGAGATTGGGAAGTGCTTGTGAGGTGAAGCTGCCCAGGGTGGGCCTTCCGAAAAGAGCCCCGGACACCTCAAAACCAGCCAGGCACCTGAAGTGAGACTCCCCAGGGCAGCCCAGGAAAAGGAGCTGGCCACAGACTCATTTTTCTCTCTGTAGCTTTCAAATTCCCCAAGGAAAAGTTGAAGAGGGACCCAGTATTGGGGAGGCCTTGAAGGTCAGCTCAGCCTACCCGATGTCCTTCCTCTCTCCCTCCCCAAACCCAAGGACCTGCTTCCTGGGAAGGGGCTGGGCTTTGGTTTGAATTGGGAAGCCTGGGGTGGAGGAAAGCAGGTAGCCTCAGCCTCATCTTGGTCCAGTCCCCCATTTTGGTCACCATCTGTGTCTTGTTTTGTTTGGAGGGAGAGGGAGGGGCATTGAGTCAGAAAAGACTATGTATTCACCTGTTTCTGAATAAAGTTTGTTATACCTAAAAAAAAAGAAGAAGAAGAAGCAAGAGAAGCATGAGAAGGTAAACAGGAAAAAGAAATCATAAGAAACTTATTAAAGTTGAACTATTCACATTCCTACATGGAAAAAAAATAATTTTAATTCATAAGACTTTTCTCAGTATGAGGAGAGTTGAAAGGAATATATATGTATAAATACATATGTGAGTGTGTGTATAGGTGTGTACATTCATATATATACAGAGGGCACAGGATGAGTTGAATAGGAAGGGATGATATCTAAAAAATAAAATTAAGAGCTGAAAGAGGAATATAATGAGAGAAGGAGAAAAGGAAACAGAATAGGGTAAATTGTCTCAAATAAAAGAGGCAAGAGAAAACTGTTACAATGGAGAGGAAGAGCAAGAAGGTGAAAGGGAATGGGTTAACCTTACTCTCATTGAATTTGACTTAAGAAGGGAATAACATACACACTCAATTGGGTATCTTACCCTATAGGAAAGTAAGGGGGAAGGGGATAAGAGGGGGATGATAGAAGGGAGGGCAGATTGAGGGAGAGGGTAGTTAGAAGCAAACACTTTTGAAAAGGGACAGGGTCAAAGTAGAAAATAGAATAAGTGGGGGGCAGGATGGAGGGAAATATAGTTAGTCTTTCACAGTATAACTACTATGGAAATGGTTAGCATAACTACACATGTATAACCTATATTGAATTGCTTGTCTTCCCAGTGGGGGTAGGTAAGAAGGAAAGAAGGAAAGAATCCGGAAAAAAGTTTTAAAAACAAATGTTAAAAAAAAATGTTTATTACATGCAACTGAGAAATACAGGCACTGGATTAGAGAAATCCATCTTACTCTACTAGAAAGTTGAGGGGGGATGGGGCAGGATATAAGAGAGAGTATATTGGGGGAAGGGGTATTCAGTAGGCTTGCTATCTTGGGGTGGGGAGTAGGGGAAAGACAGGGAGAAAATTTGTAGCTAAAAATCTTGTGGAAATGAATATTGAAAACTAAAAATAAATATTAATTAAAAAAAGAAAATCTGATTTTCAAATACAAGACTCAAGAGAAGCATAAAAAGGTAAACTTAAAAGGGACTTAACAAGGTTAAATTATTTACATTCCTACAAGAAAAGATGATACTTGTTACTCACAAAAACTTTCTCATTATTAGGGCAGTTAGGAGTATATGTAGACAGATGGTACAGGTGTGAGTTGAATATGAAGGGATAATATCTAAAAAAATAAAATTAAGTGGTGAGAAAGAGGAATGCACTGGGAGACAGGGAAAAGGAAGGGGAGAGTGGGGTAAATTATCTCACATAAAAGAGGCAAGAAAAAACTTTTACAGTAGAGGGGAAGATAGGGGAAGTAGGGGTGGGCAATGAGTGAATCTTACTCTCATTAGAATTGGCTTAAAGAGGGAATAACATATACACTCAATTGAGTATAGAAATCTATCTTACCCTACAGGAAAGTAGAATAGGAAGAGGATAAGAGAAGGAAAGGGTAATAGAAGAGGGCAAATTGGGGGAGTTGGTAGTAAAAATCAAAACACTTTTGAGGAAGGTCAGGGTAAAGGAAGAGAGAGAATAGAATAAATGGGGGAGTAGGAATAGGATAGAGGGAAATATATTTAGCAATAGTAACAATGAAAAAAATTTTGAAGCAAGTTTCTCTGATAAAGAACTCATTTCTCAATAGAGGACTGAGTCAAATTTATAAAAATAGGAGTCATTCTCCAAATGATAAATGATCAAGAGATATGAACTGTTTTCAAATAAAATACTGAAAGCTAATCTATAGCCATACGAAAAGGTGCTCTAGACTGCTATTGACTGGAGGAATGCAAATTAAAACAATTCTGAGGTACCACCTCATACCTATTAGATGTCTAATGGTATGGAAAAGGAGAATGACAATGTTGGAGGAGATGTGGGAAAAATGAGACATTAATGCACTGTTGGTGGAGTTGTCAACTAATTAAACCATTCTTTAGAGCAATTTGGAACTATGACCAAAGGGCTATAAATCCATGGGTACCGCTTGACCTAGCAGTGCCTCTAATAGTCTGTATCCAAAAAGATAAAGAGAGAGAGAGAGAGAGAGAGAGAGAGAGAGACCTATATGTACAGAAATATTTATAGCAGCTCTTCTGGTGGCAGCAAGTTGAAAATTGGGAGGATGCCCATCAGCTGGGGAATGACTGAACAAATTGTACTATGTGATTGTGATAGAATACTATTATTCAATAAGAAATGATTATCAGGATGATCTCAGAAAAACCTGCAAAGACTTACATGAACTGATGCATAGTGAAGTGTATTATGTACAAACAGCAATGTTGTAAGATGATCAGCTATGAATGACTTAGCTATTCTACAATAATCCAAGACAACTCAGAAGGACTTTAGAATGAAAAATGCTATCCATCCCCAGAGAATGAACTGATTGTATCTTAATATAAATTGAAGCAGACTTTTTACTTGCTTTATTTTTCTTGAGTTTTTGGCTTAGATTTTGGGTTTTTTTGGTCTATGTTTTCTTTTCACAACTAATATGGAAATATGTTTACATGACTATACATGTAAAACCTATATTGAATTGCTTGTCTTCTCAACAAAGGGAATGGGGAGAAAGAAAGAGAGAATTTGGAGCTCAAAGTTTTTAAAAAGATGAAGCATAAGTGAAATTAAAGGAAATAATGAGGCTTAAAGGGTTTTAAAGGAAAAATCAAGAGAAAATATTATCAATTGTTTTTTCTTAGATGAAATTAATGATCAATATTTCACACCTGTACTTAATAAAATCTTATTTAATGCACTAGAAAATTTACTGGATATGTTTTTAATTCCATACAAGGGATTTACTTAAGGAAGCAGAATTACTGCCTTAGTCAAGAGAGTAAATATACATGTAACCTGAGCCTTCTTGATATAGCTACAATTAACTTAAAGTTCACAGAATTGTTGAAAGTTATCTATTGAAATTTTCAGTAGTGGGACCCCACTAGTGTACTTCTGTTAAGAGGGAAATATCTCCTCTTTGAGTTTTATATAGCCAAAATCCCAGTGCCAGGAAATTCTTCCACACATAAAATCTATTTGGGTTTAAAGATGCTGTATTCCCTATATATGTATATATGTGTATGCATAGGAGGGTCTATGTGAGTATAAATGCATGTGAGTGTATACATAGATGTGTACGTGTTTATATAGACTATGGAAACATTTAGCATAACCATATATGTACAACCTATATTGAATTGCTTGTCTTCCCAGTGGGGGTGGGTGAGGAGGGAAGAAGGGAAAGAATCTGGAAATCAAAGTTTTAAAAACAAATGTTTAAAAAAATTTTTTTTACATGCAACTGAGAAATACAGGCACTGGGGTAGAGAAATCCTTCTTGCCCTACTAGAAAGTTGGGGGAGGATGGGGGGAGGATATAAGAAAGAACATATTGGGGAAAGGGGTATTCAGTAGGCTCCCTATCTTGGGGTGGGGGGTAGGGGAAAGACGGAAAGAAAATTTGTAGCTCAAAATCTCGTGGAAATGAATGTTGAAAAATGTTAAAGCTTCAAGGGAATTGACGGTGAGAGGGTGGTTTGTTGTGTTTCATTATGGGTGTTGATCAAATTTCTATTTTATGTTTATGTTTATCACAATTTGCTTCATTTCAATAGATTTTGGATAATAGTATCTGTTAGGGGAAGATACCCTTGTCCAACCTGGGAAACAATTCCTGATGCCCCATAAACTTTTGTCATTAGTAGCGGAAAGCCCTTTTCAAGGGGTAATTAATCTCTTTGCTAGCGTTGTTTGAGAACTCAGCTTTAAGAAGAAGCTTGCTTGATGGACAGGATTACTGAATGTTCACTCCATTCTCGTCAGTCTGATCTGCCTGAATTTGGTCCTGGGGTAATGTAGTAGTGATTATGCAGATAGGTGGCACTGTATATAAAGCTCTGCACTTGGAATCAGGAAGACTAGAGTTGAGATCCTAGCCCTGTGATATATACTAGCTCTAGGATTCTGGGCAAATCATTTCACCTCTCTCTGTGTAAAACAGGAATTAGCACCTAATTCACAGGGTGATTGTAAAGATCAAGCAAGTTAACATGTATATGTAATTGGAAAAAAATAAAATACTATTTTTAAAAAAAGAAAGTGAATAAAGAGATGGAAATCCCCAAATAAAAAAGTAACATGTATAGCAGTACTTTGTAAACCTTATTATCTAAATATTAGCTTTTGTTAACTTTTATTATTATTAATCACTCCAGACCATTTTTCACTGACCCCAGTAAAAATATGCCAACTCACTGGGATATGGAGATCCATCTTGCCCTACTGGAAAGTTGGAGGGAGGATGGGGGAGGATGTAGGAGAGAGCAGATTTGGGGAGGGGGTATTCAGTAGGATCGCTGTTGTGGGGTGGTGGGTAGGGGACAGATGGGAAGAAAATTTGTGACTCAAAATCTTGTGGAAATGAATGTTATAAACTAAAAATAAACATAAAATTTATTTTTTTTAAAATGCCAACTGCTTGAGGTAACATCATGTAGCAAATTGAGCCCTTGGACACTGAAGCCAAGAGAGACCTGAGTTCAACCCCCAACCCCAAGATTGAGTCAGTTGTGTAATCTAGGCTAATCTCTGGCTCTGATTGTCTTGACCTCACATTTCCTTGAAGGCAAGGCATTTATTTCCATCCCCTGAACTACTTTGTACATAACAGGCACTTGGTTATTTCAAGGGAATAATTTCAAAATGAAGATGATATCCTTGCACTTCCTACCTCAGAAGGTTGTTGTGAAGAAACATGTAGGAGGTGCAATGCGTTCAGTGTTTGTATTTGAGATCTGAAAGTGATGTAGAGAAATGTGATGTTTCTCTACCTTTTTTCAAATTATTCATTCATGTCAGATGTGCAGAATGATTAATTACTTCCTGAACATGTTTTTTCTGTTATGTATTGCATCTCAATCAGAAAAAACTCTTTCTGTCTCCTACCACAATCGTCCACTCCCAATTGAAAAAGAAAACCCTTGTGTGGGGTTTTGTGACCCCAAAATAATGAGTTAGAGACTTTTCATAAGAAAGGCAAAAAGGAGTTTTATTGCTTTCTCCTAAGAAAGGACATACCCAGTGTTACCCAAGATGGTGACCACAAGGGAGTGCAAGGGCATAGAGCTCAAAGCAAGTTTATATAGACTCTAAAGTGGGGGGGGGGGGGTCCGCCACCCACCCACTGGCTCCTCTTCCCATTGGCTGGGCTTTGGAGCTCACAGTCTAAACACTATAACTTCTTCCCAGAAATAAAGGAAAAAGGTCTAGGAAATGGAACTGTTTACTCAGCAAAAAGGAAAGGGTGTAGGGAGGGGGTAAGTAACAGAAGTCAGGTCTTATCCTACACTGAGGGGGCTTCACTATTTCAGTATTCTACTCACCCTTGTTAAAGACTATAAAGAAAACAATTGGCCATCTCCCCCCAAAACTGTTACATTTTGCTATCTGAGTCCTTCACTGATTCCAATCATATTTTGCCATTAGTCATCTGAAATTCAGTTAATCATTATATTAATCAGAGCACCTAAGTCTTTACTATATTATTATCATTATATAAATGGTTTTTCTACTTCTGTTAATATGTCTTTTCATTTTTTTTCTTTCCTATTTGTTGGAGGAAGGAAGGCAAGTCAATTGGGGTTAAGTGACTTGCCCAAGGTCACACAACTAGTTAAGTGTCAAGTGTCTGAAGTTAAATTTGAACTCAGGACCTCCTGACTTCAGGGCCAGTGCTCTATTCACTATGCCACCTAGCTGCCCCTCATAAGTCTTTTCATGTTTTTCTGAAAACGATCCCCTTCTTCACTTCTTTTTTTTATGTCTAAATACTTTAATATCATTTAAAATAAATTTTAATTGTTTAATTTTAAATTAAATTTAATTAAAATGTAATATTTGTATTTTTAAACTTTTGAGTTCCAAGTTTTCTTCCTCCATCATTCCCTTCCCCCCCATTAAGAATGCAGTCAATTTGATATAGGTTATAGATGTGTAGTCATTCAAAACTCATTTTCATATTAGTCATGATATGAAAGACAACATAGACTCCCAAAAAAGAAATAAATAAAAACCCATGTAAAAAAAAAGTAAAAAATAGTATACTTTGATCTCTATTCGGACTGCAAGAGTTCTTTCTCTGGAGGTGGATAGTATTTTTCAGCACAAATCCTTTAGAATTGTCTTGGATCTTTGTATCACTGAAAATAGTTAAATCATTCACAGTTGATCATTCTACAATATTGTTGTTACTATGTACAATGTTCTCCTGGCTCTACTCACTTCATTCAGCATCAGTTCATGTAAGTCTTTCCAGGTTTTTTCTGAAATATGCCTGCTCATCGTTTCTTAATAGCATAATAATATTCCATCACAATTATATAGCACAACTTGTTCAGCCATTCATCAACTGATGGACATCCTCTCAATTACTAATTCTTTGTCACCACAAAAAGAGCTGCTATAAACATTTTTATACAACTAGATCCTTTTCCTTTTTTTTAAATCTCTTTGGGATATAGACTATAGTAGTGGTATTGCTGAATCAAAGGGTATGCACCATTTTATAACCTTTTGGGCACAGTTCCAAATTGCTCTTCAGAATTGTTGGATCAGTTTACAACTCTACCAACAATGAATTAGTGCTCCAATTTTCCCACATCCCCTCCAACATTTGTCAATTTCCTTTTCTATCATATTAGCCAAAGTGATGGGTATGTGATAGTACCTCAGATTTGTTTTAATTTGTATTTTTCTAATAAGTAGTAATTTGGAGTTTGTTTTTTTCACATGACTATAGATAGTTTTGATTACATCTTCTGAAAACTACCTTTTCATATCCTTTGACCATTTATCAGTTGGGGAATGGTTTTATTTTTATAAATTTGACTCATTTCTGACAGGATGGTTTTCCTTTACATTTATATAACATAACTTATGTAGCTAGTTTACAATTTTAAAGACACTCCCTCAGATTCCCATTCTTTGCTACCTCAAAAAGAGCTATAATGATTTTGTACATCCTTTCTTGGTTTTGCTTGGGATTAGCCTCTTCCTTATTCTACCTTCTAATTCCCCTTCTCTCTTTTTCCTTTTCCTTAGTATTTCCTTGTAGAGTGAATGTATTTCTGTACTTAACTCTGTGTGTGTGTGTGCATATTCTTCCTCCCTTTGACCAGTTCAGAGTGGAATTTGAGTTTTACCTTCCCCTCCACCTCTTCCCTTTCCTTAAAAGTCTACTTTCCCATCTTGATTATATAAGATAATTTTCCCTAACTTTCTTTCCCTTCCACCTAATGTATTCCTTTTCCCCTCTTTCCCATTCTTAAGATTTCCCATTTCCCATTCTTCTCTAATCCCCTATATTAAGACCCTGTGACTGTTTTTATTTCTCTTACCTCCTATGTTCAAACTTCAAAGTTTATACTGGGCTGTGGTATTTTTACCAGGAAGTTTGGAAGTCTTCTTTCATTAAAGGTCCAAATTTTCCCATGGGGAATTGAATTCTTTTTGCTGGGTAAGTTATTCTTGGCATTCCAAACTCTCTGTTCCTTTATAATTAGCGTCAGCTAAATTGTGTGCAATCCTCACTAAGGCTCTTCACTATCTGAATTCTTTCTGGCTACTTGAAATATTTTTTTCTTCAACCTAGAAATTCTGGGTTTGGCTGCAATGTTCCTAGAAATTTTCATTTTGGAATTTCAGACAGTGATAAGTGGGTTCTTTCTTTTTTGACGTTGTCTTCTGGTTCTAAGAGATTTCGGCAATTTTCTTTTAAGATTTCTTTTTTTTTGGCAGAGGCCCGGGAGCATCGCGGCAGCAGCAGGCGGCGGCGGGGGCTACAGGAGGGGCCGAAGCCCCGCCCCCAGGGAGGTGCTACCAAAAGGTCGGGGTCTGGGTCAGAGTCCGAGTCCTGGGCCCTGGGCCCCGGGTGGGGCGGCCAAGGCTGGGGCCGGACTCTGGGCTTCTCAGGGGGCGGAGGCCAGACGCCTGGGTCCTCCTCGCATCGGCCGCTCGCGCTGCTTCCCCTCCAGATCTCCTCGCTCCCTTCCCCGTCAGGCGCTGGCGATGAGACGCGACCACCGGGACAAAGGGGTTAACGAACGCTCCATGGACCCGGAGCGAGCCTGAGCCCCGGAACCGGCCTCCAGCAAAGGCAAGCCAAAGAGGAGCCCAGCGGCGGCCTCGGAGCGCCCTGGCCCGTCCAGGGCCCGCCGCCCACCACCACTCCAGCGCCCTCCCCGTTGCCCAGACTGCGACAAGGCTTTTTCCTATCCCTCCAAGCTGGCCACCCACCGCCTGGCTCATGGTGGGGCCCGCCCACACCCCTGTCTGGACTGTCCCAAGGCTTTTGGCCACCGGTCCAAGCTGGCTGCCCATCGCTGGACCCACTCACCTGCCCGCCCCTATCCCTGCCCAGACTGTCCCAAGTCTTTCTGCTACCCCTCCAAGCTGGCTGCCCACCGACACACCCATGCCGGAGGCACTCGCCCTTACCCCTGCCCACAGTGCCCCAAGTCCTTCTGCTACCCCTCCAAGTTGGCAGCCCACTAGCGGCGCCACACTCCCACTGCTTCTGGTGTCCCTATCCCAGCTCCCCCCTCACCTCCTGCCCCAGCAGACCCTCAGCATCACTGCCCGAGCTGTGGCCAAGCCTTCAGCCAGCGTCGACTCCTGGCCCTGCACCAGAGGAGCCACCGAGGAGAAGGGAAGGCTGGGAAAGGCGGCTAGGGGGAGCGGGCCTGAACCCTGCCCTGCAGTGGTAGATCTCCCCCAGTCCCTCGCCTGCTGCCAATAAAGAGATGATTTCTAAAAAAAAAAAAAAAATTTCTTTTTTTTTTTTGAGTCTTTTGTCTTTAAATATTTCTTTTTGTCTCCTGGAATAACTGGCTTCAATTTGGTCCACTTTAATTTTCAGAAAGTTTGCTGTTCCTGCAAGGTTTTGTATCTCTTGTGGCAAGCTATTAATTACCTTTCCAATTATCTTCTATAACTATCATTTTTTTCTAACTCCCCCCAATACTATTCTCATATCCATAAAAATATTTTTTTTAATATTTAAAAAAAAACTTCATCAGGAATTATAGTGGGCACTAGGTGGTGCAGTAGGTAGAGCAAAGAGCCTGAAGTCAGGAAGATTCACCTTACTAAGTTCAAATCCGACCTCAGATATTTACTAGCTGTGTGACCCTGGGCAAGTCATTTAACCCTATTTGTCTCAGTTCCTCATCTATAAGTTCAACTAGAAAAGAAAATGGTAAACTACTGCAGTATCTTTGCAAAGAAAACCCCACATGGGGTCACATAGCATCAGACATGAATCTGCACAACCTCTATTTTTCTTTAAGGCTGTGCTTATAGATGTTTTAGAATAATTTTCTTCTTCTTTGAGGCAATTGGTATTAAGTGACTTTTCCAGGGTCATACAGCTAGTGTCTGAGGCCAGATCCGAACTCGGGTCCCTCTGACTCCAGGGCTGACGCTCTACTCACTGTGCCACCTAGCTGCCCCAAGAACTGGTCTTTTTTGCTGCTTTCATGGGGTATTGAATTCTGTCTTATTCCAGAATCTCAGGAAAAGCTCATTCTGGGGACCACATATTTTTAGTGCCACTAAAATAGTCTTATCCAGGCCCAAATCTGAATCCTGTCTTTTATCCAAGTTCTATGATATCCTGACTTAAGTTTCAGTCTGAGCAATAGTAGACTGCTGCTGGACTGTTGTCCACAGACCTCCTTTTCTCAATGAGACCTGGTACCTGGCTCACCATTTTTCACCCCCAACTCCTGCCTACAAACTAGGGGAATTCAACATGCATTCTGATACTCCTTCAAACACCCTAAGCTTTTCAACCTACTTCCAATTCTTTAATTCTTTTCCAGGCCATATCAATCAGTCAATAAACTTTTATTAAGCACTTAAGAGTTCCAGGTACTATGCTAATAGGTTGATCTAGGGATACAATTTTTTTTTTTAAATCCTTTCCTTCAAGGAGCTTAAGATCTAATGGGGGAAGGCAATACACAAAAAGAAATGTGAAAGGGGTGGGAGGTGGCTTACCTGGGAAAGGTATCTGACCCAAGGGCATGGCAGGAAAGTCTGAAAAGTTCCACCCCCACCATCCCATTCTCTATAACTGCTCTTAAGTTCTCCTAGCCGGGCCCTCTCTGCTGCCTGTTACTTTACAGAAGAAATTAAGGTCATTCACCATGGTTTCTTTTTTCTCCCCTCTTCCTCATCTCATATCACTCCAATGCCTTCTGCACCTATCACCTTCTTCACCCTTTTTTAACATAGGCACTGTTCTTTACCAAAGCTAACTCCTCTACCTGCATCAGCAATTCCATCCTGCCCCATCTCCTCTGACTGATTTTCCCTTCCGTCATCCCAACTCTTTTATTTATCTTCAAGCTCTCCCTATCTACTTACTCCTTCCTAACTCTGTACAGATAATATCCCTGTTTCTTCTGGATCACAAACCAAGCACAGCTCCCTCCATCTAGTGTTAAGCATTAACTTCTCCAATTGAAGGACCTGCCTGCTAGGCTCCCCACCCCAAGGATCTGGCCACAAGAACATCCTGTGTGATAACATCTGTTTAGGGAGGCTTTGGAGGTGCTCTAAATTCAGGAATCAGCTGGTTATTATTCTGGTCAAGATATCTTATCTAATCTAGCAACTAGGTGGGGGCCTGTAGTCAGAAAGACACTAGCTGTGTGACCCTGGGCAAGTCACTTAATCCTGTTTGCCTCAGTTTTCTTAACTATAAAATGAGCTGGAGAAGGAAATGGCAAATCCTTCCACTATCCAAATAGGGTCAAGAAGAGGCAGACACTACTAGCCTTGGGCAAGTCAACCCCAATTGCCCTGCCTTTCACCCACCAAAAAAATAAAAGGGGGGGGCAGACACAGCTGAAAAACAATTGAACAATAATATCTTATCTAATCACCCAGCTCTTTAATGTCCCTCCCAAATTCCTTTTCTCAGAAGCCATTTTCCTCCTGGGTGGTTTAAGCTTATACCAGCCTGAAGTAAACTCACTTTGGGGAGTCTCTGCCAGTGCAGGTGGGTAAGCTCAATAAACACCAAGATAAGTTTGATACTCTGGGGTTAATTACTCTTGCATTACCCACAATCTCCCATCCTCAAAAAACCCTCTCAATCTTTCCAGCCCCATTGTCCTATATCTCTACTGCTCTTTTTAGTTTAATTTCTTTTTTTTCTTTTTTGGAGGGGGGAAGGCAGGGCAATTGGGGTTAAGTGACTTGCCCAAGGCCATACAGCTAGTAAGTGTTAAGTATCTGAGGCCAAATTTGAACTCAGGTCCTCCTGACTCCAGGACCCATGCTCTATTCACCGAGCCATCTAGCTGCCCCTTAATTAAACATCTTAAGAAGACTGCTTACAATAGGGGCCTCCACTCTCTCTCCTCTCACTTTCTTCTTAACTGGCTATGATTTGACTTCCAACCTCACCATTCCACCCAAAGTGCCCTTTCCAAAGTTGTCAGTGATCTCAGTTCTTCTTGACCCTCTACAGCTTTTGCCACTCCTCTGGTTCTCCTCCTAGCCATCTGATCACTCCTCTTTCCTTTGCTGAATGCTCACCCAGGTCACACCTACAAACAGTAGGGGCTCTGTCTTCTCTTTTCCTTCCATACACTTCACTCCTTCAACATTCCCATGGTTTTAATTATCTTATCGTCTCTATGTTAATGGTTCGCAAAACTACCTACCTAGTTCCACCTACAGGCCTCCAATTTCTCATCCCCAACTGTGTTTCAGACATCTTGAACTGGATGTTTAGTAGACATCTTAAACTCAACAAGTCCAAAACTGAATTCACTGTCTTTCCCCTTAAATGTGCCCTCATTTGACATTTCCTTATTGCTGGTGAGAGTACCACCATCCTCCCAGTTCTCCTAGCTCAAAACCCAAGTATCACCCTCAACTCCCACTGTCTCTCATCCCTCATGTCCAGTCTGTTGCCAAGTCAATTTCACCTTTGCTACTCTCTTGAATAAACCCCCTTCTCTTATACCACCACCCAATGCAGGCCCCCATCACCTCCCTTGCTGGACTATTGCGATTGCCTGCTGGTGAGTTGGCCAGTCTCAAGTTACTCCCTGCTACAATCCACCCTCCATTTAATCACCAAAGTGATTTTCCTAAAGCACAGATCCAACCATGGCACCCTCTTATTCAATATCCATGTCACTTCCAGGCACCATCTCTCCTCCTGGTCCAAATACAAATTCATCTGGTATTCAATACTTTTCATACTCCAGTCCCCTCCAACCTTTCCAGGCCTCTTACACCTTAGTCCCAACCATATATTCTTTGATTCAGTGACTCTAGTCTTTTGGCTGTTCCAAGAACAAGATATTCCATCTCTGGATTCTAGGCATTTTCTCTGGTTGTCCTCCATGCTTGGAATGCTCTTCCTCCTTATCTCTGCCTTCTCCCTTTATTCCACCTTCTATAGGAAGTCCTTCTCAACCCCTCCTAATTCTAATGCCATGACTCTATTAATTATTTCCTATTTATCTCATATATAGCTTGTTTGTACAGATTTGTTTACTTGTTGTCTCTCCTATTAGATTGTGAGTTTCTTGGGACAGATGTTAGCTGGCACAGAACTCAATAAATATTTACTGACCTAGTGACTCAACTCTTCCTCACCCCAGAATGCCACCCCCGAACCCCAAGTCCCCTTCTCAGTCCAAATTAGATCCATGACCTGGAACTGCATAGTAGCAGGTGATAAAGCTGCCACACAGTTCTGGTTCCCATTAAAGTGCCCTGATAAAGGTATGGGACCTCCTCTTATCCTGGTGCACAGCCTTACCTTGAATGATAGAATGCTCCCTAAGGTCACTCCTGGACAAACCTGGTCCCCAATGCCCATGGATTATTAACTCACCCCACCCACTCTCACAGCTTTTGATGGGCCCTGAGTTCCTGAGCTAAGTGGCTCAGTGGATAGAGCATTGGGCTTTGAATAAGGAAAACTCATCTTCCTGAGTTCACTTCCGGCCTCAGACACTTACTAGCTGTATGACCCTGGGCAAGTCACTTAACTCTGTTTACCTCAGTTTCCTCATCTGTAAGATGAACTGGGAAAAGAAAATAGTAAACCACACTTGTATCATTGCCAAGAAAACCTTAAATGAGGTCACAAAGAGTAGATTAGTAGAGCATCAAGAGGAAATTCCCAGTAAGGGTGGGGATGGCTAGGAGGGTAGTGTCCATGAACTCCTTGGGGCCAATTGAGGATTGTTTCAATTTGGACTTTGTATCTCTCTTGATTAGCTCAAATCCATGCTTTTAATACAAAATAAATTTATCTTATTTTTTCCCTTTTTGTTTCAGTCATGTTCATTTCAGACCACAGCCCTTTCTCATCCCCTACCTAGTGATCCATTCTTTCAAAACTAAAAAATACTTTGACAGCATTTGCAGCATTCCACATTACTTATGAAAAGTTCAAAGCCCAAAGGCTCCATATACTCCATCCCACACAATTCAGAAGGTTCGTCTGGCAGTGAGAAGCTTATTAGGACAAAGATCCACTATGTTTGAAAGGGTCATATAATTTAATGTTGTACCAGTACACTATTTCACATTCATTCTTCCAGTGGTCATAAGGGCTTAGGCCATGGAGGGGCTCCTTTTCTTAAGTTGCAAACGGAGAGATGATGGACATGAGAAGCAGACAGACATTTTTTGACAAGGCTTCGCTTTGGATTTGTCTTGACTACACTGTTATTTGTTCAAAGTGTTTTTTTTTAATTTCAGTTTTTAATTCAGAGGATGGGAAAAGGAGTTGGTAATCATGATATCAAAAAAGGGTGATGATAACTCTTTTAAAAATATACGGGACAGAAGGAATTTCCTAAGACAGTGTAGAAAAACAGTAGTTTGAAAGTCACGTGTAGAATTTATTATATCCTTTCAAGAAAAAGCAAATGATACAAAGATTCACCACTGTATATACAATCCCTTTTGTGGGAATGGAAGTGATTTTTTTTGGTCCTAAAAATTCAGAATAAAAAACAATTTTTAAAAATTAAATGGGAATAAATGAACAAAGAATCAGGGGTGGAAATATAGAATTGACTAACAAATTATTTTTAATCTATGAAATTCATTTATTTAAATGCAAATAGTTGTAGCATTTCAAATAAGTTGTACTGATGCTTAATGTCATGCTTATAATAAATCATTTCATTTTAAAAATCAATTAAATCCTGTATCCCATCAAAGGAGCCCAGCTAGTAACAATTGCTGAGTCCAAGACTCTTCCTTGGAGCCTAGGAAAGCCACTTTCCTTTATCTCTTGATGGCATGGTTGCACTGTTGCCCAGGTGACTTCCCTTTACCAGTCATGCTAGGATGGGTGCCACTAATCTCACATTGACTCCAGGCTAGTAGCTGGTGGGTCCTTAGTCCAGAAAAGTTCAGAAAATATGAATCCTGTGGCCATGTGACTTCCCAGCTAAAATTTCATCTTCTACAGGAAGATTTCCTGAAACCCTCTTACTTTCAGTGTCTCCCTCTACTAATTATTTCTTATTTATCTTACAAAGAGCTTGTTAGTAATATTTGTTTGTCGTCCCCTCTATTCCGGCACTGTCTTTTGCCTTCCTTTGTATTCCAATGCTTAGCAGTGGCTGGCACATAGTAGGAATTTAATAATCCGTTTACTGACTGGGTACAGCCAGTAGGCCTCTGAGAATACTTTAAAACCTGGGGCCTCCCCCGCTCTAAGTACTTTTCACTTCTTGAGATTAGTGTGTGATTAATTGAAGAAATGAGTAAATTCCCTCTTTGTTTCTGAGAAGTGATCTCCTTGATTAACTCAAAATGGGTCTGATTGTAAAAATGGTACCAGAGGGGAGAGCTGGGAGGGGAAAAACATTTGAGGGGTAGTTGCTTGTGAGGGGGATCAATCAATCATCCTCCAGCATTTTCTAAAGATTTTCTCTTGGCCAAAAGCTGTACTAAATTCAGGAGACAAAAAGAATGGCCCTGTCCTCAAGGCGCATTCCAATGCGAGAGACAAAGTGCAAACAAGTGTACATTCAAGATATGTAGAGATATACAGTGCAAATGGAAAATAGTTCCAGAAGGAAGGCCAGGGATGAGAAAGGGGGCGGGGGGGGGGGGGGGTGGCGCGGGTCCTGTGGTCTCCAGGAGGGCCTGACTGAGTGGTGAGCTAGTAAAGAAAGATCTTTAAAAATAAAAGCTAGCTGGGAAGCTAATTCTCAACTGAGGAGTGAGAGCATTTCAGGCAGCCAAAGTAGAAATCTGTTTACACCTATTTACATTAAGAATGTAAATAGGGAGGGGAGGGGTTACCTGGGGAAAGCATTTAAAAACCTAGTCCTGGGTTGGTCTGAGAACTTTCCAGCTCTGAGCTAACTTTTCACTGTAATTCTTGGAAGGAATCAGAGCAAATTCTCCTTCTGCCCCAGGAACTCTTGGAAGGAAGCAGCCAACTGTGCTATCCAAGGTAGGTTTTCCTTGTGACTGGCAGTCAAGTTTGACCCCAGGTCTAGAGGCTCCAAACCCAGGACTCTTTCTATTGTATTACACTACAGCCTCCTCCTTCTGCTGGCAGAGTGGAGACTCCTTTGGATTTGGAGTTCAAATTCAGCCTTATAACAATTACCAGCTGCCTGACCCTAGACTAGTCCCTTTCCCTCAACTTCAGTTTTCTAAATAAGGAATAATTGAATTGAATTATATTATAATTAATATATATTATACTAACATTAATAATTGAATTGAATGCACTTGCGTTACCTTGCTCTTGTGGGAATCAAGTGAGAACACCTAAAGTAATTTGCAAACTTTTAAATTCTATATAAACATTTCTTGGCTTGCATGACTCCTTAGAGAGTCAACATGCAGACCAGCCATGTATAGATAAGATGTGTAGGTGTAAATTTAAATAGACATAGAGTCTAAATGGAAGGTAGTTCCAGAAGGAAGGTTGGGGGGTGGGGGCACACCCTGGGGGTGTTTTTTGGGAGGAGGGTGAGGTAGAGCTCACCTGGGCAATCAGTTGGTTTCCTCCCATCATTTCTATCTACTTTCCAACTCTGGAAGTATAATTAGGTCAATATTGCTATTTCTGGAAAGGGTGTGTCAATCTATAGGGTTTTGCTCCTAATAAAAAGTGAGAATCTTCTTTGATTTGTATTCCCCTGCACTTAGAGGAGAGTTGGCACTTAGTGCTTTCCACACTATCTTTTCATCTGTCCACACTTGGAAACTATCTAGTCAGCTGTGAATTAGAGTCTCCTGGGAAGCTTTCCTGCAAGATCTTTCTCACAGACCTCTAAGAGCAGCATTAAGACAGAAGGCAAAATGAGGTGATGGAAAAGCTGGACTTTGCCTACTGGGAAAAGTCAAAGCCAATTAAAAAGCAATGGTGATTCAGTTTTGTTCACTCCCTGTCAGGTTCCATCTAATTCTGTCCAAGTTTTAAGGGGGCATATTCTCATTCTGTTATTTAATGTAGCCTTTGATCAGGAAGCATTAAGGGCTGAGGGACACCCAGGGCTAGATAGATGCTTGGGGCTACAAAGGCAAGAAATGGAATCCTCTTACTCTGGAGACTTATTAGCATAATGGTCATGTGCACACAAGTACACACATCATAGATAAAATGAAAACACAAGGTTGAAGGACCAAGAGCTTTGGACATCTAGGAGGGCCTCCTATAGAAGAAGGCTGGTAGCCCTTGAGTTGAGAATGGGATTCTAAATGGCAGAAGTTCTGGGATGATTAGAGAATCAAATTCCTGTCCATTTTTATCTTGAATAGGGTATGAATTGGATGTTTGTTTTTAATAAATGGTTCTTGATAAGTTTTGTTACAGCCCATCATGCAGACACCATTAACTCCCAGTTGATTACCCCCCACCCCCCAAAAAAGATTGTAACTAGCTGTACCTTATACATTAGTGGTTGTTCATCTTCTTTCTATGATACTGGATTTTCACAAATGTTGAGTGAAATAGATAACTTTTCTTATTCCTACTTTGCAAACAAGAACAGGGCAGAACCCATAGGGATTTTTTTTGCTTTTTTTTTTTTGGAGGGGGGAAGGCAGGGCAATTGGGGTTAAGTGTCTGAGGCTAGATTTGAACTCTGGTCCTCCTGACCGAGAGAGAGAGAGAGAGAGAGAGAGAGAGAGAGAGAGAGAGAGAGAGAGAGAGAGATTCACTGCCCCACCCAGCCACCCAGGTCCTTAGTCTTTATCAACCATGCCAATCCAAGCTCAGGAAGGAAGAAAAGGAAAAATAGAGGGTATTGGGCATTTCCTTTACTGGTGTCAAACTGTACATTTAACCTTGATATTATCCCTTGTCTCTGAGAACTCTCATGTTCCATTCTTAATTCTCATTCTTCTGCTACTTAACATTTCCTATCCTCTATTCTTTAAAAGAGAACAAATTAAAACACCTTCAGTCACTTGATCCTATCATCTCTTCAAACTTCTTCCTGACCCCATTTGGGGTTTTTTTGTTTGTTTGTTTGTTTGTTGTTTTGAGGGCAATTGGGATTAAGTAACTTGCCCAAGGTCACACGGCTAGGTTTTTTGTTTGTGTGTGTTAAGTGTTTGAGGCTGGATCCGAACTCAGGTCCTCCTGACTCCAGGGCCGGTGCTCTACTCACTGCGCCACCTAGCCGCCCCCCATTTGGGGTTTTTTTGGCAAAGACATGAGTGGTTTGATATTTCCTCCTCCAGCTCATTTTACAGATGAGGAAACTGAGGCCCAATTTAAACTGACAAAAAGGAGTCTGACTCGAAGGTTAGCACTTTAATCTACTCTGCCACCTATATGCCCAAACATCAAACTGGTAGCTGTGAATTAGTCTCCTGGGAAGCTTTCCTGCAAGATCTCTCTCACTGACCTCTAAGAACAGCATTAAGAGCTGGTAGCCCTCAATTTCCCATCTTTCACTGCTAAGTTTAGAGAGACTATACATATTGTTATTTTATCTGTAAGTACTAAATGGAATATATGGGAGTGACTATTTGGAGGGTCAATAGTGAATGTGTCTCTTGAGGTGTTTTCTCCTGTGGACTCAGGGAGGGAGACGAGTATGTGGTTTTATATATGAGGATTTGTTAGGAACAGTTCTGACTCTGGATGGCATGGGGTCAAGTTCAATATTGTGATAGAATGTGGCACATGTGGGTCATTGAACATATTTTCAACAAGGAAATAACACTTCTCTAATGTGCACTGTCTGGAATGTGAGTGGTCCCTGGGTCAGTGTGGTCACATGGATGGTTTGGGGATGTCCACTAAGTCTAAAGGCCCAAACCAAAAATGGTGAATGGGTCTTATGTACTTAGATGACCAGGAAACCTTGTCTCTTTGTGGAGAAGCTACCAGAAAGCTGTCTATAGCTTAACCAGGGGTGGGACTCTGGTAGATGTTGATCTTATCACTTGATCTCAGAGGAATCTGGAGAAAAAAATATGTTGAAGGGAAAACTTTTCCCTGTTAAAAACCTTTGCAATTCTTGTGAATGAGATAGTTTTCCATAAAAAATCCTATAGTTGGGCTGAAATGAAAGAAAAGATGGGAATCATGAATTTGGCTATACTGTGCTTGGGTCAGGCCTCCCCAAATCACACACAACTCCCCCACTTTGGGTTTTCACCAGGCCTTTCTCCCCATTTTCTTAATACTCCTCAGGCTGTTAGGTTTTTTTTATCATTTGATTAGTCCTCAAAGCTTATAATGATGACTGCCCTTGATGGGAATCCTTCTCAGCTGTGGGACTGGGAGGAGGAATTACCTCCCAGCTATTTTGGTGGAGGGGATGGTAGCTGAGGGCTGAGAAAAGGATCCTTAACCACTTGTCTTTCTTACTCAGGATCATGGCTTCTAAAGACATCGTTGAAGGCCACCAGAATGTGCTCACCTGCAACATTTGTCGGGCCCCTCTCACAGACCCAGTGGCTGCCAATTGTGGACACAGTGTTTGCCAATCTTGTTTCAGTAGCTCCAGCGAAACTTCAGAGCCCAACTCCTGCCGAAGGTGCAGGGAAATCTCCCAGTCTAGAGCTTTAAGAGCCACTTTAAGAAGAAGGGGGAAACTCCCTCCAAAAAGGAAGCCTTCTGTTCCCCGGGAACAACATCAACAGAAGCCTCAGGGACCCAGCAAGTGTGGCATACACCAGGAGGATAAGAAGTTATTCTGCATGAATGATCAGATCCCAGTCTGTGGGTCCTGTTCACAATCCCCGGAACATGAGGCTCACATCATCAAAACTATAGAAGAGGCTGCTGAAGTCTATAGGGTGAGTAACCATGGGGTACTGATAGTGCCTCTGCCCACCTACCCCCCTCCATTTTGCTCACTCCCATATTAGCATCTGTATCTCTGGGCCATCCCTTTAAGGTAAATTTCTGAGCCTGAGTTAAGTGACTTGCCCAAAGTCACACAGCTAATAAGTGTGTCAAGTGTCCAAGGCCTGATTTGAACTTGGGTCTTCCGTGACTTCAGGGCCGGTACTCTATTCACTGAACCACCTAGCAGCTCCAATCTCATTTCTTTTGCAGGAAAAGCTTCAGGAGAATCTGAAACTTGTACAGGTAAATTTAAGAGATGTTCAGAAGCTAATCTTTGAAGAGAAGAAGATACCTCGGACATGGGCTGTTGTGTGGACGGTAAGTGTATCTGGCCCTGTCTTCCCAATAACAGTTTGTATATCCTTTACTTATAATTGGATACTGTCATCATTATTAAGCTGTCAGATACAAAAGGGTTAATTGACTCCAAACACTGTGCTGTGTCTTCTATCCTTCAGAGTCTGCAGAGTGAGCAAAGCTATGGCTGGTTTCTAAGTTAGAATCATAGGGTTTGAGAATTGCAAGGGATTTAAGTATCCATCTAACCCAATTCCTGAATGAAAGGAATCCCAACTATAATATTTTTTGACAAAAGATCATATACTCTCTGCTTAAAGAGCCCCAAGGAAAAGCAAACATCCACCTACCTCAGGACAGCCAACAGCCCATTCCACTTAGTTTTGCCTGATTTCTTCTGCTACTAGTGGATGGAGCACTGGACCTAGAGTTTGAAAGACTTGAGTTCAGATGCAGCCTCAAAACTTCTTAGCTCTATGATTCTGTGTAAGTCACTTATGATCCAATTGCCTGACAAAATGAATCTGCTGGATCTAGTGGAGAAGGAAATGGCAAACCACCCCAGACACCACTCCCAAGAAAATCCCAAATGGGGTCACAAAGTGCTGGACACAACTGACCAACAACAAGAGTGGTATTGCTGGATTAAAGGGTATATACAATTTTATAGTCCTTTGGGCCTAGTTCCAACTTTTCTCCAGAATAACTGAACCAGTTTATTACTATTCTAACAATTCATTAGTAAACCTATTTTCCATCATCTCTAGCATTTGTTATTCCTCAGGCATGATCTGATACCTCAAGAATTCTTTTTATTCAATCAGTAGTGATTTAGAACATTTTTTATAAGACTAGCTTGGATTTCTTCATATCTTTTATCATGTGGGGAATGACTCAAAGTTGACTTTATTCCCTATGTATTAGAGAAAAGAGGCCTTTATCAGAGAAACTTGTAAAAAAATTTTTTTTTATATTTTCTATCCTTGTTTTATTCATTTTATTCATTTTCTATCTTTGTTGTGCATAGGGTTCTTTTAGCAAAAAGTACGGTAGTTTGCCATTTCCTTCACCAATGGATTAAGGCAGAGGTTAATGGACTTGTGTGCAGGGTCATACAACTAGTATCTCAGGAAGGATTTAAACTCAGATCTTATGTACTTCAGGCCCAGCAAGTCCTTCCTGTATTATCCCAATATACTTGCATAGTAACTATCATAAGAAATAAGATTAATGTCTGCCATGACTGTTTTTTGTGATCTTAAATTCCCTTTCTGGTTATTCATCAACCATCCCTTTTTTAAAATTTTTTTTCATTTACATAAAGTAATTTTTAGGCACTTGAGGGGCACTATGCCAAGCCCTGTGAATACAAAAAAAAGGGTCACTAAGCATAGTCCCTGCCCTCAAGTAGCTTACCACCTAATGGGGGAGACAACATGAAGACAAGTTTATAAAAAGCAAGCTATAATACAGGATGAATAGGTAATAATTAACAGAGGGAAGGCACTAAAATTAAGAGGAATTGGGAAAGTCTTGCCAGTAGAATATGGGCGACAGTCAGTGAAAAATGTCCAGAGCCCAGAGATGGGAGTTCTTGTTCCTGAAACAGACAGGAGGCCAGTTTCACTCCATCTAAGAGTCTGTGATAGGTGGACAAGGGGTAGGAAGATGAAAAACAAAGCAGGGGCCAGGTTATGATGGACTTTTGTATCCCAAATAGCATTTTCTCTGACTTTTGGGAGGTGATAGGGAGCCACTGGAGTTTGAGTAAGGGAGTATCATGGTTGAACTTGCACTATAGGGAAAATCACTTTGGTGATCGAATGAAGGATGGATACAAAGGAACCGGAAAATGGTAGAATTCAGGCAGGAACTCGCTGGCCATTAGAGAGAGAAGGCCACCCTCCAAATGGAAAAGGAAAAAAAAGAATCCCTTGTAACATGCCTGGTCATAATCCTAGCCTATTTTCATGGCTATAGATATCTTGGAGTTATTCCTTTTGAGAGCTACCTGTTCTATCCTTTTACTCTTTATCATTGAGGAAATGACAATTGGGATGGGCAGTAGACCTGAGTGTTGAGTAGTTTAGAGAAATAACATTAAAGGAGTGTGGAAGGCTTAAAATGCCAGACAACATAGTTCCCCCCCCCCCCCCCCTTTATTCAGTAAGTAATAGGAGCTATTGCAGGGCTTGGGAATGTGACATCATAACAAGATCTAGAAATTGAGGAGATTGGAGTAAGTGGTTAATTGTGGGAACTGAGTTAATGCATTGACTGTTTAGTGACTCAGTTCTGGAGCTAGCTCATCAGTTCCCTTTCCATTCAGTTATGGGTCTAGTCCAACTTTTGTCTTGTGAGAAGTATAATTGTATTGTGTTAATTAAAAGAAAGCCCTCTTGTAGTTTTTTGAACCTGCATGGCTAGGAAGCTGCACCACTTCGGCCTGTTGCTTAGAGACTCTTAACTAAGGACCTATTTAATGCTAACCAATACTCTGTCAGACCCAAAGATTCAAGGAGTTTTCTCACAATTATGTAAGTCAAGCAACACATGTTTTATCTGAAAATTGGCCCCATTCCTGTCAATTGTTTCCATGTTCTTTTCATCAAAGGAACTTTAGTCAAATGTTCAGACTCTCACAGAGTGAGAGAGGGGGATTGCCTCCTTTTTTGATTTTAGAAAGTTAACAACTATTTACTCTACCCCTCCCATCTTGGAAAGTACCTAATCTTTCATCTGATTTGAAATCAGATTACTTAATATCATTGTTTCCTTTTAATTAATTGACCTTATTTGATAATTGTTTTTAATGTATAAAATGTCTGTTTTCCCCCAATATTCAGGGTCCAGCCCTAAGCTGAGAAAGGGGCCTGGTGCTGGATTTGTTGGGCAATTGGCAGGAATTGCTTAAAACTTTGTTTCCTCAGTCATTTCATCTTTCACTCACCACAATACACATAAAATACCACAGGGAAATAGATTTTTAAAAAGATGGAAAGATACTCTTGCTGTACAGGTAGGTATTAATTGAACTAGACAGGTCAGAAGGTGTCAAAGGTTTTAATAAATTATAAGAGAGCATTATTCTTTAATAAAAGAGGATATTCTGGGAGAAAGAATTTGGTTGAGACCCTAAAGAACCATTAAACCTTGAAGTGATTTTGTATTCCATGTCTTCATTTTATGCATGAGAAATAAGAGGCCCCAGCAGAACCAGATTTCAAAGTATTACAAAGCAGTTCATCAGAAGAATCTGGTACTAGTTGTGATTGATCAATGGAATAGATATAAGTAGACTATAGTCTAGTCTACTTCTATATATAGAAGTAAATGACCATAGCAATCTAGGTCTTTGATTAAACCCAAAGATTTTAGTTTTGGGGACAAGAATTCATTATTTGACAAACTGCTGGGAAAACCAGAAAGCAGACTGGCAGGAACTAGGCGTAGACCATCATCTTACACTGGAGACATAAAAGAATATAAGTGAATTAGGGGAATATGGGAAAAAAATATTAGATCTATTGATAGGAAGAGTTTATGGCCAAACAGAAATGAACAGGTGATAAAATGGAAAATTTGATTTCCTGAAATGAAAAAGTATTTGTACACACTAAACCAGTGCTGCTATGGTTAGAAGGAAAACAAAAAAAAATTGGGAAATTTTGGCAAGTTTCTCTGGTAGGGAACTGAGTCAAATTTGTTAAAAAAAAAAAAAAAAGAGTCATTCTCCAATTGATAAATGGTCAAAAAAAAAAAAGGAAAATGACAAATGCAAGAAAAGATGAAGGGGATGATTTCAGAAAAACCTAGAAAGATTTACGTGAATCGACACAGAGAAGTGAGAAGAACCAGGATAATACTGTCCAAAGTAAGAGCAATATTGTATGGTGATCAAATGTGAAAGATTTAGCTACTCTGAGAAATACAATGATCTAAAACAACTCTGAAAGATTTAGGAGGAAAAATGCTATCCAACGCCAGAGAGAACTGATTGAACTGAGCGCTCACTGAATGAAGTGTGTGCGTATGTGTGTGTTTTGTGTTTGGAACTCAATTTTAAATGTCAAGCATAGATTAAAATGGTTTTTAAAAAAAAAAAGGAAAGAAAAATCTAAGGCCAGAAAAATTAATATTCCATAGGTCACCAAGTTAGCTAATGAAAGAGCATGAACTCAAATTCAGGTTTCCTAAATCCTGCTTAGTCCAATGTTCTTTGTAATATACTTTGCAGACTGGGTTGGGAAGTTGAGGTTGAGTAGATTAGATTGCCTTCTTTATAATTAACATCTGAGCATGTGTCACTGTAGGAAGAAGTGGAAATGCCCAGAGAAACCTTTGAGGAAAAATTTCAAGATATAAGTGAGTTCCTGAGTGATGAAGAAGAGGATGTCCACAGTCTTGTGGAACTGGATGAAGAGGAGAATGAGATGTTTGAGCAGTTGAAGGACCATGAGGCCCAGCTAGAAATCTGCAACAGAGAGAAAAAGAGGATAAGTCACCTCCAGCTGTCCCAACACAGGCATGACCTGAGGGAAATGGCCACAGTTTTGGAAGAAAAGTCTGGGATGCCAGATATAGACCTTCTGCAGGTGAGAACAGTGTTGTTGGGCTCTACATAGTGGTGGAAAAGGTAGAAAGCTAATGATGAGGGAAGGGTAATAGGTTCTACCAGGGACCCTGATCATTCTCAGTGACCAGAAATCCTGCAATTCAGTCTGGAAAGAATTCACCAGCTCAAGCAAACTTGGAAGCTGAGATTGTAAAAGTTTATTGTTACACTGTACAGCACAGTGGGCAAGGGTTCTTATGGAACCTGCAAACTTAAAGAAAACATAGGCATAGTTTTTAAGGAGTCAAGACAGTAAATCAGGTGTCACTTATGCTAACTAGGTGAGTAAGGTGGGATCAGGGAGGAGTTAAGGAGTGGTCAGAGCTTATAGGACCATGCACTTTTAATTTCAACTGAGAAGGTGTATTACCCATGATTCACTGGAAATAGCCCAAGGTGGGGGCTGGAGGTGTGATTTTAGGCCTGAAACATCACTAAGTCAGCCAGCAGTCACGGCCACTGAGGAGTGCCCAGTCTGCCACCTATCAATGTCAAGCTTGACAATATGGATGTTGGGAACCAAGGCCAAGGGAGACACAGTATGGGCATAATTGGCTAAGGAGTTACCCTATAGATAGGGTATTGAAGGATTCATGGTGCAGCTGGTCACTCTACTAGGGGAGATAACATTTACCTAAGCTAAAATGTTTATAGATAGTTTAGTGAAAGATTCATAGGTAGCTTGTTATTGTTCCAAGCAGAGATAAACAGTTCGAGTTGTTGCTGGGCAGAGTGCTGGCAGGGGGAAAGGGCAGAGTTAATGCTTTGAGACTGGGGAGGGGGAAGTGTGATTTTACAGAATGCTTTTACAAATTGATTTTACAGACATAAATCCCAAAGCACCCCATTTACAAACTGATGTTACAGATTGATATTACAGACTGATGTTACAAACATATACATCCCAAGCACCCCATCACTATGACAAGGGCGTGTTATTGCCTCATCTCCGAGTCTCTCCCTGAATCTCTCCTTGCTCTCCTTGTCTCCCCCGCCCCTTTCTCTCTCCCCCCTCCCCCGTTTCTCTCCCCCCCACCTCATGTCTCTCTCTCTCTCTCTCTCTCTCTCTCCCCTCCGTCTCTCTCTCTCTCCCCTCCGTCTCTCTCCCTCTACCCCTCTCTCCCCCTCCCCCGTCTCTCCCCCTCTCCTCTACCCCCCTCCCCCCCCTCTCTCTCCCTGTCTCTCTCTCCCCCCGTCTCTCCCCGCTCCGTCTTTCTCTCTCCCCCCTCCGTCTTTCTCCCCCTCTCCCCCTCTCTCCCCGCTCTACCCCTCTCTCTCTCCCCCGCCCTCTCTCTCCCCCCCGTCTCTCCCCCCCCGTCTCTCTCCCCGTCTCTCTCTCCCCGTCTCTCCCCGTCTCCTCTCCCCCCCCCGTCTCTCTCCCCCGTCTCTCTCCCCCCGTCTCTCTCCCCCCCCTCTCTCCCCCCGTCTCTCCCCCCGTCTCTCCCCCCGTCTCTCTCCCCGTCTCTCTCCCCCCGGTCTCTCTCTCTCCCCTCCGGTCTCTCTCTCCTCCCTCGGTCTCCTCCCTCTCTCCTCAGTCTCTCTCTCCCCTCGGTCTCTCTCTCTCCCCTCGGTCTCTCTCTCTCCCTCCTCTCTCTCCCCTCCGTCTCTCTCTCTCCCCCCGTCTCTCTCTCTCCCCTCTGTCTCTCTCTCTCTCTCTCTCTCTCTCTCTCTCTCTCTCTCTCTCTCTCTCTCTCTCCCCCC
Source organism: Gymnobelideus leadbeateri (assembly GCA_011680675.1). Taxonomy (NCBI): domain Eukaryota; kingdom Metazoa; phylum Chordata; class Mammalia; order Diprotodontia; family Petauridae; genus Gymnobelideus; species Gymnobelideus leadbeateri. The sequence continues at coordinate 115,149 of WOXC01011248.1, forward strand.
CCCCGTCTCTCTCTGTCTCTCTCTTCCTCTATCTCTCGCCCTCTGTCTGTCTGTCTCTGTCTCTCTCCCCCTCTCTGTCTCCCTCCCTCCGTCTCTCTCTCTCTCTCTCTCTCTCTCTCTCTCTCTCTCTCTCTCTCTCTCTCTCTCTCCCCCTCTCCCTCTCTCTCGTCTCAGTCTCTCTCTCTCTCTCTCTCTCTCTCTCTCTCTCTCTCTCTCTCTTTCTCTCTCCCCCTCTCCCCTCTCTCCCCTCTACCCCCTCTCTCTCCCCCGCCCCGTCTCTCTCTCCCCCCGTCTCTCTCCCCCGTCTCTCTCTCCCCCGTCTCTCCCCCCTCTCCCCTCGGTCTCTCTCTCTCTCTCCCCTCGGTCTCTCTCTCTCCCCTCCGTCTCTCTCCCCTCCGTCTCTCTCCTCCCCCCATCTCTCTTTCTCTGTCTCTGTGTGTCTGTGTGTGACTCTCCATGCTTAGGAATGGGATCCCTGCCCCCTGGTCATACTAGGAACTATAGTTCATAGGCCTATGCCCAGTGTGCATAGACATATCCATTTTCCCATGCTGACCTGGGCATAGAAAAATAGGGAAAATGACTCACTGTGATTTTTAAAAAGTTCAAGATCAGGATTAGGGAATTCAGTCAGTTTCTTAGTCCATTCCTCCACCACTACCCCAAAACAACCCTTAGAAATAGAGATTGCCATTTGCCATTTTACAGTTGAGAAAACTGAAGCAGACAAGTGACTTGCCCAAGGCCATGCAGCCAGTAAATGATTAAAGATCTGTTGTTTTTCCTTTGAGATTTCCTATGAGAGCTTTTATTTTTGTTTCCCTGCCCCTCTCCAAACCCCAAACATTCACATATTTTATATTATTTGTGCTTGTTATAGCCTAGTAGAATTTCATTTCCTTGGGCAAAGAAATTGTGGTGGGGTTCTTTTTGTTCTTAGACCTACTTTGGTGATTCACTATTGACTTAACACTTCCAAAGTGTTCTGAATTGCAGGAATTCCTCATTTTTGCCCCAAAGGTGTACTTCATTATCCCATTAAGTCTTTTTTATGCTGATTGAAAAAGGAAGTGGAGTTACTTCTCCACTTCTGGTCTGCCTTTAGACTGTTCTGGCCTGAGGGCAGCAGCTCTGTTTTCAGATTTTCTGAGTTGAGCCTTAGGAAGCTTACCTCTCCAAGTTGGATCCTTTACACAAACTTATGTAGGCTGCCCCTGGAATGAAAGGCTTTGGTGCTTTCTAAGTTATTATGGAGATGTGGCTAATGAAAATCCATTCACATAAGACTTACAATAGTAATATTAGCAATATTATAGCAAGCTTATCTTTTTTTTCAAAAATCTTATTTACAAAACTGAAGAATATTTAAATGTTTATTCCCATATTTTGGTGTTCCCTGGCCTGGTTGTGGAAGAGAAAGTTGGGAGGCGCTTTTCTGATAAGCATAGACATTAACTAAGTGCTTTCTAATGAACCATTTCTATCCAATTGTTAAAAGCTCAGCATTTCTCAATTTTGGTTTAGCAGATTATGTTCAGTGTGTTGATCCTAACATAAAATCTAAAGGAACTGTCAGGAGATAGGGTTTTTTTTGTTTGTTTGTTTTGTTTTTAGGGTGGTGTCTCAGAATTATGCCTTGGAAACCTACCAGTCTCTGACCTTTTTCTTTTCTCTTTCCTAGGATGCACAAGAAACACTGAACAAGTAAGTTAACATTCTGAAGGAAAATAAATGGATACCAAGGATAGGGGGGGCAAGGGTAATATCTGTGCCTAAAACAAGGTAAGAAAGCCTTTGGTGCCATAGAGAACACAGTCTATGGTGACTGGCATGTTAACTGAGTATCTCTTCTCCTTTAGGAGTGAGTCCCTGTTGCTTCAAAAGCCAGAACCTTTCACACCAACACTGAGCCGTTCTTATTGCATGGAATTAAGAGAATTTCTGAGGAAATTTCAAGGTAAGTCTCCATTTGAGCTTTCTTCTTTTGATTTTGCCATCTTGGATCTCTTGGCTATTGAGAATCTGGTACAAGTACCAAAGACTGGAAGCTGATGGATAAAATAATGAGCTATCTGCAGGAGCACTCCATATCACCACACCACTTAGATTCTCCCTGCCCTTTTAGATCAAACCAACAAACCATCATTTGCTATGGTCATGGGGTAAACTAGAATTAGCTGTCTCAGGCAACATAAAAAACCTGACCTTTTGTTTTCCACATTTTATTTTGTGAAGGAAGACTTATTCTTTACTTAGGCCAGGCAAACGGGAATCTTAAGGTTGGTAAAAAAAAAAAGGGTTGTTGGCAGTAAATGACCTAACTTCAGTAGGTGGTGGATATGGGGGCTGGAAACATCAAACAATATCCCTTTCCTGTTCAGCTGTGTCCAACTCTTCATGACCTCATTTGGAGTTTCCTTGGCCAAGATACTAGATCTGGTTCTCCAGCTCATATTACAGACAAGGGAACTGAGGCAAATAGGGCCAGATTTGAACTAAGGAAGATAAATCCTTGTACCACCTATCTGCCCTGAAAATTTGTTTTCACAGTTTCTTGGTAAAGATAATTGGAGTAGTTTGCCATTTCCTTCTCCAGCTCATTTTACAGATGACGAAACTGAGGCAAACAGGGTTTAGTGACTTGCCCAGAATCACACAGTAGCAAGCCTTCAAGGCTCAGGTCCTTGACTCCAGGGTCAGTGCTCTATCCACTGCCCCAAGTAGCTGCCCAGCCCCATCTTACCTAGACAATATTCTTTTGTTCTCTACATCCATCCCATAAGTCATGGATCCATAGAACACAGCAGCAGAGAACCCAACCCATTTCTACTTGGCTCATTGGAGTACCTTCCCTTGGACTGATTCCCTTTATTCTCTCTGCAGAATCTCGACTTTTGCAATGTCATTATCCCTACGAGTTACCTGATGATGACAGAAAGAGGACTTTCACATTTGCAGATATTTCCTCAGGTCAGATGTTTGCTATTTATACCTCTGGAAGTCTCCATTACATGAATGGGAGAGATTTGTCTTTTACACAGTTGAACATGGATGGCCTTACTGAAGAGAAACAAGATTGTCCCATCTTTACCTGTTACTGTTTGCCAATTGAAAGGGAGAACTACCGTACTAACTTCCCTCCTCACCCCTCAATGGAATGGCATTAAATTAGGTCAGAGACCTGGCCAAACCAAGTAAAGATAGCTCAAGGTGATCCTGGAACTGTATCCCTCTTTTAAATCTGTAATGTGTAATATACAAAAGGGAGGGGGCCTAGTTGGGTAGAATTGGAAGCTGAATGTTCCTTTACCAGGGCAAATGTGAAAAAAAAAAAACAAAAAAAATTTGTTTTTATTAATTAAGAAACTATAAATACAGTGGAATCTTGCATTGTCTACTCTAAGTCAGCTGTGTCTGACATGTTAATCTACTATAGAAAATCTGTAAGGGGTGGCTAGGTGGCACAATAAATACAGTGCCAGCCCTAGAGTCAGGAGGACCTGAGTCCAAATCAGGCCTCAGACACTTAACAACACAAAACTAGTCAGGTGACCTTGGGCAAGTCACTTAACCCCAATTCCCTACCTAAATAAATAAAATCTAAAAGAAAAAAAATAATTTTTAAAATAATCTAAAAAAGAAAAGAAAAGAATGTGTAAAAGCTTGCCCATTTCCCCCTTTACACTTGTGTCCAGGGGAAATGGGTGTTAGACATGGAATGAAGGAAAGTGTTGTTGGAATCCCACTCCTAGTAGCTGCTAACTGTGACCATTGACAGGCTGTACCACAGGTTGATTCTTACAGTATCACACAATACATATTAATAAATATTTTTTTCCAAATGTATTTCATATCTTATTTAATGTTTCTAAGCTATAAGGGGGAGGTGTGGGGAAAGGTGGAGAGGAAATATCAGACAGGACTATTCTAATTAAACATTAGTCAAGCTGTAAAGAATTATAACCAATGGAATGAACAAGAAGAGAGAGAGAGCAGGTAGTTTTCCTCAATCTGCATTCAGACTCTGTAGTTTTTTTTCTCTGGATGTGGATCTCCCTTTCCATCATGAGTCTTTGGAGTTGTCTTATAGTGTTGCATTACTGAGAGGAGCCCAGTCTATCAAAGTCAGTCACACTGGTACCAATGTGTCTGTAGTTGTGTACAAAGTTCTCCTTAGCATCAGTTTATATAAATGTCTCTCCAGGTTATTGTGAAGTCTGCCTGCTCCTCATTTCTTAGAGCACAGTAGTATTCATATACCACATTCGTACCACAACTTGTTCAGCCATTCTCCAATTGACATTGGCATCCCCTTGATTTCCAGTTCTTGGCCACCACAAAAAGAACTGCTATAAATATTTTTGTACATATAAATAAGTCCTTTCCCTTTTTTATGATCTCTTTGGGATACAGTCTTAGAAGTGGTATTGCTGGGTCAAAGGATATATACATTTTTATAGCCCTTTGGGAATAGTTCCAAGTTGCTCCCCAGAATGGTTGGATCATAAACTTTAGAGTTGCTCACAATTTGAGAGTCAATAATGTAAAAGAAGATTTTGAAATTTTATTTTCAGGTTTTCTAAATATTTCTTTGCCCAATGTCCCCTTAGGTCAAAATATTCTCCCCTGACTGCTGCAATGAAACAATTGAGTTTAAATCCCCCTTCTCCATTCCTAAGAGGCTAAGATTTGATTATCCAGAAAGGATTGAGATAAGGATAAGGGAGAGTTGGCCCTTTCAGTCCTTAAAGTGTGTGGTCAAGGAAAGGGCTAGAATATTCCAATCTGGGTTTTCTTGGCTGCTTATACATTCAGGTTCATCTTGATGACCTTGGATGTCCCCCAAGGCTCTCCTGGAGCTCTAATCTCTTGGTTCTAATAACCTTCCTCAACTCCCATGAATTCAATCATGCTGGGTGTAGATGTTACTCAGATCTATTTGTCCAGCACTAACTTCTCTGCTGACTTCTAACTCCAAATCTCCCAACTGCCTATTGGGCATCTCAAACTGCATGAAACTCAACACATCCAAACCAGCTCATTTTCTTTCTCCTTTGTTCTAACTTCCCTATTACTATCAAGAGCGACACCTTCCTCCCAGTCACCCAGGCTTACAACCTAACTGTCCTCCTTGACTGACTCAGCCCTCATTCAATCTGTTTCCAAAGTCTATTAATGGATTCTAGTTTCCTGACATTGCCACCACCCTGGTGTAGTTTCACCTTGGGCCTAGACTATTGCAATCTCTTGCTGATTGAGGAGGACTACAATTTGCATAGATCACTGTACGAGGGTAAGCCGTAATTAGTTGGGATAATGGTGACAGTAAGAGCACTGGGAAAGATTTTCCATAGGACTTGGTATTTGAATCCATCTTTGAAAGCAATTAATCACAAGCATTTAACAAGTACCAAAGATGTGCCAGTACCGTGTTAGGGAGAGAATACAAAACCAAGAGAAGTAGTCCCTGAACTAGGGTCATGTTCTTTGTGGGAAGACACCATGGCTGTGACTGGGAGTGTATACCACAGAAGGGAGACACCTACCTCTAAAGATATGGATGTGAAAAAAGTTATCTACCAAATTTATCAGGTTCAAAGCAGTCCTGTCTCTCTCATGATTCAGGTTTTATTTCATCTGTTTGAATTTTGCATGGCTAGTTCTGTTTCTCCACCCAACTCAACACCTTAAAAACATCCTTTCCTTACATAATAAGTATTGTTAATCAAAATAATACAACATAATGGCATTATGAAAATCATGGCTCATCTACACTTCTACAACTTAACCTTTGTGTCAAGAGTTGGAAGCATGTGTTCTTTTGGAGTCATGACTAGTGATTATGCTTTGCTCAAACACATGACCAGATGTATCAGTATTGAACAAGGAAAGAGACCAATTAGGAGGCTATAGCAATAGTAAGGGTAAGAGATTGAAGGCCAAAACTGGGATGATGGTTGAGGAGAGAGATGAAAAGTAAGGATTCCTTTTTGGTTTTATATAGCACAATACAGGCACATAATAGATTTTTAGTACTGTTTATTAAATAGTGAAGAATGATTCAAATCCCTGATACTTGGAACTTCCAGGAAAAGTTGGTCTTTTGTCCATTTCTAAAGCAATCCCTCCCATTTTGTTTGGGGTTGTGGTGGGGAATATTATCCTGTTTCCTGTCATCTTTGCAAACCCTATCTGGTAAATCCAGTTCTCTGTCTCAAGAAATCTCTAGTACAATTTCCCCTCTGCATTCTGACTCCATGGTTCTTTATCTGGATGTGGATAGCATTGTCCATTATGAGTCTTTTGGAATTGGATCATTGTATTGCTAAGAAGAGCTAAGTCTATCAAAGTTAGTCATTGCACAATATTGCAATTACTGTGTACAAAGTTCTGGTCCTGCTCATTAAACTCAGCATCAGTCCAGGTTTTTCTGAAATCTGTCTGCTCATTTTTTAAAAATTAATTTTTAGCTTACAACATTCAGTTCCACAAGATTGAGTTTTAAGTTTTCCCCCCCTCTCCTCACCCCTCCCCAATACAGCATGAAATCTGCTATAGACTCTACATATTTGCATTAAGCATTTTCACGTTAGTCATGTTACAAAGAATTAGAACCAAAAGAATGAACCATGAGAAAGAAGAAACAAAACAAAAAAGTGAGGGCAAATAGAATGCTTCAATCTGCAGTCAGACTCTAATTTTGTCTCTGTGATTTTCTTTGGGTCATTTTCTATCAGGAGCCTTTTGGAGTTGTCTTAGAACCTTGCATTGCTGAGAAGAGCCAAGTCCATCAGTCATTGCACAATTTGGCTGTAACTGTAATGTTCTCCTGGTTCTGCTCCCCTCACACCTGTTCATTTCTTACAGCACAATAGTATTCCATTACATTCATATAACACAACTTGTTCAGCCCTTCCCCAACTAATGGACATTTCCTCAATTTAATGCATTTAATTAATAGCCTACAACTTTGCTGAAGCTATTATTTTTTTACCAATCCCTATGATTTCTCTTAAATTATATGTCCATGGTACCAGTAGAAAGAGCAGGGGTTTGGGGCTAAATGCTTCCTTATTTTAGTTGACCTTGTAGAGAAGAGTTTTTACTTGATTTGCAGCTTGGTTTAAAACCCTAGCTCTGGCAAGGACTACTTGCATAGCCATAGGCAAATCACTTAAGAGGGATTGGTTGGAGCCTGCCCGAATAAATTCTAGACCTTGGAGGAGTTGATTTGCTAAATTTTCAGCATAAATATTTACATCTCAGAAATCTTCTAATCTCACCCAAAGGCCTGGATTTCTTTGTTGTCTAGAAATGATGGAGAGAATGTTAATAATTCAGATTAAACTTAAAAGTGTGTCATGAGTCCATTTATTCCTGCAGTGAGCTGGTTTGTTCAAACATTTGAGTACTCTGCTGTCTCCAACCCCTGACTTCAACTGTATGTGGAGTATTGTAATTGTAATTGTATTGTAAGGAGTTGGACTAAACTACTTCCAAGCTTCCTCCACCCTTAGAATATCATCCTTTGATCCTATGATTAGTTTACTACATCCAGTTCAATTCAAGAAGCAAAAAATGAAACTGTCTTTGCCATCACATAGCTTATATTCTGATAGGTTTACAAAAATTCATTGTTCAGTCATGTCTGACCTTCATGGTCCTGTTTGGAGTTTTCTTGGCAAATTCTGGAGTGGTTTGCCATTTCCTTCTCCAGCTCATTTTACAGATGAGAGAACTGAGGCAAACAGGGTTAAATGACTTGTCTGAGGTCATATTTAAACTCAGGTCCTCCAGACTCCAGGGCTAGCATGCTTTATCCACTGTGCCCCTAGCTGCCATTGTACAAAGATAAGTAAATACAAAATGCATGAAAAGTACAAAGTAAATAGGGGTGGGGTGAGGAGTGTCCAAGAAGCACAGTTATGATGGGCAAGTCATTTTAGAGTCTGTAGATCTCATTTCTAACATCTGTAAAATTAGTGTTATACCATTTGTCCTCTGAAGTCCTTTCCAGTTCCAAAATTTGTTAACTATATCTCCTTTCATTTTAGAAAAGGGAAGACAAGGGAATGGGGGTTAAGTGACTTGCCCAAGGTCATACAGCCACTTAAATGTGTCAAGAGTTTGAGGACATTTGAGCTTAGGTCCTCATGGTTCCAAGAGCTGGTGCTTTATTCAGTATGCCACCTAGCTGCCCCCAACTATTTCAAGAAAGAATAAGAAGGGTTGACCAAGATGCATTGTAGATAGGAGATACTTTGAAAGGAAAATTATTCCTTTAGGCTTTTATCCTGATTAAGAAGGCAAAATTCAGGACAAAGAATTAAAAGGATCTTATTATAAGTATGTCAAGGTAGCAATATAGTGATAGACTGATCACTGGAAATTAGCGATGCCTCCAAGGTGGGCACTGCTTTTATAGGTAACTTTCAGACAATTCAGACAGGTCCACCTCAGCAAAAGAGGGTGGGTCCTTGAATCTCAGTTCCTTCCCAACATAGCAAGAATGTGACAACTTGCAGGGAGGGATATGTACTTTGGTCTATGAGAGGATTTTCTTCATGTCCATGACCTCCTTAGACCATATGCCTACTATCGGAATCTCTGGATTGGACGATATGCACAGTTTAGTCATAATTCCACATTTGCAGAATTCCAAACTGGTTTCTAAAATGTTTGTACTAATTCATAGGGTCTGTAGCTCCATTAAAAGTGTATCAGGGGGCAGCTAGGTGGTGCAGTGAGTAGAGCACTGGCCCTGGAGTCAGAAGGACCTGAGTTCGGATCCGGCCTCAGACACTTAACACGCACACAAATAAAAACCTAGTCGTGTCTGAATCTTCATGACTCCATTTGGGATTTTCTTGGCAAAGATACTGGAGTGGTTTGCCATTTCCTTCTCCAGCTCATTTTACAGATGAGGAAACTGAGGCAAACACGGTTAGGTGACTTGCCTAGGGTCACACAGCTAGTACGGGTATGATTTGAACTCAGGAAGATGAGTCTTCCTGACTAGAGGCCAACCCTCCATCCACTGCCCCACCCAGATGCCCAGAACCCTAAATAACTCCATTGACATCTCAATGTACATAATTTATTCCTCTAGTAGAGAATCAGTTCCTTGAGGGCAGGGACTATTTTTCCTTTTGTCTTCATATCTCCAGCACTAAGGCAAATGGAAGGTGCTTAATAAATGCTTATTGGATTGGGGTGAATCTGACTATGGCCAAGGTCCAAGTTCCTGTCTGTAGTTGTTTTTCTGGTATTTTGTTCTGAAGGCAGAGTTGTACAAAGTCTACAGCCTCACTCTCTCTTCCAGGGTCCAGTGGCAAGCCAAAAGTCAGGACAACTGGTCATGGCCTGGGATGCAGTGGATGACCCTGGTGTCTTAGATACCTGACCAATCTCTAAGCCCTCCATAGCACCTGCTTCAGCTGCCTTCACAGATGCTGAAACAAGATTGTTCTCATCCTCTTTCTGCCAGGGGAAGGCTTCACAGGCCTGGGGTAGACATCCCCCTAACTCACCCCCCATGGGTCTGAGGCCTGTCAATTACCCTCATCCTGGTTTAACCCATCTGCTGAGATGGCTTTACCAGGGTGGGGCTGCTCAGGCTACAGCTTCTTGGAGTCACAGGTGGGAGCTGAGTGCCAGGTAGAGACCAAAGGGAGCTCAGCAACCCTCACCCCCAAAGGGTGCTAGTCCTCCTTGAACACCCCATACACCCCAGTTCCGGAAGTGATGATACACCCCAGTGATGGCCCTCCCCGCTGAATTCCTGCAGGACAGGACATCCACAGTCCACACCACACCAATAAGCCCTGGATTCATTCTTTCTTACCATCATCATGTCTTTCTAGCCAGATCAGGAGCTCTATGACAGCAGGTACTAAGGCTCACACTTCTTTGAATCTCCCATGGTGCCCAGAGCAGTGCTGGACCCAGAAGCTGCTCAGTTAAGTACTTGGCAGGATTGGATAATCCTTCAAGGTCCTGTTTCTCACCAGGTATATCCTTTGGATTTGACTCCACCATCACATGACCTCCTCTTCCCTTTCACTCACCTTCCCCTCCCCCAAAGCTCATCACCAGAAAACGCATCCAAGACTTTGCATCAGCTTGGACGAGCACAGCTCACCAGTGCTTCCTTTGTCTCTGCCCCTCTGCTGGGAAACTCAGGGAAAGAACAGCCTCCATTGGAAGAGGGTTCAGAATCCCAGTCAGCTCTTCTTTTCTCATCAGCTGTCCCCTTTGGATGACTCCACCTTCTTCATAGCCCAGCCAGGTACCCCCCCCTGGCCCTTTCAGCTTCCTTCAGGGTCTTGTCTTTTCCCCCATTAGATTGTAAGCTCCTGGAGGGCAGGGTAGGTCTTTCTCATCTGTATCTTGGTCCAGTGCCTGACACACAGAAGGTGCTTAATAAATGTTCATGTGTGTGTGTGTGTGTGTGTGTGTGTGTGTGTGTGTGTGTGTGTGTGTGTGTGTGTGTGTGTGTGTGTGTGTGTGTGTGTGTGTGTGTGTGTATGTTTAAACATCAGTTACAAAATCCTCCAGTTATTTGAGAACACCAGGCATTCCTAGAGCAATCCTGACCTCTAGTGGCCATCAGAGAAACTGGAATAAGGCTCAGGATTTCGGAAAGTTTCTGGATATTGGATAACTTCCCCAAAGATGGCTTGAGATGTTCCAGTGACTTCTGGCCATGAGACAGGAAGAGGACTTATGGCCTTAGGTCACCACCAGCCTCAAAATACTTATAAAACTGTGTAGTATGCCCCATAGATCCCTGAGCAGAAGTCTTCCTATCTTGGGATAAAGCAAAGAGGAATACCACTCCGTTTTCTGTTCTCTTGCTTTCCTTTCTCTTTTTCCGTCAGACTGCTGTTTGAGATGGGATTTCAACCTGTCAGGGATTTGACGCATTCCTCACTATCTAAAAAATACTGCCATATATCTGCTATGTACTAGGCACTATGCCATACAAAATCAAAAAAGGAATCCTTACCCTGGTTTGTGCTCAAGGGCATTGCCTCACTAAAGGAAACCAGACTCATGTCCCCCCATCTCCTCCCCTGAAAGAATAAAACTATCTTCATAATTTTCCTCTTTCTCTAAAGGATACCTCCATCCTTCACTCAGCTTTGGAATTTCAGGGTTGTCCTATCTTTTGTCATCCACACTCCCATGAAACTGCTGGTCAAGTCTTGATTCTGCTTCTACAGTACCTTTCCTATCTCTTTTCTCCATTCACACAATCATCCTAGTTCTGGCCTTCGTTTTTTCTTTGGAAGAAAGGCAACCGAGGTTAAGTGACTCGTCCAAGGTCATACAGCTAGTGTTTCAAGTGTCTGAGGCTGGATTTGAACTCAGGTCCTCCTGACTCCAGGACCAATGTTCTATTCACTGTGCCACCTAGCTGCCCACCTTCATTTTTGCTTACCTGTACTACTGCTATAGCCTTCTGATCCTGAAGATATACTGCATAGACATTGCTATATACATGATATATTTCTCTAGTAGAGAGTCAGTTCTTTGAGACGAGGGACTATTTTTCTTTCTGTCTTTGGCTCATGGTAGGTGCTTAATAATTATTTATTGGGTTGCACTAAATCTAAGAGGTGCCCAGGTCAAGGCTCTTTGCAGCCCTTCGTGGCCCAATTCAGGTCCATTTCCTCCATGAAGCCCCCACTGACACCCCTCTCATCTGAACTCCTGCAGGACAGAACATTCATAGTCCATATCACCCCAATAAGCCCTGTATTAATTCTTACTATAATCATGTCTTTCCAGTTAGATCAGGAGTTCTGTGACAGCAGGTACTACGCCACACACAGAAGCTAGGTAGTGAAGTGGGTAGAGCTTTGGGCTCAGAAAGATCCAAGTTCAAATCGACCCTCAGACACTTATTGTGTGATCCTAAGCAAATCACTTAGCCTTTATTTACCTCATTTTCCTCAATTTAAAAAATAGAAATAATTATAGCACCTGCCTTCCAGGGTTGTTGTGAGGAACAAATGAGATAATAATTGTAAAATGCTTGGCATGGTATGTACTATATAGTAGGTACTTAAGAAGGCCTTCTTTCTCTCTTTCCTTCCTTTCCTCCTTCCCTCCTCTCTTTCCTTTGATCTTTCCCTCTCCTTCCCTTCCTCCTTCCTCCCTCTCTTCCTTCCTTCCCTCCCTCTTTCTTTCCCTCCTTCTGTCTCTCCTTCCTTCCTTCCTCCCTGCCTCCCTGCCTCCCTTCCTCCCTTCCTTCTCTCCCTCTTTCCTTCCTCCCTTCCTTCCTTCCTTCATCCCTCCCTCTTTCCCTTCTGTCTCTCCTTCCTTCTTCCTGCCTCCCTCCCTTCCTTCCTTCCTTCCTCCCTCCCTCCCTTCCTTCCTTCCTCCCTCCCTTCCTTCCTTCCTTCCTTCCTTCCTTCCTTCCTTCCTTCCTTCCTTCCTTCCTTCCTTCCTTCCTTCTCTGATGGTGCTCAGCATAGTACTGGACACAATAGCCGCTCAGAAATTGCTCACTAAATTGAATGTGGGTGTGGGACTTCACAGGTCCCTCCAAACTATAATTACAAAAGCCAGAGAGCACCAGGCATTCCTAGAACAATCCTGACCTCCAGTGGCTGGCAGAGGAATTGGAACAAGTCTGCTGTTTCTGGATACATCAAGGATTTGGGAAAGTTTTTGGATGTTGGATAACCTCCCCAAAGCTGGCTTGGGATGGTCCAGGGACTTCTGGTCATAAGACAGGAAGAGCATTTAGGGCCTCAACTAGAGCATTACCAGCCTCAGACTACTTAGAAAACGGTGTAGGATTCCCCATAGGTCTCCGAGCAGGTCTTCCTATCTTGGGGTAAAGGAAAGAGGAATACCACTCCATTTTGTGTTCTCTTTCCTTTCTTTTCACTTTCTCCATCAATTTTCCTTTTGAGCCAGAAGATGTATGTGGAGTTCCCTAGGATTTGATTCCAGAGTTGAGGCCCCCTTGGAGATCATCTACTCTAAAGTATTTCTAGACAAAAAAAATTTTGAATCATCTCAGAGAAATGAGATGACTTCAACAGATTTCCATCAGGCATCATTCTTTAAAAAAAAAAAAGTTCAAGCATGGGGATTCTGCACCTTTACTGGGGTTTCTGTCCCTGACAGTCAGGAATTTGTTGCATAATTTATTCTTTTAAAAGAGCTAGAGAGTAGAGAAAGGGCTGGAATTCTCTTCCTTTAATACCAAGCTTAAATGGTACCTCCTCCTCAATGCTTTCACTTTCCTTACCAATCAAAAGTGATCTTTCTCCTCAGACTTCACATAACCCATCTTAACCTGTGTATAATGGTCTTCATTTTTCATATATTTTAAACCGTAATTAACATGTAGTAAGGAAGAAAGGAAGGGAGGAAAGGGAGAAGGGAAAAGGGAGGGAAGGAAGGAAACAAGCTTGTGTTGAATACCTACAGTGTAGCAGGCATCATGCTAAGCAGATATGTTTATCAGACTGCTGATTCTCCCAGGGCAGGGATTGTGTGTGTGTGTGTGTGTGTGTGTGTGTGTGTGTGTGTGTGTGTGTGTGTGTGTGAGACTGCATTAGTGGCATCAGTTGCCCTCCAGATAGGAAGCTCCCTGAGAGCAGGTCTTGTGTGTTCATCTTTATATGTCCCTCAGCACCTGGGACCATGCCTCAGACATAGTAAGGACTTAGTATATGTCGGTGGAATATTTAGGCGAAACCTCATAACTCCTGTTAATAGTAGCATATAAAGCAGGAGGATCCTTACCAGTGTCTTCAGAACACCTGAGTTCAATAATGGTCCAATCAACAAGCATTTATTAAGGGCCGTCTCCACGCCTAGTATTGTGCTACATGACAAAGATCCTGCCACTCTGGAGTATCTCCTTCGTCTTCATAGGCACCTGCTCTTTTCACTCTAGCTTTGACCAAGTTAAATTTAAACTGCCTCAGTTTCCTTATTTCTAAAAGGGCACATTTGGGTTTCACTAGACCATCTCTAAACTCTGGGTCTTTTATTCAGTATTCAAGGCTGAACGATTCACTGCTTCCTCTAATATTTAACCATTCCTGCCTACCTACCCTTGTTCATACCCTCCCCTCTTCCCCAGAACCTCTCTCTTTCTGTTCTCCTTTATCCCTTTCCACCTGCATCCTGCTCAGCTTAAAGCCTACTTCTTCCATGAAGTCTTCCCTGAATCCTCCCAGTCCCCTGAGATCTTTCTCTCCTCTGAGCTTCCTTAGCACTTATGGTCTGTATGACTTCATTAGATTAGTGATAACTCATCATTTACAGAATGTGCTCCGGCATTTTGAGGGAACAGAGACCAAAGAAGAGTGAACTGACTTGTTTGTGGTCACCCTACAGGTCAGTAAGAGAGCCTGTACTTAAATCCAGATGCCCTAACTCCAGGCCCCTGGAGATCTCTTGCTGCCTCATCCCAGGTGCTCTGTATAACCTGTTCTTTTTTTCATGTGTGAACGTTCTGTCTCTCCAACTAGACTGGAAGCTCCTTGAAGGCAGGACTATGCCTTATTTTTTTTTTCTAGCTCGCTGATGATCAGTCTGGGAGTCTTTAGTTTGGAGTCACTTCTTTTCTTGAGGGCAGTTAGGTGGTACAGTGGATAGAGTGCCAGGCCTGGAATCAAAAAACTTCCTGAGTTTAAGTCTGGCCTTAGACATTTACTAGCTTTGTGACCCTGGGCAAGTCACTTAACCCTTAGTTTCCTGATCTATAAAATGAGCTGGAGAAGGAAATGGCAAAACACTCCAGTATCTTTGCCAAGAACACTCCAAATGGAGTCATGAAGAATTATACATGACTAAAAAACCTCCCAACAGAAACAAACCTTTCTTTTCTTTGCTCTTTCCGCAGATACCACCATAGAGATGATCTTTCTATGCAATATGTTGGTTCCTTTGGTCCTAGCCAGTGGAAAGTGGACACCCCTGGAATCTGAGTGGGAGAGGCAAGAACCTGTAGCCCTTCTGTGCCCCAGAATTGCCTGCAAAGCTGGATGCTGCCTTGTGCAGCCTATGGGTACTTCCTCCTGAGCAGGGTCTGGGAATAGGGTTCAGCTTCTATGAAGAGACTCAGTAGTGGTTAGTTTCACTGGATAGATCCTGGGTAGGATCTCCCGCTCTGGGTTTTGTTTGTGATAACTCAACATGTAGAGTTACAAAGAGGCAAACTGATGTAAGGAAACACTCCCTAAGAATCAGAGCAACACCGAAGTGGAACAAGCCACTTTGGGAGGTAGTGGAAGGGTCTCCTTTATGGCAGGTCTTCAAATACAATGAGTTTGGCCCAGGTGTTGTGAAGGGGATTCCTGGTCAGTTGTGGGTTTTACTGTGTTGGGAGTTTTTATATATATATATATATATATATATATATATATATATATATATATATATATATATATATATATATATATATATATATATATATATTTAGACCATTGTATTTTACTATCATTGGTTTCTTTAGGGATTTTATATATTTTATTTTATGAACTTGAAAACATCATTTTGGAGAATCCATAGGTTTCTCTGACTATGGAAGTAAAAAGACCCCCTGGCTGAGATAATCCTCTGTGATCTCTTCCAATCTTGACATCCTGTGATATGGAATAGAAATACCTCTTCCTAATGATACTATGAGGTTGATGTGAGGATCACGTGATAAAATATCTGTGAAAATGCATAAAATACCCTACAAATGATTGGTAAGTCTCTGTCCTCATGGCCTGGCTTGTGCTTTGTTTCTAGCAGCTGATCAGAGAAAAGAAAATTTTCCTTTCACCTAGGAGAGAATGTGGAAGATCCCCCTGGGGTGGTAAGAGACTTCAGAGTAGATGGGGGAAGGGTGTTCCCTGCAAGGAGGCTGGGAACTGCCTGCTTGTCTCATCCTTCCTCTTTATTCAAACCTGGCTGCTCCCTCTACAGCTTAACTTGAGGATTGGGTATTTGTTGTGGTCCTCTTTTTAATTGGGATCTTTCTTTAAAAAAAAAAAAAAGTTTATTAATTAATTTATTTACTTTTAGTTTACAACATTCAGTTCCACAATCCCTTGAGTTTCAAATTGTCTCCCCTTCCCTCTAATCCCCACCCCGCCATGGCAGCATTCGATCAAATAGGATCTATAAATATCTTCACATTAAACATTAGTCAGGTTTTACAGAAGGATTATAAACGTCAGAATGAACAATGGGAAAGAGGAAACAAAACAAAACAAGAAAAAGAAAGAGAGCAAGTAGTTTGCTTCAATCTGCATAGTTCTTTCTCTGGATGTGGATATCTCTTTCCATCATGAGTCTTTTGGAGTTGGCTTATAACCTTACATTGCTGAAAGGAGCCCCATCTATCAAAGCTGGTCATCACACAAACACTGTGTCTGTAATTACATACAAATTTCTCCTAGTTTTGCTCTTCTCACTCAGCATCAGTTTATATCTCTCCAGGTTATTATGAAGTCCATCTGCTCCTCATTTCTTATAGTATAATAGTATTCCATTAAATTCATATACCACAACTTGTTCAGCCCTTCCCCAACTGATGGGCATCCCCTTGATTTCCAATTTTTTGCCACCACAAAAATATCCACTATAAATATTTTTGTACATACAGATCCTCTTCCCACTTCTATGATCTCTTTGGAATACAACCCTAAAAGTTTTATTGCTGGGTCAAAGGATATGCACTTATGTATAGCCCTCTGGGAATAGTTCCAGATTGCTCTCCAGAATGGTTAGATCAGTTCACAACTCCACCAGCAATGCATTAGTGTTCCAATTTTTCGACATCCTCTCCAGCATTTATCATTTTCTTGTTTTGTCATCTTAGCCAATCTGATAGGTATGATGTGGTACCCTGGAGTTGCTTTGATCAGCATTTTACTAATCAGTAGTGATTTAGAGCATTTTTTCAATTGAAATCTTTCTTATGCCAAGTAAGTGATGAAGGGAATGAGAGGAAATTGGACTTTATAAGGGAAGTCCTGCTGGAACTCAAGGCTTAGATGTTCCCTAAATGGGATGGGTTGCTAGGGCTTGATCTAAGGGAATGATATTATTTAATAAGGAAGATGATTATAAGGCAAAGAGACCCCTTCTTTGAGAACTGACTACCCTGATGTCAGATCCCTCTTAGAGAAGAAGCATGCTATCATGGAGAGAATGTTACAGTCAGGGTTGAGAAAAACTGAGGTTTCTTCCCATAACCCTTACTAGCTTTGTTACCATGGGCAAGTCATTTTACCTCCCTGAGCCTCAGTATTCTTATCTGTAAAATGGGTAGAATAATGCTCCTATGACCTATTTCACAGGGCTGGTAGGTTCAAATGAAATGACATTTGTCAATTACTTTACAATCCTCAAAGTACTAAAAAAAAGTTTCAGCTATTATTATATATCTAGCATTATATAGCTCTTTAAGGTTTGCAAAGAGCTTTTTATAGAGTATCTCATTTGATCATCACTAAAACCCTGAGATAGATATTATTATCCCCATTTTACAGATGAGCTTGAGAAAAGTTAAGTGACTTGCCCCAGGTCATGAAGTTAGAGTCTTAGTCAAGCCTCCTGACTCTCAGTCTACTGCTCTGTGCCACCAAATTGCTTTTAATCATTATTTGTCTTTGTCATTATTCTTGTTATTTTCCCCACCTCTCAATGTTGATTTCTCCCATAGTTCAGAATGTCTTCCATTCTTCTCTTTGTCAAAATCCTACTGATCTCCCAAGGCTCAGTTCAAATCAGATTCACTCCTGTGAAGCCTTCCCCATCACGTCAGCCCACAGGGGCTTCTCCCTCTCCTGAACTCCTCTAGTTTTAAGTGTCTGGCTCTTTTCAACATTAAGAAAAGTCATGTATCTCCCAAGTGAAAACAGTTGGATTATTGCTATTTATTGATTGAGAAAGCACAAAATGGCAAAATTCTGAATTCAGTAACATTTTAAAGTAAAATTAGTCATTAATTAAATTAATTAGTATAATTAAATATATTGATCATGGAGTCATCTAAATATATATGAAAAAAAGAATGCCCATATGTATGATATAGTCTCCAAAGTATACGTTTGTTTATTAATTATTTTGGATTGAGAGGCAGCTTGATATAGTACAGAGGCTGACCTCCAAGCCAGAAAAATATGGATACAAGTCTGACCTCTGACACATTTTAGCTTTGTGGTCCCAAGAAAGTAATTTAACTTCTCACTGCTACAAACCAGAGAATCTGAAAGATGCCCTGTGGGTCCCAGGACCCTTCCCAGGGTTCCTGGAGGACAAAATTCCTTTCATAAAAATACTAAAACCTTATTTGTCTTTTTCACTCTCATTCTCTCACAAGCCATATAGTAGAGTTTCTCAAAGGCTACAAAATGTTATTAATTTACCTTATTGTATTTTATGCCATGGAAAAATTTTTAATAGTATCATAGTGCCAGTTAATTTGTGGCATTATTTTGAGACCAATAATTCAGAATTTAAAGAAAAAGGAATTGAATTTTTTATTTCTCAATTACATTTCTTACTTTTTAGGAGGCAATAGTTGTTAAGTGACTTGCCCAAGGTCACACAGCTAGTGTTTGAAGTAGTATTTGAACTCACTTCCTCCTGACTCCAGAGCCAGTGCTCCATCCACTGTGGCACCTACTGCCCCAGAATTGAATATTTTAAACATTGACACCATGAGCTTTTTTTTTTTTTAAAGCAATTGGGGTTAAGTAACTTGCTCAAGGTTACACGGCTAGTCATTATTTATGCATGGGTGCTCATTTTCTGAGGCCGGATCTGATCTCGGGTCATCCCAACTCCAAGGCCAGCACTCTGCCACCTAGCCGCCCCTTTAGGGCAATTGGGGTGAAGTAACTTGCCCAAGGTTACACGGCTAGGTTTTTGTTTGTATGGATTAAGTGTCGGAGGCCTTCTCCGAACTCAGGTCCTTCTGATTCCAGGACCGGCGCTCTATTCACTGCGCCACCTAGCCTAGCCGCCCCATCATCATGAGCTTTTTAAAAGCTGAAAGTTATTCATTGCAGCTTCTTAAACTATTGCATTAGCTGGAGAAGTGTATATAATAGCTGAAAGACTAAAAAGTTTTGAACAGTTGACATTTCTGCATACCTGCTGGATGAAAAACCAGTGAATGCTGCTTTCCAGTTAGACTGGAACTCACTGAATTAACGATTTAGCTGCAAATACAAAGACTATCACTATTTCACCTGCAGGATTGTACTTGTCGACAAATGGACAAATCTATAGACATGAATGGACTTGCTGTTTTGCTTTGCCTAGCTAGCATCAGCACCAACAAAGCATTAAAAAAATGTCCTTTATGTTCCTAATGTATAGTAGGTGCTAATGTTCATCGATAAATGGATTGATTTTGTGAGTGCTTGTCAACAAACACGAGGGATGCTGAAATATTCAAAGTGTTGAATAAGCTTTTTTGAATTTCATGGTTTATCCTGGTGCAGCTGCATTGATATTTGTGTTGAGGGTACAATAGCTTTACAAAGCTTCTGGTGCCTTAGTGAGAATCAAGGCAGTGGAAGCAAATTGTACTAGACATCATTATATTCTTCACTGCCAGGCACTCACTGTAAAAGATGAAAACAAAATGCTACTTCCACTTAAGGATGTCCTTGGCAAAGCAAAAAAAAAATATTAATTTCATTAAATCTTGGCTTTCAAGTATACTTTTTTTTTTTTAATAGCCAATGTGACAAAATGGGAAGGGTGCAGAAAGGACTATTACCACCTCCTAATATAGGATAATTGTCTCGAGGAAAAGCCCTTGTTTGTTTGTTTTTCTGATTTGCATTCAAATTGAAACAGAATGAAAAGTTTGGAAATAAATCACTATTATAAATACCTGCCATGACAGCCTACATGGAGGAGCCAGCTTTTGCTTTTTTATATTTTTAGACAGTAAGTAAAAAAAAAAATGAGTATAATCCAAGGCTGGGGAACACATGTGGCCCTCTAGGTCCTCAAGTGTGGCCCTTTGATTGAATCCAAACTTGACAGAACAAAGGCTCCCCACTTCTGAGAGACATTTGCCCTTTTGTAGAAAACCATGGAAATGGTTTTTTGCAAGTAACCTAACCCTTTTCTTTCCTTTTGTATGATTTGTTTTGTAAGGAGTATTGCATTTTCCCAATTATATGTAAAGATAATTTTCAACATTCATTTTTTATAAGATTTTTAATTCCAAAATTTTCTTCCTCCCCACTCTTCTCCTCAAGATGGCAGGCAATCTGATATAGGTCATACACATGCAATCATGCAAAACTTATTAAGAAAAAGCCCTAGTGTAGCTATTTAACAATGAACTAGCACTTTCTTCATGCCACACAATTTTTACTTGAAGTAATGAATGACAGACAAACTGTGGTTACTCAGACTTTCGTATTTGGCAGACATTTTCTAGAACATGAACAAAGTGAGCCTGTCACTTCAAGAAAAAACAACTGACAGTATTTTTGCCAATGATAAAATATGAGCTTTCAAGTGAAAATTAGAATTTTAGAAAACTTGTAGCTGCAATCTTGACATCTTCCCAATACTGAAAGACTTCTAACAAGATTGGTAGTAATAGTGATGAATGTGATTTGGGGGTATTGTACAATGAAATGTGTCAACCATTTGGAAGATCTGTATAACTCAGTGAAGCTATATTTTCCAAATGATGGAGGCACAAAAAATGCATGGGAAAAAGATTCAGTCACTGTACAATTGACCAGTGGATTTTAATATACCAGAGTATGGAAGACTCATTGTTATGATCTTGGATTCTATGTTGCAACTAACTTTGAAGAACTTCCCACTTGTCAAGTTTTGGTACAGTATCGGAGAAGAGTATCCACGGTTGTCTGAAAGATTAAATTTATTAGTCAACTATATATCTATGAAGTTGAATTGCCTTCATATACTTTTTTTTTTTTGGAGGGCAATTGGGGTTAAGTAACTTGCCCAAGGTCACACGGCTAGGTTTTTGTTTGTGTGCATTAAGTGTCTGAGTCCGGATCCGAACTCAGGTCCTTCTGACTCCAGGGCCGGTGCTCTACTCACTGTGCCACCTAGCCGCCCTGCCTTCATATACTTAACCAAAACAATATAGCACAACAGATTTTATGTGGAAGCAGATGTGAGATGCCATATCTAATCCTGTCTTCTATTGTCAGACATTAAAAATATTTGCAAAAGATGTAAAATAATGCCACTCTCTTCACTAAATTTTTTTTGGAAAATATTGTTATTTTTCATAAAATTATGTTATGTCAACTTGTAATGGGTCTATTCTATTTAAGTGAGTTGGTAAATATTTTAAAATTTTGTTTTAGTTTATAATATGGTGAATATCAATAGACATAAGTCACATAAACAAAAATTCTTTGAGATCCTCAATAATTTTTATTTTTATTTATTTTTTGCTTTTTGGAGGGCAATTGGGGTTAAGTGACTTGCCCAAGGTCACACGGCTAGTTTTTATGCTAAGTGTCTGAAGCCGGATTTGAACTCAGGGTCCTCTTGACTTCAGGGCCAGTGCTCTATTCACTGCACCACCTAGCCGCCCCTCCTCAATAATTTTTAACAGTGTAAAGGGAAGAGGGCAGCTAGGTGGCTCAGTGAATACAGCACCCACCCTGGAGTCAGAAGGACCTGACTTTAAATCTAACCTCAGACACTTGACGGGTACTAGCTGTATGACCTTGGGCAAATCACTTAACCCCTATTGCCTTGCCTCCCCTCTCCAAAAAAAAAAAAATAAAATCAGGAGTGTAAAGGGAAAATGATAAATGTTGGAGGGGATATAGAAAAATTGGGCCACTAATACACTGTTGATGGAACTGTGACTTGATTGAACTATTTTGGAGAGCAACCTGGAATTATGCTTAGAGTTATAAAACTGTATGTACCAGGGCGGCTAGGTGGCGCAGTGAGTAAGAGCACCGGCCTCGGAGTTGGGATGACCCGAGATCGAATCCAGCCTCAGAAAATGAGCACCCACACACAAATAATGACTAGCCGTGTAACCTTGAGCAAGTTACTTAACCCCAATTGCTTTAAAAAAAAAAAACTGCATGTACCCTTTGACCCAGTAATACCAATATTATTAGGTCTCTTTCTCGAGATGATCAGAAAAACAAGAAAAGAACCTATATACTCTACAATATGTATAGCAGCTCTCTTTGTGGTGGCAAAGAACTGGAAATTGAGAGGATGCCTATCAATTGTGGGATGATTAAACAGGTTGTGATATATGACTGTGACGGAATACTACTGTGCTATAAGAAATGATGAGCTGGTTGATTTTAGAAAAACATGGAAAGACATGAAATAGTGAAAAGTGAAATGAGCAAAGCAAGAGAACGTACACAGAAACAGAATTGTTGTTTGAAAAAAATTGTGAATGACTAAGCTGTTCTGAATATTCAAAACAAGTACAAAGGACCTATGAAGGAAAATACTATTCACCTCCAGAGACAGAATTGATAAATAGAAGTATTCAAAATATGGTTTTTAAATGTATATTCATGTATATGTACATATACATATACATATATACATAGAAATATATCTCAAATGGTGGCCTTCTCTAGTGTGAAGTGGGGAGGGAGGAAGAGAGACAATTTAGAACTTAAAATGTAACAAAAAAAATTAAATTACAATTTTTTAAAAAGTGTATAAAAAGGCCCTGAGACAAGAAGTTTGAGAACTGATACTCTGTGCAGCTCTTGAGCCCCCTAAGCTGCAGGGCTGACCAGCACTGACAGAGGGAGTTCCTCATTTAAGAGTTCCCTATTCTAATGAAATCACAGATCCAGTCCCTATCCTTACTTCAGATTAGATTTCTGAGTACCTTGGTATAGGGAGCTTCCAGTGAGGACACTCCCTCCACCAATGCAAATAGGCACTTCTGTGACTGAGTCTTTGGGAAATTAGCAGGGCCATTGGCCTAGGCCATGCAGTATGGTCAAAGGCAGAACTTGAAGCTGGCTCTTCTTGAATCAGAGGTCAGTTCATTATGGATTCAGCAGCTCCTTGCAATAACTCCTTGGCTCCCAGGTTGAGAAAACTCCTTGGCATGAATTACCTTGCACTCTTGTTTATCTTTTCATGTCCTAGATGTAAATTGTATTGCAAAACCTAAAGGGCAATATCATAAATGCTAGTATCATCCTATCATCACCAATCTTTTCTTTCCAACCAGATTGTTGTAATGGAAATGCAAATTTAAAGATCTTTCCTGCCCCTAGCTTAAGTGCACCTGGAGCTTGTGGTGGGAGGCTTGTTTTTCAGGAAAGCCCACACCTTGATACTTTGTGATTGGGCAGTGGGTCCAGAAGGTTGTTACATTCTCTGAGCCAAGAGAAGGCTATATAAGACCTGAGGAGAGGCTTTGCTTTGGGGCTCACTTTGAGAAGTACTGTGTGATTTGACCAGATGAGACTCTGGGAAGCCGTTGTTGAGAGCCCCCCGGCTTTGAAAACCCAGATGTTGATGCTTCCCTCTCTGGTAACTGTGATTTGGTATTGATATAATGGTTGGACAGTTTGGAAGCCTGTCTGTTTGATCTGTAAGTTCTGTAACTCTGAAGTTTGGGGTGCTGACCTTTTTCCCCTGAACTAGGTAATGTATATTTGTTTGATTAAAGTAAGCTTGATAACCCAATTTGAGTTGCTTTCCTTTTGAAAAGCAGATCTAAGAACCTGTGTTGGCAGTCACCCTGGGGATATTGGGGTGCTTGCTGCTACAATTGTCAATATCAGTATCTAGCATGTTATAGATAATAAATACATATTTGTTGATTCCTTAATTTAATCAGATCATAGGCATTAGAACAGGAAGGGTCCCTCTCTGTCTTCTAACCAAACCCCTTAATTTTACAGATACAGAAAAAGAGATTCAGTGATCCAATGGGTGTGGTGGAATGAGTGCTGGTTTACCATTATAATGTCAAGGTTCAGACCCTAGCACTGCCCCTAGCTCTCTGTTTCCACTGCTCTCTTCAAAGTTACTAATGATCTCTTATGGCCAAATCCAGTGGCCTTTCCTCTGTCTTCATTCCCCTTGACCTCTCTGCAGCCTTTGACATTGTTGATCACTCTTTCCTCTGTGATACTCTTCTCTCTAGGTTTTCAGGATATAACTCTTTTCTGCTTCTCCTCCAACCTGGCTGACTACTCCTCAGTTTCCTTTGTTGGATCTTCATTCGGATCATGGCCTTTAACTATCAATGTTCAACAGGGTTCTGTCTTGAGTCCTCTTCACGTTATGTAACTTAGCAACCTGCTCAGTTCCTATGGTTTAATTACCATCTCTATAGCACAGTGGCTAGAGCACTGGACTTGGAATCAGGAAGACTTATCTTCATGAGTTTAAATCTGTCTTCAGACACTTACTAGCTGTGTGACCCTGGGCAAGTCATTTAATCCTGTTTACCTCTGTTTCCTCATCTGTAAAATGAACTGGAAAAGGAAATGGCAAACCACTCCAATATCTTTTCCAAGAAAACTCCAAATGGACTCATGAAGAGTTGGACATAACTGTAACAATGAACAATGAAATACTAATGATTCTCAAATCTATCTATCCTGCCTTATCCTCTCTGCTAACCTCCAATCTCATGCCTCCAACTGCCTTTGAGACACCTTAAACTGAATGTCCAGTAGACATCTTAAACTCACCATGTCCAAAACTAGACTTTTTTATCTTTCCCCCTAAACTCTCTTTTCTTCTATTTTCCCTATTATTGTAGGGTGCAAAACCATCCTTCTGTTCCCTCAGACTCTCAACCTAGGAATTATCCTGGATTCCTCACTATCTCTCACCCATCATACCCAAGCTGTTGCCAAAGCTTGTTGATTTCACCTTTGCACCATCTCTCAAATATGTCCCCTTCTTCCTTTGACACTGCCATCACTCTGATTCAGGACCTTATCACCTCACACCTGGACCATTGCAATAGACAGCTGGGAGTTCTGCCTGCCTCAGATCTCTACCAATACCAATATATCTTCCATTCAGCCACCAAAGTAATTTTCCTAAAGTATACGTTCAACATTTCACTCCCACTCAATAATTTCCAGTGGGTAACTGTGACCTCCAGGATCAAATATAAAATACTCTGTTTCGTATGTAAAGCCCTTCATAACCTAGCTCCCTCTTACCTTTCCAGGCATCTTACACCTTCCTCCTTGATACATATTCTTCAAGCCAATGACACTGACTTCCTGGCTGTCCCTTGAACAGGATATTCCATTTCTGGACTCTGGGCAATTTCTCTGGCTATCTCCTATGCCTAGAACACTCTCCCTCCTCTGCTCCAACTACTTACCTCCCTGACTTCCTTTAAGTCAAACTAAAATTCTACCTTCTATAGAAATCCTATAGGAAAAGAACTTTTTAATTTTATATAATCAAAATTACCCATTTTACATCTCCCATAGCCCCTCTTAATTCCAGTGCTTTCCCTCTTTTAATCATTTCCTGTTTATTCTTATATAGCTTGCTTTGTATATGTTTGTATGCAAGTTGTCTTCTCCACTAAATCGTAAGCTTCTTTTCTTTTTTGCAAGGGGGAATGCAGGGCAATTGGGGTTAAGTGACTTGCCCAAGGTCGCACAGCTAGTAAGTGTTAAATGTCTGAGGCTGGATTTGAACTCAAGTCCTCCTGACTCCTGGGCCGGTACTCTATTCACTGTGCCACCTAGCTGCCTACCAAATCATAAGCTTCTTGATGTCAGAAACTGTCTTTTGTCTCTTTTTGTATCCCCAGTGCTTAGAACAATGCCTTGCCCATTTATAGTTCAATTTTTTGTTTTATCCAACTCTTTGTAACCCCATTTGGAGTTGTCTTAGCAAAATATTGGGAGTGGCTTGCAATTTTCTTCTCCAGCTCATTTTACATTTGAGAAAACTGAGGCAAACAAATCTCGTGAAGTGACTTGCTCGGGGTCACACAGCTAGTAAGTATCTGAGGCCAGATTTGAACTCAAGAAGCCGAGTCTTCCTGACTCTAGGTCTATCCTCTTATTCCACTCTATCCCCTTAGCTTCCTTACCCAACACATAGTAAATACTCAATAAATGCTTATTTACCTACTGACTTTGAAAGGTTTTGGCAGAAGGTTGTCTCAGGTTGAGTACATTTCTATAATATTTTTTCCTCTCTCCTTTGGTCCCAGTGGCTGCAGGAAGCTTAAATGTATCTATGAGAGCTATCCAAAAGTACTATGGACAACCTTGGGAGGTAGAGGGTCAGATGTTCCCTCTCCAAGCCAGGGTCAGATGATCATTTTGCAGGGATACTGTGGGAGGAATTCCTCTCTACCTCTGCTTTAGATGGCTTCTGAGGCTCCTTCCATTGCTGCAAGTCTGGGATGCTGTCTTTGAATATTTTAAACGAGTGTTTCATAGAAGAAGGAATAATCCAAGGAAGGCAGATTTTAGCTCAGCATAAGGCAGGAGTAATGAGCAATAGCTAGCCATTGAATGAGCTGCCTTGTGGGAATGGTTTGCCCCTTCACTGCAATGTTCAAATAGACCCAGATGACCATCTGCCATGGATATTGTGGCATGAATCAGTATGGACATGCACTGGACAGGAAGAAATTTGAACTGGATGCTCTAAGTGCTTTCCAACATCAATGATTTCCCATCACCACCACCCCCCCAAAAAAAACCCCAACAAAAAAACTAGACATTCCCAGGGAATTCCCAGACAGGAATTCTCCCTACCAAGGCAGACTAGCACCTTCTCTTCAATTTATACTCCTGGAGAGCTGCCTGGGGCAAAAGAAAGGTTAAGTGACTTGTCCCAGGATCACACAGCAGTACTTGTCAGAGGTAAGATTTGAACTCAAGTCTTTCTGACTTTGAAACCAGTGTCCTATTCATTATACCACACTGCCTTTATAATTCTAGATATTCTTTTTTTTTTCTTCTTTTTGGAGGGGTGAAGGCAGAGCAATTGGGGTTAAGTGACTTGCCCAAGGTTACTCAACTAGTAAGTGTGATCAAGTGTCTGAGGCCTTGAACTCAGGTCCTCCTGACTCCCAGACTGGTGATCCATTTACTACACCATCTAGCTGCCCCTAATTCTAGATATTCTAAACACTTCTGAGAAAACATGATCTGTCTAGTTTACCAGCCTTAATCCCTAGAATGAGGCAGGGATACAAGCTCAAGGCAGCTCCCTAACTCGGCAAACTGACTTCCCTTTCTCCAGGGTCCTCCTCCCTGATTAGAAGCCCTCCCAAAAAATCAGAGATAAGAGGGACTTCATAGGTCACTTACTTTTTTTGCAAGTGTCCAGTCTGTCTTAATTTCCTAACCTGTCTGTGTGCTCCTGACCTTTAAATCAATGCTTGAGTTCTTTCTCCCTCTCTGACTCATCCTGACATTTCTTTCCTTGACATTTTTGCTCCCTGATCTCATCCCTACCCCTGCCACAAACATACCCCTAATTTCCATAGCAACTGCCCTCATGGTTCTCCATTCTGTCACACATTAACAGTTAGTTACAAGCACCCAGAACTTATTAAACAGGCAAGCCCCCAGAATGTCAGAGCTGGGAAGGATGTTAGAAGTCACCCAGGTAGACCCCCTCATTTTTTTAGGTGAAAAAACTGGAGATGAGAAGGGGACAGGACTTGGTCAGGATGACAGACAGCTCTTGCCTGCAGAAAGATGGGAATGAGTTCTCATATCAGCTCAACAACTTGACGTGTGACCTTTGGCAAGCTGACTCCCCTCTCCAAACCTCACTTGTAAAATTAGGGATTTCAACAGTATGAGATACTGTCTCTTACAACTGCATGAGTTACAGCAACATCGTAATAAGGATCAATGGGGAAAGACAGAGCTACTCTGATCAATACAATGATCCAAGACAGTTCCAAAGGGCTCATGCTGAAAGAATGAATGCTCTCCACTTCCAGAAAAGAACTGACCAACTCCAAGGGCAAACTGAAGTACATTCTTTCTCATTTTATTTTTCTTGCTTTTTTTTTGTAATATAGAAATATGTTTTTCATGATTTCATATGTATAATTGATATAATGCTTGCCTATCCATAGGTGGGGATGGGGTAGGAGGGAGGGAGAGAATTTGAAACTCCAAATTTTTTAAAAACAAAAAATGTTAAAAATAAAAGTGTAATAAATTTGTAAAAATTAAGAAAAAGTGACAACTACATGGCCTCTGAGGGCCATTTCACCAATCATAGATTCAGAACTAGAAAGGATCTTAGAAACTGTCTATAGAAGAGAAACTGAGTCCCCTGGAGGTTAAGTAACTTTTCCAGGTTCATACAGGTAGCTGGCCTAGGTCTGATTCAAACCCAAGTAGTGTATCTACAATGGAGGAGAGAACATTCATTGAAAAACCTCACAGTAAAGGGAAAGGAACTTAAGTCTGCTCCCTCTGGACAATCATTTGATGTAGACCTGTCACCGCTAAAGGTTTCTCCTAAGCCACAGTAGAAAAGATCCAGGTACAACTGGGAGATGCAGGAGGTTACAGGGGCTGGAGAAATGTATTCAGGAGGCTGTGTCCTGTCTCTGTGACCCAAGGCACTCATGGATGGCTGCACCCAATTCCTCCACACAGGTCAAAAGGGAGGTGAATTTTCACTCTCAATCTTTTTCGGTTTTCATCGTTCTTCCTCTTGAGCATGCCCTAATGGTTGTGACTGTGTTAAGAATCTGGGAATGAAAATGCATTCTTGAAGCATGTTACTATAAGCCCATCCTTGAGCTGCAACTTTAAGCTCCGGATGATCCAGACTGAGATCCTATCATAGTGCCCCCCACATAGACAATTATTCCAGAGTTTGAGGGCTTTTCTGCTTTTCCGGCTGTCCTGAATCTCTCTCTCTCTCTCTCTCTCTCTCTCTCTCTCTCTCTCTCTCTCTCTCTCTCTCTCTCTCTCTCCTCTCTGCCTTCCCCCCATCTCTCTTCTTCCTCTTTCTCTCCTTCTCTCTCTCTCTGTCTGTCTCTCTGCAAATGTGTGACCAAATCTAAGAGAATACATATTATTATTTCCATCTCACAGATGAAGAAAGGTCACTGATGCCTAAGGTCACTTAATGATAGGTCTGAACATGAACTCAGGGTTTCTGCCTCCAAAATTCACATAGGGGCAATAAGAAGAAAGCAGCAGAGGGTAAGGCCTAGGATAACACATATTTCCAAGGTCACTGGGATCAGTGCTCTCCCTATCCTAGTGTTGGAGGAAGGGAAAGTATTCATCCCAGCATCATAAGATGGCACCACTGTTTTCTCTATAAGCAAGTCAGAAAAGCTCATGTGACTGTTGGCAGAGGGGGCAGAGGATTCATTGAGCTGTGCTCTAGATCCATCTGGCTCAGCCCACCTTGTGTCAGAATCCTCTGAGCCCAGATCTAGGGTGGGGGGAGGCGGGAGTGGGGTGAGAGAAAGAGAAGGTCAGGCTTCATTGAGAATGAATAGGGGAGGGAGCTGCAGAAATATTTGTCTCCAGGCCACACATAGGTACTATGGACCCTTTTCACCATTAGCCTGATTTATTGCTGTCTGGGCTGAGTTCCAGGGGAGCAGAATAAGCCAGATCAAGCTAAATGTCTGTTGATTTTATAGACCCAGCCTCCCAGATTGCTGCACAATGACAGGCCCTGTGCCAAGGGAGTGGAGGGGGGCACAAAGTGGTGTAAATGGAGCAAGTAATGAGGGCCCCAATATTCTTGAAAACAGGGCTAGTTTATGCTTAGAGAACTGGGAGCCACTGCCATTACACTGGTATAGTACTGAGCAAGTAAGATTATCTAAGAAATCGGGAAAAGGATTAAAATCAATGTCAGAGCAGGAGTGGTGCACAGAAGCCACATAGTCCAAATATTTCATTTTACAGGTGAGGAAACTGAGGCCTAGAAAAAAGCAATTTGGTCATGATTGTAGAGGTCCTAAAGAGCAGAATTAATTGAACCCAGGCCTTCTGACCCCTGACCCAATCAATATCAATCCTTTCCACTGCACTATCCTACCGGTCTGTGCTGGTGGTATGGAGGCCAAAGAGAAGGTATGGAAGAGAAACGTGTCTGGCAGAAATGCAAGAGGAGAGAGAAGACAAGGAAAGGCTAAAACCATGTCTCTTAGCTCCTGGACAAGGCTCTCTATTTGGAGAAAAAGAATCATGGGCATGAGTCCTGAATGGTCCGTGGTAGCCACAGACAGTGCGCAATAGTGGGCAGAGGACCAGACTTAGGAAGACCTGGGTCCAAATCCCCACCTTGGATGCTTGTAACTCTCTGTTGCCCTGGGCAAGTCACTTTAACCTTTCTGAACCTCATTTTCCTCATTTATAAATTAAGGGAATTGATCTCTAAGGCTCCATCCATCTCAAATTCTATGATCCTGTGAATGGGGTAAGCAGTGTGGTTACTGGAGAAGTCTAGTCTCAACTCAGCTGCTTGCTGAGAGACCTTGGACAAGTCCCTTTATCTTTATGTGCTTCAGTTTCCTCAGGCATTAAATGAGGGGGTTGGTCTCACGTTGATCCCTAAGTTCTCTTCCAGCTTTGGATCTATAGCTCTATGTGCCTAAGAGGTGGACTTGTTGTACCTTGGCTTGTAAGCCTAAGGAGTTTCTGGAGACATCCACACTATGGCTAATGTTGGGAGTCTGCTAAGAAGTGTGTAGATGCAGATGGAGATGGATATAGCTGGTGAAGAGAAGCCCTGGATTCTGAGAGAAGAATGTAACAGTTGTTGCAGCTGCTCTTATCCCTTTAGCTGGGCCGAGGTGTGCCTGCAATCCGTGGTAGCCACACTGCTGGTTTAGCCTCTTCTGGATTTCTTTGGTGTTTTTCTTTTCCACAAAAAGTGGAAATATAACTGAACTGTAGCTATCAGATAGGAAGATGAGATACCCAACTGCTCCCCCATCCTACCCCTCACTCCACCCTGTCCAGAAACCAAGGAAAACATTTAAACATGAAAAACAAGGCAAGCATTGTCAACCAGAAGGAAGTTACCTCTACCACCCCCTCCTGCTAGAGAGAGTATAGACTTATGCTATTAGCTGGGGGTGGGCCTACCCTAAGACAGTCTCCAGTCTGAAAGGGGCCAAGATTATAAGCAAACCTACAGAAATAATAAGTGCAGGAGTGCCATGTGCTTTTCTAATGAATTAAAGGAAGGAATCATGGCATCATGAATTCATAGCTAGAAGGGAGAATATTGAGAATATCTTAAAGGCCAGCCCTCTCATTTTACAGCCAAGGAAACTGAGGTCCAAAGAGGGAAATTAAGTAATAGAAGAGGCGAAACAGCTGCTTGTGAGAAGCAGAACTGAGATCTCCAACTGATCCAATGTTCTTATCAATAGAGAATTACTAAGGACCCATATAGGTATTAACAGTTTCCAAAGCATCTTTTGGTCTTTTTTTCTTTTTTCTTTTTTTTTTTTTTTTTAAGCAATTGGGGTTAAGTAACTTGCTCAAGGTTACACGGCTAGTCATTATTTATGCGTGAGTCCTCATTTTCTGAGGCCGGATCTGATCTCGGGTCATCCCAACTCCGAGGCCGGGCTCTTACTCACTGAGCCACCAGCCGCCCCTTTAGGGCAATTGGGGTTAAGTAACTTGCCCAAGGTTACACGGCTAGGTTTTTGTTTGTGTGGATTAAGTTTCGGAGGCTCCGAACTCAGGTCCTTCTGACTCGAGGGCCGGCACTCTATTCACTGCGCCACCTAGCCGCCCCTTTTTTTCTTTTTTTAACAGACCAGGTCTCCCTGTCTCACCCAGGTGGGACATTCAGAGGCTCTTCGTGGACCCAATCCTACTCTGATCAGCCCAGGAACCCACTCTGTTTCCAACCCAATCTAGTTTGCTCCTCCTTGGGCAGTCTGGTGGCCCTGGTGGGGGGTGGGAAATTGGGGGAGTTCTCACTACAATGGTGCAGGACTTAGTTCAGACATCTGTTTAGTTCAGTCCACAGTGTCTCAGAACTTCATAACTCAAGAAATACTCAAGTTCTGACTTCCTATTTAACTGGAATTACAGATCTGCACCTCAACTGGCTTAATCACCTTTATTTTGTCAACAGTAGGGTCTGAGAATTTTTGGAAGCTTTTGTTATCCTCTTCTTTTTTAGATGACTTGAGAGTTGTTCCCTCAAAATTCTCAAATCCCATCACAGACCTCATCTGTGTATACTTTATATAATACAGCTGTTCTTACAGTCTTTGCTTTCTTTAATGCCATTTCTATTTCCTTGTAAAACAGACTGGGGACCATGATGTTGAAGTCTAAATATGGATCCAAGACAATCCCAAAGGACTCATGATGAAAAATGCTATCTGACTCCAGAGAAAGAACTAATGGTGTCTGAAAACAGACTGAAGCAAACTATTTTTTACTTTCTTTTTCTTTTTTTATTTGAGTTTTCTTCCACAAAATGACTAATATGGAAATGTGTTTTACATGATTGCACATATATAACCAATATTAGATTGCTGGCTGTCTCAGGCAGAAGGCAGTGAAGAAAGGGAAGGATAGAATTTGGAACTCAAGACTTGGAAAAAAAAAGAATGTTAAATGTTACTAGCTATGTGACTCTGGGCAAGTCACTTAACCCTGTTTGCCTCAGTTTCCTCACCTGCCAAATAAGCTGGAGAAGGAAATAGCAAGCCAGTCCAGTGTCTTTTTCAAGAAAACCCCAAATGGAATTACAAAGTCCGACATGACTAAAAAAAATGACTCAACAACAAAATTAATTTGTTACATGTAATTGGAGAAAAAATGAAATATTATTTAAAAAATAAAATAAAATCCAAATATGGTTGCTTCATGTTCATTGATGAAAAAAGTAATAAATACAATAATAAAAATCTATAAAGATCTCTTTTTTTCCAATCTGTTTGTTGTCCTCCCCTCCTTAAATGACACAAGGATGATTTCATCAACACTATTTTTAAAAATTAAAAAAGGGACTTAATTCCAACTCAGGGCGACTACTTCCAGAAAGTCCTCTGATACTGAAATAATCTATTCTTTACTGTATCAGCACAAGAGTAGAAAGAAACCTGAAACAGAAGCATAAGGAGCCTTACACCTTGTCAAGCTTCATACTTTGTCAGACTTACACCTTGTCAAAAAAACCAAAGGAGAAAAGAAGTCCCTTTCCCAGGGTCCCCAGAAACATGCCCAGGCAGCCTGCTATATTATGCAGCTGCACTTTCTGTACTCTAGGTGAAAAAACAAACTATTAACCTGGGTTTTTTTTTTTAACGTAGCTTCAAAGGGTCAGAACAAATGCCATACCTCTTCTACATCTGTAATATGGGTATGATGAAAAGTGAAATGATTAGTATTGGTGATAGCATTGATTGACATTGGTATTCATAATTACATTTATACAGACCTTTCAGCACTTTTTACAGATGAGGAAAGAAGTTAAGTGAACTTATCCTTGTTGTCTCCCTGGTGACCCTGAGGATCCCTGTTGGATCCTTACCTGCCTTCTGAATCATCAAAGATTCTTTTTTTTCCTTAAGTAGAGCATGGAAGGAAATGTACTGTTGGGGAATCATGAGTGACAGAGAGACAGAAGACCACCTACAATCCCTTTAGTTATCCCTAGCACTGTGAGGGAATGTAATGGGAATCAGATTTAAAGATCTTCCCTGCCCCTAGGCCCTTTGAAAGGCTTAAGTGCACCTGGAGCCTGTGGTCGGAGGCTTGTTTTTCTGGAGATACTTTGTGATTGGGCAAATGGGTCAAGAAGGTTGTTATATTATCTGAGCCAGGAGAAGGCTATATAAACTCTATTGTAAGGCTTTGTTTAGGGGTTCACCTTGAGAAGTGTTGTGTGATTTGACCATATGAGACTCTGGGCAGCCTTTGAGAGCCCCCCGGGGTTCGAAAAACCCAGATGTTGATGCTTCCCTCTCTGGTAACTGACTAGGTATGGATGTAATGATTGGACAGTTGGAGGCCTGTCTGCTGAAATGTTTCTGTTTGCTTGTAACCTCTGTATACTCTGAAGTTCGGGGTGCTGACTTTTTTCCCTGAACTAGGTAAATGATATGTTTCATTGATTAAAGCAAGATTGTTAACCCATTTTGATTTGCTCTCCTTTAGAAAAGCAGATCTAAGAACCTGTGTTGACAGCCACCCTGGGGATGTTGGGGTGCTTGCTGCTACAGGGGACAAGTAGCAGCCACCTTCTGGAGCCCCAGTCTGCCAACTTAAGCTGAGGTCTGGGATAAGAAGCCCATATCTTATACTAGAGTAACGAATATGCATGAATACACACATATAAGACTATTTACAGAAAGTGTACAAAATTAACTGTTGTTCAGTCTTTTTTTAGTCACATGAGATTCTTTGTGACTCCATTGGGTGTTTTCTTGGCAAAGACACAAGTGGTTTGCTATTTCCTTCTCCAACTCATTTTATGAATGACAAAACTGAGGGAAACAGGGTTAAGTGGCTTGTCCAGGGTCACACAGCTCATAAGTATCTAAGGCCAGATTTGAATGCAGAATGAGGAGTGTTCCTGGCTAGGCTCAGCACTCCATCCACTGCACCACCTAACTGCTCTAATTACTAGGTAATTAAATACAAAGTAATTAAGGAAGGAGAGAAGGCACTAGCTGTTGGTGAAATCAGGAAAGTTAAAGTAGCATTTAGGCTGAGCCTTAAAGGTCTAGGTGGGGAGGGAGTAAGTACATACAGATATGAAGGACATTCTGAGTACAGTTAGGGAGATGGGAGATGGAGGGTCAAGTGTGAGGAACAGAGAGAAGGCTGATTTGTCTAGACTGAAGAATGCAGGATGGGGAGTGATGTATGAGGCAGAAAGGTGGGTGTGAATGGTTTTAAAGACAAAAACAAAGGAGCTTATAATTTACAGGCAATAGAGAACCACTGACATTGATAGAACAGGCCAGTAATCTGGTTACACTGGCACTTGAAGAAAGTCACTTTGACAACTATATGGAGGGTGGATTAGAGCAGGCAGAGACCTGGGCCAGGAAGACCTTAGAATTAAGGCTATAAGAAGATTGCATCACTCTAGGGAAGAGATAATGAGGACCTGAAACAAAGTAGACATTCATGAGCAGCAGGATAGATCTACGAAGACGGGAATGTCGGGAATGTGGGGTGAGAGAGTGTGAGACATCAAGAATGATGCTGAAACTCTGGATTTAGGAGACCATAAGGAGAGTGGTGCCCTTGAAAGGAACAAGAAAATTTAGTGGAAGTATGGGTTTGGGGAGAAATAAGATGAGATGCTGAATTTTATTTCAGATCCATTGAATTTGAGATGTCTAAGGCTGAAAGTGAATCAGGACTGCCAAGTACGATTATGTTACCAAAGAAACTGAGTGAATTGCTTGAGCTCAGAAGTTCTGAGCTATACTGGACTAAGTTTATGATGTTTCCACACTGTCTTGGAACCAATATAGTGGGCTCCTGGGAATGGAGGACCATCTGGGTCTCTAAGGAAGGGTGAACTGGTCCAGGTCAGAAACAGCAGGTCAAAACTTCCATGCCCATCAGTAGCAGGGCTGGGCCGCTGAGTAACTCTTCTCCTTCTCCTTTTCCTTCTCTTCCTCTTCCTCCTCCTCCTCCTTCTTTGGAAGGCAGGACTATTGGGGTTAAGTGACTTGCCCAAGGTCACACAGCTAGCAAGAGGTCATATTTGAACTCAGGTCCTCCTGACTCCAGGACTTCCTTCCCAAACCCTCTCCACCACTTCCAAAACAAACAAACAAACAAAAAGTGACTTCTGGAGTTCTGGAGAATGAGGTGAGCTATGTAGCTATGTAGATCTGGGAGTCATCTATATGGAGTTGATAGTTAAACCCATAGGAACTTGGGAGTTATCTACATAAAGCTGATAGTTAAACCCATGGGAACTGATGAGGTAAGTGAGAGAGGAAATGTGAAGAGAGAAGAGAAAAGGACCATGACAGAGCCTCAGAGTACATTCATAGTTAGAGGGAACAATATGAATGATGATGCAGCAAAAGTGACCAAGAAGGAACAGTCAGAGAGGTAGAAAGGTTGTGGAGAGAGAAATGTCATGAGAATGCAAAGAATTGAGAGTATGGAGGAGAACATGGTCAGCAATGTCAAACCCTGCTGATGGGTTAATAATAATAATGCCAACTACAGTAGTAGTAACACCAAGCATCTCTATAGATAGTCCTTTAAGGTTTGTGAAATATTTTACATGTTGTCTTGTTTGGTCTTCACAACAACCCTATGAAGCAGACAAGTCAACAAACATGTATTAAGCACCTACTAGATACCAGACACTATGCTAAATTCTGGGGATAAAAAGAAAGGTTGTCAGGGATTGCACAGACTAAAGAGGGGGACAGCACACAAGCAACTATTTACAAACAGATATATACAGGATAAATTGGTGATAATCTCAGAAGGAGGGCACTGAGCCTGAGGAGGACTGGGAAAGGCTTCATGTAGAAAGTAGAACTTGAGCTGAGACTTGCAGGAAGCCAGGGTAGCCTAGAGATAGGAAGAGGGAGAGAGTTCCAGGCATGGGGAACAGCCGGTGAAAAAGCTCAGAGTTGGGGCGGCTTGGTGGCATAGTGAATAGAGTACTGGCCCTGGAGGACCTGAATTCAAATACAGCCTCAGACACTTAACACTTACTAGCCATGTGACCTTGGGCAAGTCACTTAATCCCAATTGCCCTGCCTTTCCCCTCCAAAAAGCCAAAAAAAAAAAAAAGCTCATAGTGGGAAATGGATGGCCATGTTTGAAGAACAGCATGGAGGCCCATGTCATTTGATGTTCAGTCATTTCAGTTGTGCCTGACTCTTCATGACCCCATTCGGGGTTTTCTAGGCAAAGATACTGCAGTGGTTTGTCATTTCTTTCCCCAGTTCATTTTTCAGATGAGGAAACTGAGGCAAACAGGGTAAAGTAACTTGCCCAGGGTCACACAGCTAATAAATGTCCAATGCCAGATTTGAACTCAGGACTTCCTGACTCCAGGCCCAGTGCTCTATCTATTGTGCCACTTGACTGCCCTATTATACCAAGTGCTATTATTACCCCCATCTTACAGATGAAGGATCTGAAGCACAAAGTGTTTAAGTGTTTGGTCAGGGTAATGTGGCAAGTACCTAAAGCCTGATGTGAGCTTGGGTCTCCCCAATCCCAAATTCAGTGTTCATTCACTATTTACCTTGCTGTTTGTCTAAGTCAAGAAGGATGAGGACAGAGAAAAGATCATGAAATTTCACAATAAAGAGATAATTGGTCATTTTAGAGACAATAGTTTCAATTGAATTATCTTTTCTCCAAACCCATCTTCCATCAAAATTTCTTTTTCTTTCAAGAGTACCTCCATCCTGACAGTCTCCCAAGTCCCTAACCTTGGCATTAAATTGTAATCCATCTGAACTTTTGGAGGGAGTAATTTTTGGATCAGTGAGGTCATAGACGTATAGAAGTGTTGAAGAAAGGGTGTTCATAAGAAATCCACGTGGGAAAGGTGTTATCTATATATTATGAACTTGAGGGGGTAAATTGGTTATCTCATTTCAATTTGCTGAGCTATGGGGGGCAATGGAAATAATATCTTGTATGAGTTCTTTATCTGCCAAAGGCCCATGTTTTTGTCCAAGAGAAGTTAGAAAGTGGTCAAGTCGGATTAATGTAGACCTCAAACACTGCCAACAATTTGGAGGCTTCCTGAATGCCAATCCTGAATGCCAGGGATTAAAACCCAGCCAAGAGCTCCCTCAGGGGAAGCATTTGGGGGTGCATATAGTCTTAGAGTACTCTGAAACAAAATAGGCTCTTCTCAGTTGAATCTTCTGGGCTGCTACCTCTAACACCACCATCACCATTTATTAAGCACCTGTTGTGTACAGAGTCACATGCTAGGCACTGGAGCTATATCCTTTAGTTGAGACAAGGTCCCTGTCCTTACAGAAAGTCAATAGGTGGATTAGATGTAAGCATAGATACTATAAATATACATATATAAATATCGATATATACATATATAGATATGTAGAGAGAGAGATTTAATTCCCAGCTCTATGTTCATATAGATATATAGATATTAAAAGCTCATTTTAAAAAACCAAGAGACATAAGAAGTCTAAGAAGAAAGATCATTGCTAACCCAAGGAATCAGGGAATGTTTTATGAAGAAAGTCTACTTTTTAGACTAAAGGAAATAATTTTGTTCCAAGTTTCCTTAATTTCCAAAACCCAATGCAAGACTCCCCACAGTGAGTAGATTCCTGGATTCAAGAGATATGCCACACCTAAATCCCTAATTAACCCTTCCTTCTGCTGTTACTTCAGAAAGTAGATACCTGAATTTGGCAGTTATTCCCTCTTTACCTTCTCACTGTTCATTCCACACCTTCCCTCTCTACTTCACCTCCCCCCTTGCCCCCCCACCCCATACTAAGTCCAGACCACAAGATTCCATTTTCCAGAATGATTTATCAAGGAAAAGGGAATCAACCAATAAATATTTGTGAAGTGCCCAAAGCCATGAATTCAAAAAATGAAATAATTCCTGCTTGAAAATAGCTTACATTCTAATGGGAAAAATGTGTGTGTGTCCTACATACACACATATATGTATTATATATGATACATACATAGATATATATATATAATATAGTAATGATAACAATAGCTAATATATCTGTGGAGTTTTAAGTATGGAAAGTAATTTACAAATACTTTCTTGTTTTATAAATATAAAATAAGCAAACACAAACAAATGCATAAGCATAAACTTAATAAATACAAATATACATACAGTAGTTAAATACAAGGTAGCTTGCGACATAGGGTGCTAGCAGTTGAGGATAATCAGGAGAGGCCTCATGCAAAAGAAGGTCCATGAGCTATCCCTAGAAGGAAGAGGACTCTGAGAGGTAGTATTAAGGAGGAAGTGCATTCCAGGCGTGGAGTATGGTTGGTACAAAGGAACAGAAATGAGAGAGGGACTGCCCTATAGGAGGAACAGAGGAAAAAGCCAGTTTGGCTGGACCACAAAATGTGTGAGGTGGAATAATGTCTAATGAGGTTAGAGAGATAGATTGGGGGTTATTAGGTTATTAACCTTAAAGACGTTTATATATATGTGTGTACATATATAACCTTACTATATATGTATATATATATACATATATATAACCTTATTAACATTAAAGAGGTTATAATTGGTCCTACAGGCCATAGGAAGCCCCCACAGTTGTTAGAATAAGGGAGTCACATGGTCAGCTCTGAATTTAAGGAAAATTACTTTGGCAACATTGGGTAGGATGGA
This sequence comes from Gymnobelideus leadbeateri, assembly GCA_011680675.1. Classification (NCBI taxonomy): domain Eukaryota; kingdom Metazoa; phylum Chordata; class Mammalia; order Diprotodontia; family Petauridae; genus Gymnobelideus; species Gymnobelideus leadbeateri. The sequence goes on from WOXC01011248.1 coordinate 154,473, forward strand.
GTGGAGTGGAGAGAGTGGCAAGGTAGGGAGACCGATCCAGAGACTGTTGCAGTGATATAGGTGAGAGGCAGTGAGAGCTGAACCAGGGCGGTAGCTGTGACAAGGGAGAGAAGAGGTTGGATTAGAAAGATATAAAGATGAAAATGGTAATGTTTGGCAAATGATTCCATATGGAGAGACAGAGATATATAGAGAGAAAGAGATTGAGACAGCAAAAGAGAGAGAGAAAGAGGAGAGAGAGAGAGAGAGAGAGAGAGCGCACATCCTGACAGAGAGGTGATAGACTAAATATGCAGAACAAGACCCCTATTTTTAAATCTGTTTTGCTTGACTGTATGTATTTGTTACAAGGGTTTTCTTCTTCTTCTCTTTTTTTGGGAGGAGGGAGGAGGTAGAAGAGTGGAGGAAAGCATTCTATTTTTCACTTTCATTTTTTTTTACAGTACTTGTTCTTTGAAAAAGAATACACACACACACACACACACACACACACACACACACACACACCCCAATATATAGCTGAGGCTGGCAGAGTGTTATAGTGGGAAGAGCCCTGGATTTGGCATCAGAAGACCTGAGTTTGTGCCATTTATTGAAAATCATCTTTATTTTGACATCTCTAAGTCTCAAGTTCCTCATCTGTAAAGATAATAATGATCTTGGTACTACCTACCTTTGTGTAAAAAGCACTATGTAAATATGAGTTGGGAAGCTAGATAGAGTGCTGGGCCTAGAGTCAGGAAGACTCAGCTTTCTGAGTTCAAATCTGGTCTCAGACACTTATTAGCTGTGTGACCCTGGGCAAGTCACTTAAGCCTGCTTGCTTCAGTTTCATCATTCTTAAAATGAGCTGGAGAAGGAAATGGCAAATCGCTTCAGTATCTTTGCCAAGAAAATCTCAAAAGGGGTCACAAAGAGTCAGACATGACTAAAAACAGCTAAACAACAAATGCGATTTATCATTATTATAAATAAATGAAAATGATTGCTAGAATCCATTCTTTATATGGTACAGGAATTCCTTTCATTGATGTAGAGAGCAACCATTCCCAGACTTAGTAGACAGATTTCATAAATTGAAACGGTCTAAAAACTATCACTTGGTGACCAACCAGTCTTCTGGTGATGGGACCTCTCCTAATGCAGTCTGGTTCTCAGATGGCTCAAAGCCTGGGAAATTGTAGCTTGGGAAGATCTGTTAGAGCTTATGTTACAATGGCAAAAGCTTAGAGAATCCAAGGTCACCTTCACATCAAGATGAAGCAAGGAAGAAAGAAGTCCCTGGAGGAAGAATAAATTAAAAGAGTACAAATTGTCTACAGCCCTAGTGAAAGTCCTGAAGCAGAGTTGGGTGGAATTCAGCACCAAAGGCTCATTGGAGGAGGATTATCAAGTTGAATTTTAATGAGGGAAAAGTCCATGGCTTGGTGGAGGGGGAAGGGTGGCAAGGAATAGTCTAGGTACAGCCATAAGTTCTGAGAACAAGAATGAATTTCACTGCAGGGTATTTCACTGTGGGAAAGGCAAATCCAATGGCTTTGCCCTTGTAGCCCTAACTGGAAATGTCAGAGTGTTCCCCCCTGCCTCCCTGCCAGACCAGGACTCAGGAAAGGGTTGGCAGCCTTACCATTCATTCCATGGAGCCTGCCTCCTGGACTTTCTTGGAGTTTGCACACCCCATTGGCCTTAACAACCTAGTAAACCTTGTAAATACTTAAGGAACAGTCCCTTCTGGGCACACCTCCTTCCTAAGCCCATCTTATAAGACACCAGCCACATTGTCTTTCAAGACCATAGCAGGAGACAGTGCCCAGAAGGGCAATGGTCATACTTCTGGGCAGAAGGGGAGTGAGAACATCTGGGCTGGGGAGGACAAGGTCTACAGCTGATGTCCCTGGAGCTGTCCTGCCCTTCTACCACCTGGCTGCTACCTACCCTGTTTTTGTACCCTGAAGACACAGGTGCCGGGGGATGATTCTTTGTGGACCTAGGGAAGCTGAGAACCTGGTGCAAACTTCCATAGCCCAGGTACCAACTTCTGGGACTGACTGCTGATGCAACCAACTGCCTCCAGATCTGGAATGTAAAGCCAAGTATACCAATCAATGCTTTCACCAACCTGGGACAGGTGTGAGACAGCCAAGAGCAGACTTGGTGACTTGTTTCAGTCGTGTCTGACTCTCCATGACCCCATTTGGGGTTTTCTTGGCAAAGGATACTGGAGTGATTTGCCATTTCCTTCTCCAGCTCATTTTACAGATGACAAAACTGAGGGAAACGGAGTTAAGTGACTTGCCCAGGGTCACACAGTTAGTAAATGTCTGAGGCCAGATCTGAACTCAGGAAAATGAGTCTTTCTGGTTCCCAGCCCAGTGCTGTACCCACTGTGCCACCCAGCTAAGAGCAAACTAAGGAAAGGGAGAAGAAGTGAATGCCCAGGGGAAAAATTTTCAATAGATTTTTGCCAAGGCTTCCCTTAAAGCCCAGGGGGGAAAATTCAACAGCATTCCCCTGCTCTTTGGGTCCTCATCACACAGTCCTGGCTGCATGCTTCCTTCTCTTTCCCTGCCCTTCCCTCCCCATCTTCACTTTTTCCAAAGCCTGAGTAACCAAGGGAGAGGCCTGGGGTTGGGCCAAGGACGGTGCCTTTTGTGACCCAGTTCTCGAGGTGGATATGGGGAAACAGATATGATGACCATATTCATTCTGACCTGGCCCATGCTGGAGAGGGACCTGGAAGTGTTTGGCTTTGGCCCTGTTTGGGGTTTTCAGGCTGCACTTCCCTTTCCTCTTCCCAGTTTCCAATTAAAGTTAAATGCCAGGGAGCATGTTTTAAACCTTGGCCTCGAATGTTCGAGGCATCCCATAACCTTCCCATGACAGGGAGTATAATATTCTTACTCAGCCTGACCATGGAAGAAGCCAGCACTGTACTCTTTGATGGGAGGAGTTTGAGGACCCCCCTGAGGTAGATGGCAAAGAATGATGACCAGATGGCCAATGGGATTGATCATTGCACAAAGAGAAGATGGCAAGGACAAGGACACCACAGAGAATCCAGCCCAGATGAATTTTCCATGGATGTGGTTACCTGAGACCAGACTGGCCCAGGGGGAGGTGACATGTTCCAGGCATCAATTTGGCAGGGGGACTGGGTACAGGAGCCATCTGTGGAATCTCTCTGATCTTTTCCAAGAAGTGGAGCCCTTAGGCCACTTTCACCTTGGGCTTGATTTTTCTCAATCAGGACCTAAGGACACAGAGGAGGGGTCAAGAGTAGTCAGGGCTAGATAAATCAAGGACACCTGGAGCTAAACCTCACCTCAGTTCCTGCCTTTGTGACCTCCCCTGAAGGTGCCTTATCATGCCTCAGGTAGGAAGTGGACTTCTTAAGACTTATCTCTCAAACAAAATTGCTGCTGAGCCTTGATCAGGAGGTGCTCTGAGTGGGAAGAAGGGAGAATGCTGCAGGATAGAATTCTCTGGTTGATGCATAGCAACGTCTGCTCTTTGTTTTCTTCCTTGGTTAAAAACAAGGAGCATATATTAAGCCCTTGCTGTATCTAGAGTACTATGCTGGTCACTGGAGAAGATACAAAGCTTATTTAAAATACCATCCCTGCCTTCATAAAGCTTCATAAAGTACAAACTAGTGGGGAGTGACACAAATACTATAAATCACAGCATTGAATGATGAACATGTTAGAGAGTCACAAAATGAAATGTTATGTGAGGTCTGAGGGGGAAGTTCACTAGACAGCTAGGGAGGATGGCAGACTCAAAGCTGGCCTTATAGTCAAGAGGACCAGACTCAGAATCCTTACCCAGACACTTACAGGCTTTGGACCAGCCCTCATCTCAAACCCCTACCCTATACTGTTATACTGAGGATCAGATAAGATACTGTAGGCAAAGTACTTTATAAACCTTAAGGTGCTATGTAAATGTTAGTTGCTATTATGATGATTGTTAATGTTATTATTACTGAGGGATGGGAAGCAGGGCAGTTTTTGGAGTTGATGACATTTAGACTGGTTTTAAGAATATGAATAGAAATTTGACAGGCAAAGGAGATGGGCATTGTAGGCACAGGGCAAAGACATGACCCAAAGGAATGGAGACAGGATGACATGGTGTGTGTGTGTGTGTGTGTGTGTGTGTGTGTGTGTGTGTGTGTGTATACATTCTAGCTTAAGCACAAAGTATATGGAGGGGAATAATAAGAAATAAGGCTGGCAAGGTAGGAAGGTCCTTGAATGGCAAGGAGGGGAGTTTGAGCTCTACTTTACTGGGCAATAAGGAACTGATGAAGATTTTTGAGAGTGGGATGATATGGAGAAGTCTATGTATAAGAAAGATTAGTCTAACAATAGTATAAAAAATGGTTCAGACAGGGAGAGGAAAATGGAAATAGAAAGAACTGTAAAAAGGCCATTGCAATAGTCCAGATGGGGGTTATTAAGGCCTTGTGCCTGGGTTCTGACAGTGGGAATAGGAGAGGAGACACATGAGGGATATTCTAGAGATAGAAAATTTTTACAAAGTTAGCAAGAAGTGTTAAAGGTAACTACAAGGTTACAAACATGGGCAACTAGGTGAATAAAAAAGCAATTGATCAATAGGTATCTATTAAGTGCCAGACTCTGTGATTAGTGCTGGGGCTACAGGTACAAAGAATGAAACACTCCCTACTCAAATGGAGCTTCCATCTTTATGGGGGAAAACAAGTAAATTTCAAATATGTGTGTGTGTGTGTGTGTGTGTGTGTGTGCTTCTATGTATATGTGTGCATGTTTTATATATACATATGTGTGTACAGTATATACAGGGGGAGAGAGAGCACAAATAAATGCAAATATATACAAAGAAGTTAAACATAAAGAATTTAACTAACACTTTGAGGGATAACTTTTATGCCAAAAATGCTGCTTGAGCCACATTTTAAAAGAAAAGAGGGAGTCCATGAAGTGGAGGCATGAAGGCAGGTCATTCAGACCTGGAGTTCATACCAATGCAGAGGTAAGGGTACTGGAGATGGGAGATGGAGCATCCTATGTAAGGAACCGAGAGAAGGCCATGCTGTTTCTGAGAGTGCAGGAAGGATTATAACAGTCAACAAGGCTGAAAAGACAAGTTGAGACCAGGTTTCAGGGGACTTAAAAACCTAAACAGAGGAGTTTATCTTTGGTCCAAGAGGCAACAGGAAGCCCCACAAATAGAACAATCAGATGAGATATTTGTAAAGCTCTCAGTGTAGTGCTTGGCACCTGGTGGCTGTTTTTCATAAATGCTTGTTCCTTCCCCTGCCCCAGTGGAGTTGCTTGAATAGAGGAGTCATGTGGTCACACCAAGGCTTAAGGAAAATTACTCTGATGGCAGTGGTTAGAACAGACTGGAGTGGGGAGACTTGAGGCAGGGAGAAGAGACTATTGCAATAATGTAGGGGAGAGGTAATGAAGGACTGAACTAAAGCAGTAACTGCGTGAGTGGAGAGACGGAGGTCGGTGGGAGAGATGTTATAAAGCTAGAAATCATAAGATTTGGCAGCTGTTTGGATATGGGCAGAAACCACAAAGTCAGAAGGAGAAACAGGCTTACACAGAATGACAAGTGACTCAGCCTGGGACATGAACTTGGGGTGTCTGCTGCATTCAGATAGAAGTCATAAGATCATAGATTTAGCGTTGGAAGGAGCCTTAAAGGTCTAATCCAATCATCTCACTTTACAGATGAGGAAATTTGAGTTTTTTTGGGTTTTTTTGCTTTTTTGGAGGGAAATTGGGGTTAAGTAACTTGCCCAAGGTCACACAGCTAGGTATTGTTTGTGTGTGCGTTAAGTGTCTGAGGTCGGATCCAAACTCCGGTCCTTCTGACTCCAGGGCCAAAGCTCTACTCATTGCGCCACCTAGCCGCCCCGAAATTTGAGTTTTAAGGAAACCAAGTAATTTGCCCAAGGTCATACAGATAGAAAATGATCTGCTCCCAGGATTCGTTCTCAGGTCATCTGATTCTAAATCCAATATTTGTCCTACCACACCACACAACCTCCCTAAATGTCCTATAGACACTAGGAGATATGGGTCCTGAGCTTAGCAGAAAGGTTGTGACTAGAGATATAGATGTGGGAAGCAGCTGATGACCAGGGGCCCATGAGGTTGCTAGGGGAGAGATCATAGGAAGAGGAGAAAAGGAGGCTGAGGGCAGATTCTTGGAGAACACACACATTAATGGCCCTAAAAATGGCCTAAGAACCCACAGACAGGGACAAAGAAGAAACAACATAAAAAAGGTAGGAAAACCTAGAAAGTGTGGTGACTCTGAAACCAAAGGAGGACAGATTAGTGATGGAGGACATGAATATTGAGAAGTCATAGTGTTCAAGGACCTTGGGTCTCATGAATAGGAGATGACTAGTGGCCTTGCAGAGAACAGTTTCAGTAAAGTAACATTTGACAAGGAAAGTGGAATGGGGAACCCAATAATAACAGGTTAGATTAAAGAGTGAATAGTGAGGAAGCAGAGGTATTGGGTACAAATAACTTCTTTTACCCAAACAAAGTTTAGCAAAACACAAGTTCTTTTTGTAGGTTAGAATTATGTAAGGGCAACAAGGCTGTTTGTGAGAAGATCCAGATTCCTGGCCCAGGTCCTGCTAACTAGCTGTATGACCTTGTACTAAGTGACTTTCTCTCTCTGAGCTTCAGTTTCCTCAACTATAAAAAAGGGGAAATCTAATTTAGGAGACCCTCCCCCCTTCCTTCAAAGCCTCGAGATTGTCTAACATCTTTGCCGAAGTAGCGTTGGGCTGAGATGGCTGTAGTTCAGGATGAACTTGCCAAAGTAATAAATTTGGGAATCTGTCCACTGGACAGTGAGGACAAGAACATGAGCCCGGATAGCTCCAGTGCCCAGTCCATGATGGCCTTGGTGGCAAGGCTCTTGAGGTCAGCTTATTGTTATCTAAGTACTATTAGATTAGTTCTTAGTCTATCCTTCGAATGTCAGTACTGGAAGAGACCTTAGAACAAAGAATATTAGGACAAGGGACACAGAATGCAGAGCTGAAAGGGAACTTATGAAAAAAGGGGGGAAAGCATTTATTAAGCACCTACTGTTTCAGACACTGCTCAGTGCTTCACAAATACCATGTCATTTGATCCTCAGAATCTTCCTGGGAGGGAGGTGTTATTATTATCCCCATTTTACAGGTAAGGAAACTGAGGCAGCAAGGTTAATTTACTTGCCCAGGGTTACACAGCTAACAGGGAAACAGTTAGGTGGTAGAGTAGATAGAGTGCTGGGCTCAGAGTGAGGAAGGCTTATTTTTATGAGTCCAAATCTGGCCTCAGACACTTACTAGCTGTGAGACCCTGGGCAAGTCACTTAACCCTGTTTGCCTCAGTTTCCTTATATGTAAAATAATCGGAAGAAGAAACAACAAACCACTCCAGTATCTATGCCAAGAAAACCCTAAATGGGATCATGAAAAGTTGGAAACAACTGAACAACAAGCTAGTACATATCTGAGGCCAAATTTCTAACTCCAGGCCCAGTGTTCTAGTCACTGTGCCTCCTAGTTACCTTAGAGCATAGAATGTTAGAAAAAAGGATGTGGAATAAAGAGCTGGAAAGAGATTTTGGAGTCCATATAGTCCAACCCTGTCATTGTATACATAAGGAAACGCAGGCCAAGAGAGGATATGCCATTTACTCAAAATCACACTGCACATGACCTTGTGGTTACTTGAATTCAGGCTTCCAAGGAGGTACTCTTCCTTTTTAAAATTTTAAATGAAATTTTAAGTTTAATTTTTTAAGTTTTAAGTTTTTCGATTAACACTTTTTATTGCTGGTGGTCTTTCCGGATGACTCTTGGTGGGTCACATGGCTGACATTGATGCATTAATAATGCACCACGTGCTGTTGATCACACGTTTCTGCATTTTTAGAACAGTTTCCATCTCTGAGCTCCTTTTCCATTGTCTTCATTAGCTACCCTTCAGTTGTTTCCTCAGGGATACAACTCTCCACTGGAGGAGGAGCACAGAAGTGATATTACTGGGGTGTCTGTAGAGAATAAAGTTAACTTTAGGAATTCGAAGTGTCATGCTTTTCTGCATTTCTAGCCCCCACCCCCAGAGGCCTCAGATGTGCAAAGGACCTTGGAGGTCATTCATGTCCAAGTGCCTCATGAGGATGTCAGCTCATGGTTGCACAGCGCTGCTACAAGGTTTGCAAAGCACTCCACGGACCTCACTTGGTCCTTACAAGAACTCGATGAGGTAGATGTTTTCATTATCTCCATTTTATGGGTGGCACAGATCATGACTTGCCCAGGGTTACATTTCTAATAGGTATCTGAGGCTGGATTTGAATTCAGGTCTTCCTGACTCCAAGTCTAGCAACTTTAATGTGACCTTCTCAAGGTCACAGAGGTGATAAATGTGGGAGCTGTTGGTGAGCTGCAGCACTGGGAACAGTTTTCACCTCCCTTAATAGTATTTTATTTTTTCCAGTTACATGTCAAAATACTTTTCAACATTCATCTTTGTGAAATGTTGAGTTCCAAATTTTGCTCCCTTCCTCCTTCCTCTTCCCACTCTCCTCTCCCCTCCCAAAGACAACAAGCATTGTGTTAAACATATTAGTCATGTTGTGAAAGAAGAATCAGAATAAAAGGGGAAAACCATGAGAAAGAAAAAAGTGAAAATAGTATTCTTTGATCTGCATTCAGACTGCACAGTTCTGTCTGGATGTGGATAGCAGTGTCCACCATGGAATTATCTTGGATCATTGCAATGCTGAAAAGAGCTAAGTCTGCCACACTTGGTCATCGCACAATGTTGTTGTTACTGTGTACAATGTTCTCCTGGCTCTGCTCACTTCACTCAGTACCAGTTCATGTAAGTCTTCCCAGGTTTTTCTGAAATCTGCCTGCTCATCATTTCTTATGGAACAATAGTATTCTATTACATTCATATATCACAACTTATTCAGCCATTCCCCAATTGATGGGCATCCCTTCAATTTCCAATTCTTGACCATAAAAAATGCTGCAATAAATATTTTTGTACTTAGAGAGCTGTGAACAGTTTTCTGGACTGGTAAACATCGGTCAGGAAATTTGGGGGAAGTTGACTTAATAGGCTCCTTGTCTTTTTGATAGTCTCTCTCTCTGCTTCTGTATCTCCTCCTTCCTTTCTATTTCTCTGTCTTCTCTTTCTTTCCCTCCTTCCTGTCTCCTCTTTTTTCTTTCCTCTGTCTCTCTCTCTGTTTCTCTTTCCTCCTTCCTGTTTCTCTATCTTCTCTCTCTCCCTCCTTCCTCTGTCTCTCTGTCTTCTCTTTTTCTCTCCCTTCTTCTGTCTTCTCTCCATCTCTCCTTTCCTTCTGCCTTCTATCTCTCTCCCTCCTTCCTGTCTTTCTTTGTGTCTCTGTCTCTCCTCCGAACCCCACCCTGTCCCCACCTTTCCCATATGTTCAGTTCTGGATACTAGGTTTTAGGAAGGACATTGATAAGCTGGACAGGGTCCAGAGGAGGGCAAACTGGATGGTGATGGACCTTGAGGTCATGCCATATGAGGTGTCAATGGAAGGAAATGGAAATGTTTAACTTGATGAAGAATAGACTTGCATTATAATAATTGTCTTAAGATATTTGTAGAACCATCATGTGGGAAAGTGACTAATATTATTCTGCTTGACCTCAGAGGGAAGAACCAAGAGGTATGGACAGAAGTTGTAACAAGATCGATAATATACTTTGTGTAAGGAAAATATTTCCTAACAATTAGCACTATCCCAAAGTGGGTAAGTCATCAGAAACAGGGCTGCTCCAGAGGACTGGAACTCCCAGGCAGAGTCTGACTGATGTGGGAGCTGCTTGTCAGGGAAGGTACAGGAAAGATTTTTGTCCAGGTGTGAGTTGGGCTGGAAGGTTCTGCTTTGGGTTCCATCACTGCAAATTCTGGGCTATACAGAGATGGAGCAGAGACACACTGCCTTTCCAGTCACTTCCTGTCTGACATTAGCAGGCATCCCAAAGAGACCTCATTATCGTGCCATATTTCTGGCATAGGCCAGGAGGATGGAGCAGTGGAGAAAGCCTCACTCTGCCGTCACTACCTCCCTGAGGGCTCAGTACGGCCCAGGGGAGTGTCTCTTCCATTGGAGGAAGGCTGATGCTGCCATGGGAATGATCTCCAGGCATGAGCTCAGTCCCATGGCCCCATTTATCCACAAGTCTGCCTAATGTGAGTCTGGATACCCAATCTTCGGGAAAACAGCTGAAAAAGGTTATGACCTTGGGCCTGAGCCTCCTTCAGTGATTGTGCTCTCTGATTGTAAGGGACTGTCCTTATAATAGACTGCAAGGTCCCTGCTGCTAGATGGTAGGTCCTCACCTGGAGAGCTTTCACTTTGAAAGGAGAAAAGGTCCTGGAGTAAAATAGCCCCAGCTGGGCTACAGCAAAAACATCCCACCGTGCCAGTTCAGGGAAAGGTCTTCAAAGACATGAGTGTTATTAGAACTTCTTAGTGTAGAGAAGACCCTCCAGGTGCCTCCTAGACTTATCAAACTACCTACCAGTGAGTCTCTAGTAGTCTAGGCTAGGACCATATGGGATTTGAGGGAGGGAAGGGACCTGAGACTACATCTAGTTTTATTTCCTCATTTTGTAAATAGGAAAAGGAAATTCTGCCTTTTGGGTCACTAACCCTCAGCTGCCTCCACCTTCCTATTGTCAAATGTGTGCTCCAGAAAGATCAGAATTTCTGACTAATTCTTTCTGTTTGGCTAGAAATTCCATCCCCCTCCCACCACCACCAGTCACAGGCTCACAGGAGTATAGAATTAAAATCTGGAAGAGACCTTAGAGACCATCTAGTCTAACCCTCAATTTACAAATGAGGAAACTGAGGTGCAGTGACTAGCCCAAGATCACACAGATTCAAGGAAGAAGAGCCAGGATTCAAACCTCAGTTTTCTTACTCCAAATCCAACTCTCTTTCCCTGTCCCCTAGCTCTAGTGCCCTGTGACAAAACCCTGGGTTTCTTAGATGTAGGCTTTGGCTTTGCATCCTGTAACCTGAGCCTGGAGCGGACGTGGGGGCTGTGGTTTGCTCTACTGAGGTTTCCAGCTTCCTCCTCCACCTGGGGCCAGGTAGCATTCAGACAGCTTTACCTCAGTCCCACGTGTATCCTTTTCTCTACACGATACAAGGCTTTAGGTGAGGTTAGTAGTGCCAGCCACTCCTCCTCATCTGGTTGGGTTTTTTTGTCTTCTCTCCCCGCCCTCCCCCCCCCCCCCCTCAATCTGTGGACTCAGATGAGGCCTGGGTAGGGTGGAAACTGCCACTGCTTTCATCCCTTGGAGATCCTCTCCTCACACCTCTCTCCTCTCTCACCTCCACACAGGCAGCAGCCCTGAGGACATGGATAGAATATATTTTGGTAAGTCAAACACTGAATGTTGTATCCTCTTTGATCTTTTTGGGCTAGGAGATCCTTCATCCCTCGGTGAGATCACAAGTCCCTAGGACTTTGGGCAATGGGATGAAGAACAAGAGTGAAGTAGAAATGCATGTATTTCACATCAGCTAGTTATCCAGATGAGAATGGGAAAATGGGATTGAGTCCAAAAATCTGGGTTCTAATTCTGTTTTCATGACTTACCGTCCTTTGTTGTTGTTTGTCCTTCATTCTCGAAGAGGATTATGGCATCAGGGAGTTGGTGCTATAAAATGCAAATGAATTGGACTTAAGTGAGATAGACTGTGCAAGAGCACCAGCCTCACTTTCTTCTCCAAAGTCACCTGGGTCTGGTGGCAAGATATAAATCAGGACAACCACAGATGGCCCCAGTCTTTGACTTGAGATGGTCACTAACTCTTTTAACCTCAATTTTCTTATATGTACAATGGGAATTTTAAGTCCTAGAGCTAAAAAGGGCCTTTGGATTACCTACTCCAACTCCCTTATTTTTTAGATGAAGAAACAGAGGCCCAGAGACTTAGGCTGATTGGCCTCTGGTCACGCAGGTAGAAATCAGTAAAGAGCCAGTATTTGAACCAGCATTTAAGCCCAAATCCAGGGAGTGACCTTTTCTCCTACATGCCTTGCTTATGGCAACAGGTTGTTGGGAGAATCCCACAACATCATGCAAGTGAAGTTACTTTGAGAACTGTAGAATACAAGGTAGACCTGAAGAAACACTGTTCCTGAATGGTGTAATGCAAAGAAGCCTGAGTCTGGAGGCTGAGGAGCTGGGTTCCAATCTGGACTCTGCTGCTTACTACTTGTGTGACACTGGCAAGCCACCCTTCTCTAAACCTCAGTTTCCTCTTCTGTAAAAAAAAAATTGAGAGGAGACACTGAATTGGAGAGTTTTAAGGGCTCTTCCAGCTTGAAATTTATGATTCCATGACAGTTATTGTGTCATATTAAAAATAGTGTGGTATGTTGGAAAGAATTCTGAACTTGGATTCTGAAGACCCAGGTTCAAGTCCTATTCCTACTACTTATCAGGAGGGTGACCTTGGAAAAGTGAATTCACTTCTCTGTCCTGTTTCCTCATCTGTAATGTTGTCAGGATCAAGCTAGATAATGTGCTAAGTCAGCCATATAAACATAAACTCTTACCATTCTGCCTTTTCTCCCTTTCCCCACCCTGCCCCCACTACTCACTTTTCACCAACAGGGAATAAGGGAGAGTGGAAAGAGGGAAGAAGAGGGAAGGTGTGTTGTATTATGTTTTGTTACAACTTATGTTCAATTCCTGGCTAATTAAGGTCCACCAAATGTAGAAAAAATCCAAGAGCATAACTCTTACCCTGCTCTGCCCCTCTTGTCCTTCAAAATGTGACTCCTGGCATTTTCCAGGTCCCTGGGAACAGAGACTATAATGAAGTCAAAGGTGGTATGGAGCTCACTGACCCCTGGATGGCTCCTTAGCCCCTGAACATAAGAAGGAATATCAACCTAAACTGTGACTTGGGGTCCAGGGGGCTGACTTGGAGAGAGTGAAATGTTAACTCCCCAACCCTAACCTGCCATGAGTCTCCAAAAGTCCCCAGTCCTCATCCAAAGTTCCAGCTAGTTATTTTGGAAAGAATGACACCATGACTAAGGCTGACACCTCTGAACTTTGGAAATTTCCTTTGAAAAGAAATAGTTAAACCTCCTCCTCACCCTCATCCCATATGTGCACGCGCTTACACACACACACACACACACACACACACACACACACACACACATATCATGGTTCTGTTCCCTTGCTTCCTACATCTGGACGATGTCACAAATCCTCATCTTCTCCCCAAAGCCTTAGATGTGCTTCCCCTGCCCCCGCAAGCTTGCCCAAAGCTCTCCTTGTGACCAGGGTAAATATTACCCTGGCACTGTTAATGTTTAATGTCCCCCCCTTCCAGTCCCACACTCTTACTCACCCCCCCACCCTCCCACCCCCACCTTAGACCTACTCAGTAAAGCAGGCAGCCACAGAGAAGACATAACCAGCACAATGCCAGGGACGATGATGGCTAAAAGTAAGTGTGTATGGATTGTGTGTGCATGCATGCACACATGTAAGCGTGTGTGTGTGTGTGTGTGTGTGTGTGTGTGTGTAGGGGGAGACTTCTTCCCCTCTGGGGCACGTGGAGGGGTGGTAGTGCTTCAGGGCTGGGTTGACCCCACTGCTTCCTGGGAAGACGGCAGAGCAAGCTTTGGGAAAAGTTTGGAGGGAAATGTAGCTTGGGTTTTTGTCCTTCTATTCCCATGTTTGGCTCTCCTTTTCCCCTTCCTGGTGCTTTGCCACAGGAAGATTCTTTTTGGCTGCTCAGTGCTAAGGCACTGATGGAGAAAGGCTGGGCTTGGGCAGAGGACTAGACGGATGTCCAGGCTGCTTAGTCCTCCCAGACCTCTCTCTCCAGGGTCCAGATTCGTTGTAGGGAATCAGGGAATTCCAGCTTCAGGAGAGATATGTGGCCCAAAGGGAGACTTGTCCTTCCTCATCCCAACTCCTAATCTTATTCAGGACCCTTTCTAAGGAGGGTAATTGCAAGGGGGTGGGGCTAGGAACCAGGGTCTGGGTTTTTCCCTTGACTCATAAAAACTAAGACCCACTGACCTCCTCTTACTTTAGACTCTTCTCAGGAATAGAGAACCCACCTCCCTTTAACTCCCGCCTAGTCAAAAGAGTAAGGCTAGTCCAGCTCAGGAGCCTCTGAGCTTCACCCAGACCCTGCTTACAGATGCATTTTTATAACTGTAAACACTGCTCTTCTGGTACCCAAGGAGACAGGGTATGTACACTTGTGAGGAGGCCCAGCAGGAGAACCAAGAGCTTCAAACACTCCTGTCACTGGCGGACAGCTGTGTCCTAGGGCCTGGTTTGTATTGCCCAACAGGTGATGCAATAGATAGAACCTTAGCCTTGGGCTCACAACAACCTGAGTTCAAATCCTACTGCACACACTAACTCTGTGACCTTGGGCAAGTCACTTAACTGTTAGAAACCACAGTTTCCTCATTTGTAAAATGGAGATAATAATAGCACTGACCTCACAGGGCTGTGGGGCAGCCAGGGGGCACCATAGTGCACAGAGACACAGGCTTGGAGTCAAGGAGACTCATCTGGTCTCAGATATTTTCTAGCTGTGTGACCCTGGGCAAGTCACTTCATCTCTTCACCTCAGTTCCTCATCTGTAAAATGAACCAGAGAAGGAAATGGTCAAGCTCTCTAGTGTCTCTGCCAAGAAAACCCCAACTGGGTCATGAAGAGTCAGGCACAACTGAAAACAGCAGGGTTGTTGTAAGAATCAAAGGAGATGATGTGTGTACAGTGCTTTGTAAACCTCAAAGTCTATGTAAAGGCTAGCGATGGTATTCACAGGAGCGTGCTTGGGTCCAGTGAAGAGGCCGAGGGCCAGACAAGGTGACCTGAGCTCCAGACCCAGCTCTGCCACTAACCGGCTGTGTGACCTTGAACGAATCACTTCCCTTGTCTTTGTTTCTTCCCAGAGGCAGCACTCTCACTGACTGAGAGGCTGTGTCAGAGGTGTGATGGTTCTTTGTTTACTCTGACCCTTACAATGATTCCTGTGTTAGCCCCTCTGCACCTGC
Organism: Gymnobelideus leadbeateri; assembly: GCA_011680675.1. Lineage (NCBI taxonomy): Eukaryota > Metazoa > Chordata > Mammalia > Diprotodontia > Petauridae > Gymnobelideus > Gymnobelideus leadbeateri. The sequence goes on from WOXC01011248.1 coordinate 169,595, forward strand.
CACTCCTTCCCGGTCCCCTCTACTCACAATGTGTCCTGTGTTCTCCAAACCCAATGAGTTTCCTCATTTGTAAATGGAGGATGTCCCAGTCCAACTGCCTTTTAGCTCAGGGCCCTTCTGTCTCCAGGTTTCTACTAAAAGAACTCTTATTCAGTCTTTTTGAAAATTGTTTTGCGAGGTAGGGAGAAGAGAGGAATCGAAAACTTTCTTGAACAGAGTGGTCAGACAGCCCCAGAGACACAGCATGCTCTGTATATTTCAGTCTTGAAATTTTTTTGCTGTTGGGTTCCTAATGGCTTCACATTTGAGCCAAGTCATACCCTCCCCATGTTCATCCGCCCCTAACTCACTCAAAGCTTATTATGCCCCCACTTTGTACCCTGTAGTATCAAGGAGGCTCCTGTTTTTTTAAGCTAAAACCTAGAAGAGGTGCATTGGAAGGGTGAGCATTGGAAAGATGAAGGGCACACCCAAGGTCACACAGCATGTGGGTGGCAGAGCTGGGACTACAGCTTAACAAATATTTCAGCCTCTTCTTCCTTGGGGGTCCTTCTTAACTTCATCATTTACCAGCCCACTGGCTTACATGTGGCTTGGGGAGAAAAGGCCTAGGAGCTCTGACTGCTGCTATTCTGGCCCTAGCTGGTCCTCAGAGGTTTCCTCCTCCCTTTTTTCTGCTCTTTCAGGTAGTGGTCCCAAGGGGGATGAGGACAGATTCCACTATGGTAAGCCTGTCTCTCTCCATTGTAGCACTTTCCTACCCAAGTCTTGAATCTCCTCCAGATAGATGACTGAATTGCCTCCCCAACCTCCCCCCACCCATATTATCCCTCTCTTACTCAGAGGAATTCCACAATGGGGACTGGAGAAGAGGGGGAAAGGGTGGCTGGGTCCTGGTGACTATTGGCCTAATGAGATATAAGAGAGCCTGGCTTTTCAGGCTCCTCTTCTATGGGGGTGTTCTATTTACCTTTCTCTTAGCTGTCCAGTTCCCCACTCAGCCTACCCCAAGGCTTAATCACCTCCCCTCAGGCCATTCTCATCTTTTTCCCCTCCATGAGATTATGACACTGTCAGAAATGGAGGCCTGATTTTTGCTGGCTTGGCATTCATCGTGGGGCTGGTCGTCATCCTAGGTAAGTGGGGTTTGGCCAAATTGGGGTGGGGGCAGGGGAGAGGGAGGAGTCAGAGCTGGATGGAGATTGTAAGATGACCTCTTGTAGAAGCTGGTCCCTTGGGAGAGATGTCCTTAGCCACAAAGATGGCCCCTTGGGAGAGGTGTCCTTAGCTACAAAGATGATCCCTTGGGAGAGGTGTCCTTAGCCACAAAGATGGTTCCTTGGGAGAGGTGTCCTTATCCACAAAGATAGCCCTTGGGAGAGGTGTCAACCACAAAGATGGCTCCTTGGGAGAGGTGTCCTTAGCCACAAAGATGGCCCCTTGGGAGATGTGTCTTTAACCACAAAGATGGCCCCTTGGGAGATGTGTCTTTAACCACAAAGATGGCCCCTTGGGAGAGGTGTCCTTAGCTACAAAGATGGCTCCTTGGGAGAGTTGTCCTTAAGTACAAAGCAGAGACACATTCTCAGTGAGTAGGGGGAGGAGGTCCCATCAGCTATTAGAACCAGGAAGAGAGAAGTTACTAGAAACTAGTAGTAACAACAATGCCCTTGACTGCCACACAGCCCCTACATCAGTCTTGGGCAACAAAAGAACCCTAAATTTGGGATCAGAGGGCTTAAGTTCAAGCCCCAACTAACTCTACCACTTACTTGTGTGACCTTGAGTAAGTGACTTTCCCTCTATGTGCATTGGTTTCCTCTCCAGTGATATGAAAAAGCCAAGAGGATCTAGGCTCAAATCTTGGCTCTTCTACTTACAATCCATGTGACCTTGGAAAGCCATTTAGCTTTGCTGGCCCTCAGTTTTCTCATTCATAAAATGAGGCAGTCTAAATTCTGAGATTAGATGAACTCTGAGATCTCTTTCACTACAAAATTCTCTGATCCTAACTTGGGTACAGGGGACTAGAGGCACCTCTCATCTATTGAAGCAGGAAATCTATGTTTCAGGAGTGTAAGAAGTGAGGCTGGTAAGAGAGGGAGGCTGAAAGGATCAGAAGGGCCAGTTCCTTGGCTGTTGTACATTTCCTCAGCAATGGAATCAAAAAAGGCTGGCTTCAGGAGAAATGTATGGCCCAGCAGAGCCAGAAGACCAAGAGAAATGATCCGATGAGACGGGATTAGGGGGACCCTCACCTTTATACCCTCTGTAGCAGGATTTTGGAGAATTCGGTGGATTGAGGAAGGGAAGAACAAGGTCTTGAATTTGGACTCAGAGATCTGATTTATGCTTTCTCAGCTTGGCTTTGAAGGCCTGGCATAACCTGACTCTATTCTCTCCATCCAACCACATCTCCCACCCTTCCCCAGTGGGCAAGGGACACTTCAGCGTCCCCTTCTTGCCTGGTGAACATTAGAATTCTAGATTTAGAATGAGAAGCAATGCTGGAGGCTGTCTTGGTTGAACCTCTTCATTTTATAGATGAAGAAATAGAAGCCAGAAGCATGTGAGTGACCTGTCCAAGGTCACACAAGAAGCAATCGATCACAGAGCTGTGATCCAAACCAGAATTTCTGATGCCAAATTCAGTGATCCTTGCATTGCTCCACATTGTTTCTCTCTTCCACTCCCATTCTCAAAACCATGTTTTTCACCCCAATTTTTTTCTCCCCATGGGATAATCTGAATCTTTCTCATCCTTCAAGGCTTAGCTTACTTCCTTTGTGAAGAATTCCCTTACAATCCCTCCCCAAAAGATCTTTCTATTCCTTTAACTCCCATAGGTTTCACAGTTGGTAGAACGTATCTCATGCCTGTTTATACTGTCTCCCTCCTTAGACTGTAAGTTCCTTGAAGACAGGCAGTAGCTCATAGGCATTTACCATGTCTTTTGCTTTTTTTTTTTTTGGAGGGCAATGGGGGTTAAGTGACTTGCCCAAGGTTACATGGCTAGTTTTTGTGTTAAGTGTCTGAGGCCAGATTTGAACTTAGGTCCTCCTGGCTCCAGGGCTGGTGCTGCACCACCTACTATGTATTTTGCATGATGCTAGGAGCTAGAGCTGGGAAGAGACCTTAGAGAGACCATCTTATGCAATATGATGGTTTTACATGGAGCAACAGTGTAGGTATAAGGGAGGCAAACAAACATCTCAGTGGTGCCTATTGTATGCTAGGCATGGTGCTAAGCACTTTTTATGAAGTCATCTCATTTGCTCCTCATTATCGTACTACAAGGCTGCTGCTGTTATTATCCCCATTTTTTTTGTTGTTTGTCCATTTTTTCAGTCACATCCAACTCTTCCTGACTCCATTTGGGGTTTTCTTGGCAAGGATACTGGAGTGGTTTGCTATTTCCTTCTCTAGCTCATTTTACAGATGAGAAAACTGAAGCAAACAGGAGTAAGTGACTTGCCCAGGGTCACACAGCTAGTAAATGATCCCATTTTACAGTTGAGGAAACTAAGGCAGACAGAATGTTAAGTGACTTGCCCAGGGTCACAGAGCTAGTAAGTATCTGAGGCTGGATTTGAACTCAGTCCTTCCTGAATACAGGCCCAATGATCCATCCAGTCGGTCACCAATTGCCTCCAGTAAGGAAGGCTATTCTCTCCATCTCTTGGTCACCAAGGTACAGCTACTGCATGGCATTGCCCAGCCTTGACTTTTAAATTCCACCTTCCAGTTGACCTCTGGGCCTATTCATTCACTCCTATGGGAGCTGTGATCAATGCCCTTCTTTTCTCTCAGGAAAGGAAGGCTAATTTGTTTGTTGCAGTCTGACCCAAGCCCTATGTAGGGTTAGGGAAATTCCTGAGGCTAAAATGGAGCAATGAGGGATTTCTTGCTCTCTTCCAGCAAGCATTTGCCTTCTACCCTATTATATATAGATGAAAAAACCCGAGGCCCAAAGAAGGGAAATATCTTACCCAAAATCACAAAGCTGGCATGTGGCAAAGTCCAAGATTTGTACCCAGGTCTCAGGACTCCAAATTGAGTGGGTATTTTGTTTTGTTTTGTTTTCTACTGCACCACACATTACCTCCAGGACATTCGGTAATGGATTGAGGATTCTAAGGGAACCAAAGTCTACACCAAATAATAGAGACAGTCTAAGAGAAGAAGGGAGAAGGAAAAGGGAGAGTGGAAGAGCTGGGGTTCCTGGAGGGCAGAAGTTAATGAAAATAAATTGTCTTTTCTGTCTTCAAAGGCAAAAAACTTCGTTGTGGGGGCAAGAAGAAACGCCGGTGAGTTACTGGACAAGTAGCAGGGAAGGAGAAGGGGAGAAGAGGAAGTGCCCAATCAGAGGAGCCTACAGAGATGCAGTCTTAGGGTCAGAATTGCAGAACAATGCAGGGGATCAGATATAATCCAATCCAACCCCCATATTTTACAGATGAAGAAACAGATTTTGCCCCTGAGGCTGGAGGGCAAGATCTCCCAGGCTTGTGCCACTCACATCCTGGCCTAGCCCTCCCTTTTTCTCCTCTCTCTTCTCCCTTCCACCCAACAGGGCTTTAAAAAGGGCTTTTCTTTCCTCTCTCCTCCATAGGCAAATCAATGAAGATGAACTTTAAGTACAGGTATGTGCCAGGAGGGCAGAGTTTGAGGGTGGGGCTGGATGGAGAATGCAGGAATTGTCCTCCACGAACCAAACAAGAGATGAAGCAGAAAAGCTTGAGGCTGGACTGAAAAATAGAATGATTAATTAATCAGATTTTTCAGTGTCCATGAGGGGCCCAGTCCTGGGTTAAACCCCTTGTGACCCCTGTCCCAAAGCCCATTGGTATGGGACTCTTTTCTTATTGGTGGAGATGAAGGTTTCATATACATCCAGTAAGGGGAGAGAGAGAGAAACTGTAGGAGCTGCTGGAAGTTCTCCCAGAAAAAAGAATTGCCTTAGGGTGGCTAGGTGGTGCAGTGAATAGAGCACCAGCCCTGGAGTCAGGAGGGAGTTCAAATTCAGCCTCAGACACTCAACACAAAAACTAGCCCTGTGACCTTAGGCAAGTCACTTAACCCCAATTACTCTCCAAAAAGGAAGAAAAAAAGAAAGAATCGCCTTCTTTTAACATTCTCTGCTGTTCCCCTCATCTAGGGCTTCATTGCCACTTATTCCAAGAGCCTCCTAACTGGTCTATTTGCCTCCGATCTTTTCTTGATTATTGAATGAATGGACTGTGATAACAAGAATCATTATTATCTACATGATTAATAGTCATTCACATGTATACAACACTTTAAGTCTGTCCAGTTGTTTTTTAGTTATTTCTGGCTTTTTGTGACCCCATTTGGGGATTTCTTGGCAGAAATACCTAAGCGGTTTGCCATTTCCTTCTCCAGTTCACTTTTACAGATAAGGAAACTGAGGCAAATAGGGTTAAGTGACTTGCCCAGGGTCACACAGCTTCTAAGTGCCTGAGGCTAGATTTGAACTCACAAAGATGAGTCTTCCTGCTTCCCAGTGCTCTATCTACTGTACCACCTAGCTGCCCTACTTTAAAGTCTACAAAGTGCTTTTTGGATGTAGCAGAAAGTATTGTCCCTGGAGTTGAAGTGCCTGGATTTGAGTACCACCCTAATTAGATACAGCAGCTGTGTGATCATGGGTGAGCCACTTTCATCTCTCTGAGCCTCAGTTTCTTCATCTGTAAAATGGGGATAATAATGTATCTACCTCAAGGAGTGCATTGTGAAGAAAGAGCTGTGTAATTAATTATCATAACAAGAGCCCTGAGAAATTCATAGTGAAAGCATATTTACTACCGCTTTACAGGTGAAGAGACCGTAGCTCACAGAGGTCCTTTTGTTGAGCCTGTAAGGAACAAATGAAAACAGACAAACGTCAGGTATGAGCCTAGACAGTGTAGAACAGAAATGCTGGGTTTATGATGTAGGAAAGGAACTAATTCAAAGAATGTTGCAACATTAAGGACAAGCAAACACCGTCCGATTTAAATGTTTCCATGAAGAATAACAGCTCTTACCTATCTAAGATTGTAAAGAGCTTCCTTCACAACAGTCCTGGGAGGCAGACAGGGCAGGTCATATAAGCCACATTTTTCCAGTTGAGGAAACTGAGGCACCAAGAAGTTAAATGATGTACAGCTGGTAGGAGAGTCTCCTGAGTGCAAGTCCCAGAGCTGCTGGGGCTGTTTCTCTTTATTCAATAAACAGTTCCTAGGTACCTGTCCAATAGTATATTAGGTACTGCACCAGGGAAGGGCAGGGAGAAATCTTTTTTATTAATTTACTAATCACCTACCATGTATAAGCATTACGCTAAGCACTTACAAATATGTCATTGGATCCTCACAATAACCCTTAGAGGTAGCTGCTGTCATCATCCCTATTTTATAGCTGAGGAAACTGAGAAAGCCAGAGGTGAAATGACTTGCCCAGGATCACAACTTGTAAGTGTCTGAAGCTGGATTTGAACTCGGGTTTTCCTGACTCTGGACTTAGCGCTCTATTTACTAAGCCACTTAGTTCTAGGTACAGGGGGGCTATGAAGGTAAGTAAATTGCAGTCTCAGCCCCCAAGGAGTTTAACATGGAAGGTAAGATAATTATAACCAAATAACCACAATTCAAAGTATATTTGATAAGTCTAGTGTGAGTTGTACACAACACTCTCTCCCTGTCCCATATATACTCATGTCTGTCTAACTGATGGGGTAAAGACTCTGAGAAATCCCTTGAACTCTGAAGGAATCTTCCCACTAGAGGAGGCATTTGCCTGAGGCCACAAGCCTTTCATTATGGCTAGGCCCAAATCTCTTGATCTCTCTAGCCCTCCATTGTCCAGATAGCTCCCATCCTTGAGCCTATCAAAATATCTATACCCAAATCTGTCACTCTTAAAACGGCCTAGGCCTCCATTGTCTGTGATCTCCAGGTAGTCTTCAGCTATTTTCCACCCTTAATCGCATTACTAGTCAGACCTCAGTCCCATCCAGATTCTCCTTAGATTCTTCCTCAAGACCCTCCCCAAGCCCCTCCTTTAGACTACCCCTAGATCCCTCCCACATTCTTTCTGTATATAAGCTCCATCTTGCCTCCATGAGGGGGTTGAGAATTCAATCTAGCCCAGACTCACTCTGTGTCAGATGGTTCTGGCCTGCTTGTCAATACAAGCTTCACATATACTTAGGCTCCTTAAGAGTCTACCCATTAAGATGAACCTTTAATAAACTCTGCTTTTCTTTGGCTAAGAGAAGACTTGAATCGAATTCATTTGGCAGGACCCAGTGTGTTAATATTTTGGGGTCTTGAGCACCCCTAAATCTCAACTACTGATGTATTGATTGATTGATGATCAACTGTTCTATCAATCTATCTACCTCATCTATCTATCTATCTATCTATGCATATATACACATGATTTAGGCCAATATGGCCAGACTCTTAAGAAATCTCCCCATTGGCCAGACTCTTAAGGAATCTGAGCATTTGTGATGCTAATGCCAGTCAACCAGATTGAATCTGAGCTAGATTGAATTTGAGCACTTTCATGGAGGCAAGATGGATCTATATATAGAAAGAGTGTGGGAGGGATCTAGGGGTGGTCAAGTAGTCTGGGATGACTAGAGGTCAGACTCCAGCAACCAAGAGAATGGGATTTTGATGGGATGAAGGATGGGAAGCAGCCTGAGGCAATCCAGAAGTAACAAACAATGGAGGGCTAGGCCAGGTTAAGAGGAAACAGAGATTTGGACTTGGTGATAATGGAAGGCTTATGGCCTCAGGCAAACACCAGATCTAGTGGGAAGATCCAATCAGAGTTCAAGGGGGTTCCCAGAGCCTGTACCCTATCATGATCAGCACTAAGATTTTCCTCTGAGGTTGTTTCATGACCTGAGGGTGAACCTGAGATTCTGAAGGCTATAGCAATGAAATTATACCAAGCTCTGACATGTCCTGTTATACCAGAAAAAAAAAAAAAACGAACAGCAACGAATAGTATAGTCATGATCCAGTGGTTAAAAGGCTCAACCACAGAGGACTAACCACCAGGGGATAACTGGGTCTTGGCCATAGTACCTCAAGAAGCTCTCTACATATTGTAAAACATGGAGGGAGCGTTGTCTTTGTCCCGACAGATCTGTTAAGTATGTAAGTATATACATATTTGTGCATGAATATACATGCATTTATATACATATATGTATACATGTGTGTACCTATAACACCTACTTATAGGTGTATTAAGTGCCTCTCTCTTTTTTTTTGCTTTTTGGAGGGGAGAGGGTAGGGCAATTGGGGTTAAGTGACTTGCCCAAGGTCACATGGCTAGTTTTGTGTTAAGTGTCTGAGGCCACATTTGAACTCAGGTCCTCCTGACTCTAGGGCTGGTGCTCTATTCACTGTGCCACCTAGCCACCCCAGTATTAAGTGTCTCTACATGAGAAAAAGATCACTCCCTCAGATTTTCCTGGAGAGCTTTGGCCATATCTCTTCTTTGCCCCTCCCTTCCCTTCCTTATTGTGCATAATATTTTTCTGCTTACTTGTACATCTTCTACTAGACTGTAAGCCCCTTGAGGGAAGCTCTGTGACTTTCATCTTTGAATCTTCCCCAGTACCTAGCATAGATGTACATAACAGGCACTTAAATACTTGTCCAATTGAATTGGATTGAAGCCTGGATGATAACCTGAACATGGGTCTGGTGGGGGCTTAGTGGGTGGCTGGGGACAGAGGTGAGCCATGAGGTTGGTAACGAGAACTCTGACTAATAGCATCTCCATGCAATAAGAGCACTCTCCCTGGGGTCTAATAGAGTGTGTCCTGCGCTCTCCATCCATTAGTTTTGAGTGTGACCATGACAATGAGTGAACTGGAGGTAATAACCAGGGCGATGATTACACAGAGTACATCTCTGGGGCACTTTAGTCTTATCAAAGCCCTGTCATGTACATTATGTGCCATTTAGAAATGATTCACATCCTAAAGCTCTTTGAGGCTGGCAAGCTGTTTGCCTCCTGAGACAACCCTGAGAGGCTCCGAGGGGTTGATTTACTCTTGCTCATGAAGCCACTTAAGTGTTTAAGACAGGATTCAGGTAAGATATCCTGACCCCACTTCCAGGCCTTCCTCCATATCGGTCTCTCACTTTGATCCTCACAAGGCTCCTGTGCAGTGGATATTAGTACTTCCATTTTACGGATAAGGAGACCAAGACATAAGGAAGTTCAATGACTTACCCAAGGTCACAAATATATTTAATAGCAAAACCTTACAGTGCTTTCCCCACACTGCTTCAGGTAGTCTGATTCTTGGGGGGAACTTGGATTCTCATCAGACGAGTTCTGAGGGGAAGTGGAAACACTACAAGTAGGTGAGCTGAATAATATTAATTCGCATTTACTAAAGCCCATTGAAGAGGCAGCTGGGTGACTCAGTGGGCCTGGAGTCAGGAAGAACTGAGTTCAAATGTGACATCAGATACTTAGTAACTATGTGACCCTGATCAAGTCATTTAACTTCTGTTTGCCTTAATCCCCTGGAGAAGGAAATAGTAAACCACTCCATTATTTTTGTCAAGAAAACCCCATGGTTTTCCAGGGCAGGGGTGGGGAACCTGCAGCCTTGAGACCACACATGGCCTTCTAGGTCTTCAGGTGCAGCCTTTTGACTGAGTCCAAGTTTTACAGAACAAATCCTTTTATTAAGGGGATTTGTTTTGTGAAGTTTAGATTCAGTCAAAGGGCCACACTTGAGGACTTAAAAGGCCACATGTCACCTCAAGGCTGCAGGTTCCCCCACCCCTGGTCCAGGGGGTCATGAAGAGTCAGAAAACCAATGAACAACCAAATAACAAAGCTCATTTAAGCTTTCAAACTGCTTTCTACACAACACTATGAGGTATGTCGTGCAAATATTATTCCCATTTCACAGATAAGAAAAATTGAGATTCAGAGAAGTGAAGTCAATTTGCCCAGGACTAATAATCGTCTGAGTCAATTGTCTAAATCCAAGTCCTAAGATTCTAAGTCCAGGGCTCTTTGCAAACCGTTACCTCAAGGCATGAAACAAGGGATCTTGGGGCCTTCATTCCATAATGCACTGGGCAAAGTCTGCTGGGGAAGTTCCTTTGGGGGGCCTCAGAACAGGAGGGCTCCTTTCCTAGGGGCTTCTGATAAATCCCACGGTAGGTTCATTTTGTCTTTGTCTTTTCAGAGTCAGTCACATCCACACCTGCAGATTCTGCAATTTGTTTCCCTGGACAAGAGAGCTGCACCTATTCTGGAGAACTCCTCAGTGCCCTGTGGTCCTTTTTGCCTTTGCTACTGAAACCTTCCCCCAAGGCCAAGACTAGTCTGGGCTTTGTGGTCTGTACCACCTGCCTTCCTTCTTCTCCAGGCCCCTTTGCATTGATGATAATAAAGCTGGCTGGTGAGAGGGACTTTCCCTGTACTGTTCTGAATTGGAGTGAAAGGGATTCTGGTACATTCAATCATAGCTCCTAGAAAAGGGGCTCTTTACCTGGGGGCTGTGATTTTAAATGTGTGTGTGTGTGTGTGTGTGTGTGTGTGTGTGTGTGTGTGTGTGTGTGTGTGTGTGTGTATATATATATAATTATTTCAATGCAATTGTTTTCCTTTGTAATTCCCTTTTAAAAAAATTATATGCATTGTAAAACATTCTTCTGAAGAATCCATAGGCTTCTCCAGACTGCCAATGGGATCCATGACACAGAAAAAGCTCAAGAAACCCTGCTGGAGAGGAAGGAAGATGGTTGAGATTGTCCTGATTAAACTCTTCATGTCAAAGATGAGGAAAGATGCCCAGAGAGGTTGTGACTTGCCTAAGGTCATACAGGGGGTACATAGCAGATCCCTCCTTCGGGCCAGATAGGCAGGGACTTACTTTAAATAATTCACCACCACCATCATCATCATCGCTAACATTTATGTACTGCTGGGAACTTTATAATTATTATCTCATTTGATCCTCACAACAGCCTTGGGAGATATGCTATGATTAACCCCATTTTATAGATGAAGAAACTGAGTCCTGATTTGCCCAGGGTCACACCACAATAGATAAGTGTCTGAGGCTGGACTTGAACCCAGGTCTTTCCGATGCCAGGCCTGGCAGTCAATTCACTGTATCACGGAGTTAGTTACCTTTATTAATGTTAATCCTCTTCAGTGATAGACCAATGTTAGAAGGCACCTAGTCCAATCCCCTCATTTTACAGATAAGCATCTCTGAGGCTGAGAGAGAAGAGACTTCTCCAAGGTCATACAGGCAGTAAGAGCCAGGTCCAGCCAGATGGCAAACAGATCTTCTGTGTCCAAATTTCATCCTTTTTTCACTGATCACACCATGCTACAATTCAATTCAACATATATTTATAAAGGACTTGACATATACTAAGTACTATGTTGGCCCTGGAGACACAAAGATGGAAAACACATTTCTTATAACGTGACACAGAAGAGTGGAGGAGTGAAGAGTCAGGAGAAGTTGGTTCAAATCCCAGGCCTGCAAACTTGTTAGCTGTGTGACCTCGAACAGATCACTTAACCTTTGTGGGCCTCAGTTTCCCCATCTGTATAATGAGGGTGTTGGACTACTAAGACCTCGTCTAGCTCTAGAGCTATAACACTACAATCCTTAAAGGACTTAGAGAATGATAGAAGGGCATAGGGAGCTGAGCCATTAAATAAGTTCATACTTTGAGGCAGAGTGCAAGGGGGCTAAGGAGAGTCAAGAAAAGTGCTGTAAGAAGGCCTTCCACCAGGAGCATCCCCCCCAACCCTAGAGCATAAAGGACATCCCTAGAGTCGAGGAGCATGTGAGCTGGGCATGCACCTGACATGTGTTGCCATGATTGGGCAAAGCCAATGGAACCCTTCAATGCTCCATTTCTGAACACCATACAGAGGTATTCTGGGAGCATCTGGTAGGGGACGGGGATGTTGTTGGGGAACCTCTAAAATAATTAGTATATTCATAACTGGCCTCCATCTTCCCCCTTCTCAGTTTCCAAGAGTCCCATTGACTCTACCTGATCTAGGAGTGGGTGGTGGATGGCTGTGACAATGTCACCATCTAGTGGCTATGAGTTTCATGACTCAGATTGAGGATGCTGAGCCAGTGCCTTCCTGCCTATCCTTACAAGGATCTGCTTTCTATATAGTCTTCCCCTGTCCCTCCCCATCAAACTCCAAAGTAAACCAGGTAGTCAAAGAAAGTGGTATAAATGAGATCATATTTGTAAAGCACTTTGTAAACCTTAAAATGTTAGATAAATGTTAATTCTCATCAACATCAATTCTTCTACTCTATCACTACTATTATTGTCACCAAGGTGGCTTAGCTAGCGATGAAAGAGACAAAGAAGGAAAATCAGTTGCTGAAAGTCCACAGAGCAAAATTGTAAAGAAATATGAGAGAGGAAGGGCCAGATGGAGGTAATCAGGAAAGAAGGGGACTGAGGAAAGGATGTACTTCATCTCAGCAAACTTTACTTGCCATTGAGAGTACCTGCTAAGTTCTGGGTCCTATAAAGAATACAGATGTCCTTCCCACCATCAAGGAATTTATGATCTATTTGGGGTGACAAGGACACAAGGAAAGAACAGGACAAGGCAATCTATGACCAATCCCAGAGTGAGTGGGATGACCTATGAGGGCTGCAGAAGGAAGGTGAGATGATTTCTCTTACCATGTGTTTATGTAGCCAGTGACATCGAACCTTCACTTAGCTTATTTCATTTCATCCTATGACAACATATTATTCAGGCAGTACAGGCATTACTATCTCCATTTTATCTATGAAGAAATTGAGGCTTTAAGAAGCTAGATGACTTATCTAGAATCACACAAGTCATCAGTAGTATCTGAACAGGTTCAGTAGCCCAGTGTCCTTTTTTTCCATTTTGATGTTCATAGTCATAAGTACATCGCTCTTTTCTAAGTCTTTATTCAGTAGAGATCCATAATTGCCCAATAGAATTTAACCTATCTACCCAGGAAAAACCTAGTGGATGAAGAATTCTTATTGGTCAAACTATAATATGCATTTGGATGGACAGCTTCTATAATTTATCAGTCACAATATACGTATTGGACAGACATTGGAGTAGATGATGAGTTGGGCCCAGAATCAGAGTGGGCTAGATTGACCTTGGGAAGTTCTTTAACAACCCCAAGCTTCTCCCTGAAACAAAGACCCATCTTTTTATTACCAATATCCTTCTGGTTTTGATTATTGTGTGGCTGCAAGTCATGGAACATTAGTTTCTGAAAAATTGAAATTGAGGATCACCCAAAGGACAATGAGGAGGATTGTGGTAGGGGTGGGCTGACTGCAACACATTATAATCAAGGAAGACTCAAGGGACAGGATGAAACATTTATTTTTGGACATGACCAATTCAGAAACTGGTTTTACTTGATGGTATGTATTTGTTACAAGGGTTTTCTTTTTATTTTTTCTTTTTCAATGGAGGAGGGAAAGGTAGAAAGGAGAAAATTTTTGTTAAATGAAAAAAATGTATTTGATTTAAAAATAAATAAAATGAGGGAGTTGGACTTTACCTCAAAGGTCCCTTTGGACTGGTGAGGTCTGATGGACAACCCATGTGCTCCACTGGTATTCTTTCAATGTCAGGAGAAATCAAGAAAAGCCCCCAGAATATTGGATTAACCATCTGTGGTGAGCTTATGAAAAGACATGATGAGCAGGTATGGAAGAGTTGACGTCTGTCTTATTGGGAGGAATACCCATAACAACAAGATCACAGGTCCGTTGGCAAACTAGAGCGTGTGTTATTATATTAGTACAAGTCAGACCAACTTAAACCCTTACCCCAGGAATTTGCAGTTTAAGGAAGACATAGTTGATCAGGGCTTCCCAACTGTTCATTCCAAAGTAGCCAAATTACTTCCATGTTTTCCTTAACACCCCTACTCAGGACTTGGTTCTGATCCCCACAAATGAAAATTGAGATTTGAATATGAGAGTAGTGTCAACAAATACCCTTCAAAGAAAAAAAGGATCAATGCTTCCAAGGAGCCTCCCAAGCCTCCATCAGACTTTATACTCTAAGTTAGTTCTCAAAATGTGGTGCAGGGAACTCTGGTGGGAGGGTCCTCATTTCAAGAGATCCATGGGTCAAAACATATCATAATAACTTTTTTTTTTTTGGAGGGCAATTGGGATTAAGTAACTTGCCCAAGGTCACACAGCTAGGCTTTTGTTTGTGTGCATTAAGTGTCTGAGGCTGGATCAGAACTCAGGTCCTTCTGACTCCAGGGCTGATGCTCTACTTACTGTACCACCTAGCCGCCCCGAAACATATCATAATAATACTAACACATTTTAATTTCTAATATGGCAAATGTCAATAGCTATAACCCACATAAACAAGAGCTCTTAGGGGTGTTCAATAGTTTTTAAGAGTGTAAAGGGGTCCTGAGACCCAAAAGTCTGCCCTAAGAGATCTACAGCACCAATTCTGAAGGCAGAATCTACCTTTCTGTAACAGCAGCCACCAATTGCTCTCTGTCTAAGTTGAACACCCTAACCCTGGCCATGACTGCATTATTTCCTCCCAGCTTTTCTGGTCTTGTAAAGAGTGAAAGTTTTTATCTGACTCAACAGGGTGGGGTTAACACAACAATAACCACAAAAGCAACCTAAAGTTTCTTTTTTTTTTTTTGTCTTTTTTGGAGGGTGGAAGGCAGGGTAAGTGGGGTTAAGTGACTTGTCCAAGGTCACACAACTAGTACGTGTTTAAGTGTCTGCCAGATTTGAACTCAGGTCCTCCTGAGTCCAAGACCAGTGCTCTACTCACTGCATCACCTAGGTGCCCCACAACCTTAAGTTTCACCAGTTAAGTAAAGGAAGAAATAATAAACAAGCCAAAAAAAAAAAGGAAGAAGTATAAATTGACAAGTCTATAAAAATGTAAATCATCAAATCCTATTTCTGCTACTTACTTAACTATGTGACGTTGGATGAATTTCTTAAACTCTCTTGGCTTCAGTTTCTTCATCTGTAAAATGAAGGGGCTGACACTTCCAGACGACACATGGTGAAGCATGCATCTCAAGACAGAAAGCTCATGCACTCAAGGGATTGAACGAAACACTTATTTTTGGACGTGGCCAATGTAGGAATGTGTTTTGCCTGACTGTGCATATTTGTTACGAAAGTTTTGCTTTTATTTTTTCATTTTCAATGGAGAAGGCAGAAAAAAATAAAATTTTCTTAACCGAAAAAATTCAATTTAATTTTTAAAAGCAAAATGAGGAGAATTTGACTTATAAGGTCCCTTTGAATTCTAAATTCATGGCCTTGGTGAATATGCTAACTCTGATCATCTCTACCCAGGCAGGACTCAAATCCTATTTCACTTGCTATTTCCACTTAAATTTTATTCATTTTTCTGTCTTCCTCTTCTCTCTCTGATCCTAATTTTATGATCTACAGTATACATGAACTAGTCAGGTGACCTGGCCTTCCCATCATCCCCTTAACTGGATAAAGCTGGAAACCTCCTCCTTCTCACCCACAGCAGCATTAGAATGGTCATTACTAAGTGATATTGGAATACTGTACTGGGATAAGTCACATCTTTACAAATGGAGAGAGTTAGGAGGGACAGGAGCAAAGGGAGGGAGGCCAGGGAACACAAGGAAGGTTTGGGCATATCTATAACTGGAGCTCTGGGAGAAATCTGACTTTCTGTGATTTATCGGGGTGGTCTTCATGACAACACAGTGCTTCAGGAAGTCCTGATGTGAAGGCCTTAAGGATAACAGAATAAAATGTAAAGGAACAACATGAAATCAGGACCAAGTGTATTTTTTTTTACAAGGTTAAATATATTTTCAGTTGGTGAGTGAAAGGGAAACTAAGGGAACTGTGGCTCATATCTATATGCAAATTGATAAAAAATGGCCTGCGTTCATAATAATCTATACTTAGAAGCATCTTTATAAAAAGACTCATGCATCTGCCCTCAGAGAGCTGCATCTGCCCTCAGAGAGCAAAACTCTTTCTAACAATGGGCTGAAGGGGTTGAGCTCTTTAATGTTAAAGGGAGCTGAAGATCTTCCTGCCCACTAATAGGCCTCACATGGAGCCCAATAAGAGAAGCTTGCTTAGGGGAGGCTTGTTTTTCAGGAAGGCAGATACTTCGTAACTAGGTAGTGGATCGTGAGGGTTGTGATGCCCTCTGACCCTGAAAAAGGGTATATATACTCTGAAATTAGCGTTTTGCTTTGGGGCTTACTCATGGGAAGAGTGTTCATGTGATTTGACCAGACAAGACTCTAGGTAGTCGCTAAGGAGCCCCCACCTTTGAAAATCCAGATGGTACTTTTCTCTCCATTAACTGTGTGTGTATTGCCTTGGTCAGACAGTTAGATCTGTCTGTCGGTCTGTGATATGTGTATTATTTGGTCAGATAGAAGTCCTGTCTTTTGGTCTTTATGCTATTATTTCTGTTTATAATTTCTGTTTGTATTTTCTCTGAAGTTCAAGGTGCTGACTTTTCCCCCTGAACTAAGTAAATGATATATATGTTTGATTAAAGTAAGATTGTTGACCCCTTTGAATTGCTTTCCTTTAGAAAATCAGATCAAATAACCTGTGCTAGCAGCCCTCCTGTGTGCTGGTGTTGTTGGTCTTACACCCCCTCAACAGCTGCAAGTAGCATTGCTATTACAAGCTCCCAGACTGCTAGGAAAGACACCCTCCTTTGTGGCTCCCACCATACCCTCATGATGAAAATCAAAAGGACGCCCAGAAATATGTGGACAGGTTCAGTGACAGGTCTTTATGAGAAATAGTATTAAATCAGGCAAATGTATTCTTTAACAGAATAAATTTTTTAAAATGCAATTAAGTGAAAGTGAGGTTGACCCATTTGTTCATCTCAGCTGGTTTCTCTTGGCACTATTGCTGTCAAGGCAGCTCCTAAGATAAGAACACAGTCACCTCCCAAATCGTCCATTTAAGAGTCATCTCTCATGAGATGGTCTAAAAAAGGGAATCAGAGATGTGGCAGATATTGGCTGTTCCCATAGCCAACATTACTTCCACGGGGCAGCTGTCCCTTATGCTCCATCGTGAAAAAACTCCACTCCTTGGCCAAGAACTGATCTTGCATTAGTCTCCTCTTTTCTCAAACCGCACAGAACTCCAAATTCTAGGAGGGGTTTTGTGGATAGCCAAGCCCTTGATAGAGGGTGTTAAATACGCAAGACAGCTGTCTGGGGTAATGGGATCTTAGGAGCTGTTCAAGTGATGGGGAAGAGGAAATGTCATACACAGGGAAGTGAAAGTTCGGGGTGAAGTTTTCAGACCTTGGGTTCAATTCAGGAAAAGTGTGGTGGTGACAGGGAAAGTCATTTGAGAAGTTTTTCTTCACTCATGCCCCGTGGGATTATCACACTCAGAGGGGAATTCCTGTGGTATCTGAGAGGATGAGATGATTCCAGTTCTCAGGCTTTAAGCACTTTGCCTTTTTCGTCACAATAACTTCTTCCTTGGATCATTACAATAGGGGGATTCTGCCTCCATCTTCTACTTTGAGCTGGTTATTTCCAGCAATCTGCAGCTGAGGCCAGTCACTATGAGAGGTATTGGGGTATATTGTAAGGAATGCTGTCCTTGGAGTTAGAAGACATGAATTCAAATCCTTAGGACATTTTGGGGCTGTGTGACCTTGAGCAAGCAATCCCAACTCTGGGCCTCAATTTCCTTAAATTAAATGGGGATAACCATATCTATACTACCTAACTCACAGAGTTAGGAAAACATTTTGTAAGTTTTAAAAGGGATTATACAAATGAGGACTGTTATAATTATGTGAGAATGCCAGGCTAGTAGAGGACTTTAAAATCACATGATGTTATTTCCTCTATGACCCCTAGAGGGAGCATGTGGTTCATGCTGAATCTATGCTGAATTTAGGTTTCTGAAGTTTGGTCCTCTTTCTCCCTATGCTTGTTTCAGGCTGGTCAGAGAAACTGAATCCTTCCTCCTTGGCAGGGTTACCAAAGAGAGCAGACAATGGGGTATTTGCCCACTGGCCTGTGAAAGGGAGAGTCTCCATTCTGTCAGCACACCCTCCAATCTAACATACTTTTCAGGGGAGAAAAAAATAGTAAAAAGCAGTGACTTTGGAACTGAGGGCCCTGGGTTCAAGTTTTGATTCTGTTATTTATGAGAGCAGCATAATACAGCAGGACTGCAGTCAGAGGTTTTGGGTTCAAATCTTACTTCTGACATTTTCAACCCCTCTGACCTTAGGCCTATCTCTTCATTCCTTCATCTGTAGAATGGGGAAGCTGGCCCAGATGACCTCCCATGTCCATCCCAGCTCTAAAGCTGTAATTCTTTGACCCTACCTAGTGCCATAGCCTTGGTGAGTGGGGAAGGCATTTGACCTACTCCAAGGAGACCAGATTTTTCATAGTAGATAAAGTGATGGACTCTTTCTCTCTCTCTCTCTTACTCTCACTGTCTCTGTGTGTGTGTATATATGTATGTGTGTGCGTATATATGTATGTGTGTGCGTGTATTGTTATTCTTACATATATTCTTCTCTGACATTCACTTCTAGCTGAATCCTCTATGTTTTTTCTCAGCAGCCTCCAAAGCTTCTGATTAAAATCACTAATACTAGTACAGATTTCCTAGCCCATTGGCACTTGGGATCAGTGATTCAGGATCTGTTAAGTGCCTACTATATACTCAAGTTTGAATGAGGTACTACATCTCCAGAACCAACCTAAGGAATAAAATCAGCCATATCCTTGTATGCCTGTAGTCAGATGCCCAGAAGTGTGGCGCTTTGACTGAATTCAAACTTTGCTGAACAAATCCCCTTAATAAAAGGATTTGTTCTGTAAATCTTGGACTCAGTTAAAAGGCCACACCCAAGGACCTAGAAGGCCAATGTGGCTTTAAGGCTGCAGGTTCCCCACCCTTGGCCTAGATAATAATGTTGATGGTGATGCTAATGATAACTGATGCTAATGATAACTAGCAATTAACATATATTACCTCATTTGACCTTTATAAATAAAATCTGAAGTATCCCCACTTTGCAGATGAGGAAATTGAGGCCTAAAGACATTTAATAATAAAAATACTTAAAGGGTCAATGATTATGTCAGCAAAAGGAAATTCTGGCTTTGGGACTCCCTCTACCAAAACAGATAGCAAACAAGAAATCAGAAGGCATTTATTAAGCATCAGCTATATGTCCTAGATGCTGGAAAGTGAAACAGTTTCTGCCTTCAAGGAGCTTGCATTCTGTGGGGAGAGATAACATTCTCCATGCATACATATGGGCAGCTAAGTGGTGAAGTAGATAGAGTGCCAGGCCTGGAACTGGGAAAACCTGAGTTCAAATCCAACCTCAGACACTGGGTGTCTGGGCAAGTCACTTAACCCTGTTAGCCCCAGTTTCCTCTTCTGTTTAAAAAAAAAAAATGAGGTGGAGAAGGAAATGGCAAACCAGTCTTAGCTTTGCCGAGAAAACCTCAAATAAGGTCACAAAGATTCAGACACGACTGAACAACAACACACACACATATACAAACTACATTAAGAAAAAATAAATACAAGATAATTTATTTGGGGGGAGGCACCAGTAGCTAGAGAGACGAAGAAAAGGACTTATTTAAGAGGTTGCACTTGAACGGAGTTTTGAAGGAAATAGATCCTAAGACAGAGGTGAGGAGAGTGGGAATTCCAAGCATAAAAGTCAGCTTATGCAGAGGCAGGAAAATGGGAGATGGAGAATCGGGGGCCAGGAACAATAGGAAGGTCAGTTCAGCTGGGCCATTTTGAGTCCCGCCATCTTGTATGACTTAGTAGGTGAATCCTAAGGCACTTGATCCTCTTGCTATCAGTACTTGATGCCAAGCTGTCTCTTAATTCTAAAACACTCAAAGTGATCTGTGATCTCACTGATATTGTTACATTTAACTTTCCCTGGCCTGAGGTTCCTCATCTATAGAGTGGAGGGGTTGTACCCTATGGCCTCTGAGGTCCCTTTTAGCTATATATCTTATGACATATAGTAGTAATGACTCTAGAAATGTTTGAGAGCCGGACTGGCTCCATCTCTTCCTCAGGATACCTGGCAGGGTCAGGAATGTCTATCTCTAAAGAAACCAGTTCCAGCTCCATTCCAGTGCATTCCCCAAACTGTCAGCCTCCAGTAATTAGAGCCCCATTTCCTTTAACCAACCAACTTTTTACAAAGTGATATTTATTGTGAAGACATACAAGAACACAAGTGCCAACATTTCCTCTCAATACCTGAGTCATACTTTTTTTCCTTTATATCACCTCAGTGTCTGGGAAGAGTCAGCAGAGACTTAAAGTAATTTCTCTATAGCACAAATCCCACCAAGTTTGCTTCCAAATATGAATCTTTGTCTTAGCTACCCCTGGGCTAGGTCAAACAAGTGGCTCTGTATCTCACTCCTTACCATCTGACTTCTGGCAAGTCTGGGCATAGACTCTCTTCTCATAGCTTTAATGGCTCACCATTTTGACCTTTCAAAGCTCACAAGGTCATACATTACTCCAATACCCCTTCCTCCCCTAAAACCAGGAAGAATAGACACAGAGACAAAGAACAGAGGCCCATATTCATGGGTTTCATGAAGGCCTCAGATGGGGAAGGCCTAAGGCCTCTCTTCTAATAGCATTGTCTGTTTGGGATGGTTAGTGACTTTTGAATGCACCACAGTTCTAACTCCAAAGCCAATCAAAGAAGTTTTGTCTTTACCACCTGGTTAGCAGAGAACCAGGTACAGAAAGTCTGTGCATGCTCCAAAATCCATGTGGCTATTGAAGCAGCTGAGCAATGCTCTTCAGAACTGGACACATTGGCCAGTCCTCCTGTTACGCTATGATTCTACAATCCTCACTCACTTCTCTATTGGTACCTTGGGCTACCACACTTCCCTACTCCTGTCCTGAATATTTCTATACCTTTAAACTATGAGGAAATAGGTTCCAAACAGGAAGGTCAAGGGCCAAACCCAATGTTCCCTTGGGTTTCCTTCTTTCTCTTTACTTTCTACCCTGGTCAACCTCTACTGGTTGGTTTTCCTGGAGCAGTGAGTCCCCTTCTCTATCTCCACTGCTTCTACCAAGCCATGCTTATCCCACGGCATGAATGTCCTTAATGCACCCAAGGTGGAGAAAATATTCCTCCAAATGACTTCAGAAGCATTTAAAATCACTTAACCTCCACTTTTCTCAGTTTCCTAGAATGTAAAATGAGTAGTAATAATAGTAGCACCTAGCTCTCAGTGTGTCGTGAGGATCAGATGAGATAATTGTAAAGTCCTTAATACAGTGCCCGGCATGCAGTGAGTGCCATGCAAATGTTAGCTATTATTTATTATTATTATTGTTATTATTATTCAAGAGACAAAATGACAGAGCACAGCACTGGGGAATAATAAAGCACAGAGAGTTAAACCTAAGACAACCCTAATCCAGACATAGAGTGATTTCAGTTAATTAACTCTGCTCCCCTTCCAAGGCAGCCAACATGATGGCCTAGGCTCTCATTTCTAGCCTAAACCCAAATTATTGGGGTAACTTTCCAGGCAGCATTTGTCAGATTTTCAGGATTCTACCCACTTTCTCAGGTTTAGCTGGACTCCATGTATCAGGTTATCTTTCCAAGAAAGTATTTACCCAAATGCTACTCTAGTTGAAAATACACCCATATACAGGACATATCCAGTCATAACTATATTCATTTTCTACTGACAGTCCACTGTTAATTCCAATACAACCCCATTGAAACCAACCTGTCCTATTTCCATTCTCTCAGATTCTACTCATTACTAGGCAATAGCTGGCTAATCTATCAATCAAAACCATTCATAAAGGCTATCATTTTCATTTAACGTGATTATTTTAATAGGAGCTTAATAAATGATTATTGAAGTAAACTGAGCTGGCAGACCTGAGCACTGAGTTATGTTGTCAGTGGCAGAAGAGGGGGAGAAAAGTACTTTGGGATTAGATAGAGCAGATCTCTGAATCCAGACAGCCAAATGGACTCAGGCACCAAGATGATATATAGTCTTGGTACGACTATGAAGTAGGGTTTAGTGATCACTAAGGACTGAGAAAGTAGTTAAAAGCAAAAGAACTGGAGCCAAGGGCAATGTCTCTGGAACATATTTTTGTCTTTGTTTTATTTTTTTAGATTAAGTAATTTAGTTATTTCTCTCCTACGCTTAGCCACACTAATAAAAAAAACAAAAAAAGAAAAGAAAAAGAATTCCTTGTAACTAATATGCAAAGTCAAGCGAAATAAATTCCCTCATTAGCTGTGTTCAAAAAATAGATTTCATTCTGCACCCTGAATCCATCATCTATGTGTTAGGAAGTGAATAGCATGCTTCATCACTGGTCCTTTGGAATTATGGATGGTCATTGTATTGATCATAGTTCTTACAACTTGCAAAGATGTTTGTCTCTACAATGGTTTTTTTTTTTTGTTCATCCCAGTTTTATTCATTTCACCTCTCTATACAATTTACAGGAATTTTCAAAGGTTTTTGTTTTTATAATATTGAAGTTATAATATAAATTATTCTTCTGGCTCTGCTTACTTCCCTCTAAATCAGTTCACAAATGTTTTTCCATGTCTCCTTGAAGTCATCTATTTCCT
Source organism: Gymnobelideus leadbeateri (assembly GCA_011680675.1). Taxonomy (NCBI): domain Eukaryota; kingdom Metazoa; phylum Chordata; class Mammalia; order Diprotodontia; family Petauridae; genus Gymnobelideus; species Gymnobelideus leadbeateri. The sequence goes on from WOXC01011248.1 coordinate 192,341, forward strand.
CATTTCTTTTTAAATTTTAATAGTATTTTATTTTTTCCCCAATTATATGTAAAGATAGTTTTCAACATTAACTTTTTATAGAATTTTGAGTTCCAAATTTTTCTCCCTCCCTCTCTTCCTCCCCCCTCCCCAAGATAGCAAGCAATTCAGTATAGGTTATACATGTGCAATTGTGTTGAACATTTCCACATTAGTCATGTTGTGTATTTCCTCATTTCTTATAGCATATTAGTATTCTATCACTAGCATGTGTGAGGGGCAGGGAATGAAAGAGAAAGGGAAAGGAAAGGACAAGGAAGCAAAAGCAATAAGCATTTATATAGTGCCTACTATGTGCATGCAAATGTTAGAAATTACAAACATTATCTTATGAGTAGGTTTCCCCTTCTTTGGAAGTTTTCAAGCAAGGGCTGAATGATCACTCACGTGATAATGTGGACTCTCAGTCAGGTATGGGTCAGGCTAGAGAACTTTTGAGGTCCCTTCCCATTCAGATTTTGAGATTCTGTAAATTCCTGGGAAGCTGAGATCAGTGACATTATTGACGACTCATCTCAAGGCTTACAAAGCACTTCTAAGGTTCCTAGGGCAAGTGTCATGATTCAGGTTTGACACATGGGAGTTTAAATGAAGCTAAGTGGCTCTGCTCATAGTCATGTTGAGTATCAGAGCCAGAATTCAAACCTAGGTCTCATAACTCCAGGTCTGGAGCTCTTCCACAGCTCTCAACAGGGATGTTGCCTCCACATAAAAGCCAAGAACTAGATACCTTGTACAGAGGCTTTGCCTTAAGAAGTTGAAATTCCAAAGGTCCAGGCTATAGTCATGATGGGGATGGGATTCGCTTTTGACTCCTAAAAGGAAAGACTATGTCTTTGGGACCTGGACCCCCAAGCCCCTGAACTCAGTCTCTGGCATTCTCCTGAGGCATCAACCACCCCAGTTAATAATCCTTCCAACTGTCCTTTCATTTTGTCCCCTGGCCCTCAACCTTTATTCTCCATTATTTCTGACCCAGTCCAACCTTCAATTCTCTGTTACCCCTGACCCAGCCCAGCCCTGTATGGTCCTAAGGTCTGAGGTCTCTACTCCCAAGTGAGATTTATGATACTTGTCTTAGTTTTTCAGAAGGTCAGAACCTTGGTCCTTCACACTAGAAAGGCTGTTCTAGGAAGCTTCCTGAAGTGGATAGAGTGTTGGGCCTGGAGTCAAGAAGACTAAACATCCTGAGCTTGAATCTGGCCTCAGATATTTATTGGCTGTATGATCCTGGGCAAGTCACTTAACCCTATTTGTTCAGTTTCCTCATTTATAAAATGAGCTGGAGAAGGAAATGGCAAACCACTCCAGTATCTCTGCCAAGGAGACCCCAAATGTGGTCATGGAGAGTCGGCAGGACTGAAAAGACTCAACAACAAATAGTACAGTGAATGGAGTACTAGGGGATCAGGAAGACCTGACTTAAAATTTGGTGTCAGATACTTCCTAGACGTGTGACTGTGGGCAAGTCATTTAATCTGCTGCTTCAGTTTTCTCACTTGTAAAACTGGGATGATAATATTACTTTCTTCCTAGGGTTATTGTGAGGATTGAATGAGATAACATTTTAAAAGTATTTAATAGAGTGCCTGGCACATGGCAAGCATTTCATAAGACCTTCCCTCCTTCGTTCCCTTCTTCCTTCCCTTCTTCCCTCCCTCCCTCCTTCCCTCTTTCCTTCCTTCCCTCCCTCCTTCCGTCCTTCCTTCCTTCCTTCTTTCCTTCCTTCCAATCCGGAAATAAATCAAAGTCATGAGTTGAAGAATAAAGCATCTTTAACTGAGAAAGCAGGGTAACAGAGTTACCACCAAAGGCAAACGTCCTGTGGATTTCCCAACCAAAGAGACCCATGAAAAAGTTTGAATAGTTTTAGGAGCAGAGAGGGAGGTGAAAGTATGAAATAGCAAGGCCTGATCATGAGACCCTTGGCAATCCAGGCAAGAAAAACCATTTCATTCCGGCTATTTTGCCCTTTGTGTCATGAATTCCAATCGAAGGGGGAAAGGACACTAGAAGCTGAGGTCCAGCTTGAGCTGGGCTCTCCACAAGGCAACATCCCTGGGCGGGGGGACCTAGAAAGTCTTTCAGCTCAACCTAATCAAGAATAAATATTTAAGAGTAGGAGTATAAGAACATTTATGAAATTCTGACATTACTAGGATCATTTAAGGGAGTGGAAAGTAACATTTTATATTAACAATACCAACAATGTCATATTAACAATTTTCGCTTCCTCATGAAGGATGGCAACATATGGGGTAGAACTCACCTCCCACAGGTCCTTTCTGGAAGGAGTTGTTTGCTAGAGGGAAAGAGATTTCAGGACATACTAGGTGAGGGGACAAGTAAAGGGACTAGAAGGAGGTGAAAGTCATCCATGAAGAAGATGATGAGGTTCAGGAGTTGGGTTGTTTAGAAAGAATTCAAGCAGCAGACATGCTCCTAGTCAAGAGAACTTTATTGATACAAAAGCAGTGGGCTAGCCCTGGAAAAGGGAACACCAGCAGTTTGCAGGAAGACAGGGGTTTGTTTTTATACACAATATTTGATCATTCAGTCAAGAGTAGAGCATGGTCCTATGTGAGTAGTTAATCACAGGGAAAGGGGGAGGCATAAAAGGGAAGCAGGTGTGCTACAAAACAGTTCAAGGATGTGATCACAGAACAAGGAACTTAGCTTGCTCCGGTATGGGTGGGGGTGGGGGTGGGGGTGTTAATCACTTACACAGAGTATGTGCTAAGGAAGCAGGGCTTTTGTTATCTAACAGAGCTTCCTATTATTGGACAGATTTAAATGAGGCCCTCATAGCTGCTGGGCAAAAGTCAGCCTCATCAACCCACATGCCTCCCCCAGGACACATTTATTCCCTCCAGCGACACCTTTGTTAAGTGTCACTGAATCAATTATCAGCCCCCTGCCTCAAGTCTCTCCCCACTCCAGTCCATCCTCCACTCAGTCAAATTGATCTTCCTAAAGCACAAGTCTGACCACATCACCACCGTTTTCAATAAACCTCAGTGACTGCCTATTGCTTCCAAGATCAAATATAAAACTCTGACTTTTAAAAGTCCTTCATAACCTGGCTCCTTCCAACTTTTCTAGACTTCTTACCCCTGAATCCCACCCACCTACTCTCTCATCTAGTAACACTAACCTCCTCGCCCTTCTTTGCACAAGACACTTCATATTCCAACTTTGGGCAATTCCCCTGGTTGTCTCCCATGCCTGGCATGTCCTCCCTCCTCATTTTTGCCTCTCGGATACCCTGGCTTCCTTCAGGTCCTAGCTTTAATTCCATCTTCTGCAAGAATCCAGCCCTAATTTCCCTTAATTCTGGTGCTTTTGCCCTGTTGATAAATGTACAATTTATTTCACATATATCTTGTTTGTACATAGTTGTTTACACATTATCTTTTCCATTAGACTGTAAGTTCCTTGAGGGCAAGGACTATTTTTTGGTTTTCTTTGAATTCCCATTATTTTGCACAGTGCCTTGCACAGAATAGGTGATTAATATGACCAAAAATGTTAATAAAATTGTTCATATAATGACAGAAAATTGTTAATACCAAATGTTACTTGGCACTCCCTTAAATGATCCTAGTAATGTCAGAGTTTCAGTAAAATCCTTATATTCTTACTCTTAAGATAATTATTCTTGATTAAGTTGAGCTGAGATACATTCTAGATCTCTCCATACAAAGACATTGTCTTGTGGAGTGCCCAGCTCAAGCTGGATCTCAACTTCTAGTGTCCTTGCCCCCTTCCACTGGGATTCATGGCATGAAGGGCAAAACCGTCAGAATGAAGTGGTTTTCCTTGCTTGGATTACCAAGAGCCCCCAGGGTCTCATGACCAGGTTTTGCTACCTCATACTGCCTCCTTTTCCTGTCCCGCTAAAGGTGAAGCTTTTGCATGGGTCTTGGGTCTCCTAGTCTGTGCTCTGCACTCATGGAACACCCCTCAGGGTGGCAGGTTTGCTACGCCTGTTATCTCAAGTAAAGATGCTTTATTCCTCAACTCATGGCTTTGATTTATTTTAGGATTTGGTAAATGTTTTTTTGTCATTGCTTTTCATCTCTGCAAAGTTACCCAAGTGGTTTGCCATTTCCTTCTCCAGCTCATTTTCCAATTGAGGAAATGGAAGCAAACAGAGTTAAGCAACTTAACCCAGTGTCACACAGGTAGTAATTGTCCAAGATGAAATTTGAACTCATGTCCTCCTGACTCCAGGACCAACACTCTATCCACTGTGCCACCTAGCTGTCCCTAATAATGTTATTGACTTGATTAAAGTTACTGCAAACACATATATAACACACATAATACACAACACATAATGCATACAGCACACAGACATACACAGGCACACACATACACATACACATTGGTCTAGACCTGTGTTTTTTTATTAAGTGTAGAGAGCTCCTAGTGAGCTCAGCAACTGCTTAGAATTGATAGGCTTTGAGAGTTCAGTGGAAACCAAGAGGTTCAATGAACTGCCCAGGGTAACCTAGCAAGCAAGTGTCAAAGATATGTTTCAAATCCAGGTAGCACCCAACTCCAAGTCCCTCCATCCTTCTAAGACACCACCTCACCTCTGTTCCACATTTATAAATAACTTACTGTCTGCTTTAGATATTGGAGGAGATACAAAGTTTAGATAAAACTTTCTCTCTTCCCTCATGGTATTTATACTCCAGTGGTAGTAGTATATAAATCACAATGAACATTTATGTAATACCTCATGATTCTCAAGTGCTTTACATACATCTATGATGCTCAGGGGGACCCAATCCATACTATAGGAAGATATTTTGAAGGAAATGAAGATATTAGACTCGAGAAGAGAAAAAAACTGTTCCATGAAGAGAAATGAAACTTGTTCTTGAAGGCACAATGAGGACCTATGCTTGGAAATGCCAGGGAGGAGGGTTTCAGCTCAATGTAAAAAAATCTTCCCAACAATGAAGAGCTGCTCTGATGCTCCCTCTAGGGACAGTGACTTCTCTGTCAAGTGGAAACTAAGTGGCCACATGTTAGGGATGTTATAAACAAGATTCTTTTGTGGGGTAGTGGATAAACAGGATTATCCCTGAGATCCTATTCTGAGATTCTTTCTAATTAGATTCTCAAATGGGTCCTCTGATAGATGCCATACAAATGTTCCCTATAACCAGTGGCCCAGAAACCCAAGTTCTGGGTTCTACATGGGACTGAGTTAAATTAGGAGATGGCAACCTTCATGTCATATTTCTTTGGTTAATTTTGCACCCCACCCCCACCCCAGCCCAGGGTTTCCTCTGGAAAAGCCAGGATATGTAACTCATATGTAGGTTTCTATAGATGTGTGTATTAATTAATTTATTTTTAGTTTTCAACATTCACTTCCACAAGATTTTGAGTTCCAAATTTCCTCCCCATCTCTCCCCTCCCCCCACCTCAAGGCCATGGGTATTCTGATTATCCCCTCCCCCAATATGTCCTCCCTTCTATCACCACCCCCCTTTCTCTTATCCCCTTCCCCTTCTATTTTTCTATAGGGCAAGATAGATTTCTATACCCCATTGCCTATATATCTTATTTCCTAGTTGCATGTAAAAAGAAATTTCTACATTCATTTTTTAAAACGTTGAGTTCCAAATTCTCTCCCTTCCTGCTTCCCCACCCACCTTCATTGAGAAGGCAAGCAATTCAATAAATATAGGTTATACATATGTAGTCATGCAAAAACACTTCCATAATAGTCATGTTGTGAAAAATTAACTATATTTCCCTCTGCCCTATCCCACCCCCTCTTTATTCTATCTTAGATGCGTGTGTAAAATGGTCCCTAGTTCCTGTGCAAGTACTCAAGGTAACAATGCACATCAGACGTATATTTAATTTCACAGAAACTGAATGTCAACATGAATAACTCAGAGTAGTCTAAAAGAGTCAATACAATTCTGATGCCCTTTCCAGTAAGCAACTTTTATCACATAGGCCTCATAGATTTTCTGTACTCCCCTCAGGACTTGACCATTCCAGTGAATCTACGTTCACTTTAGGGGCCCATACACTCTCCAACATTACTGTACTGTCCTAGAAATTTGGAGTCTCCATGGTAAAGGAACAAATTCAGGGTTGCTAAAGAAACAACCATTTTTGCCATTAGAGCTACTTTGCCAGAATAACACACTACAATGAAAGAAGAGAATTCTACTTTTTTGATCCTCCATATCAAGGTTCAGTCTCTCACTGCTCCTCCAGATCTGGGGTCATGTACTAGATACCCAGTACAAAAATTCTTGAAGACTAATGTAACAAGAACTCTCAGCATTCCGCTAAAAGGTTGGGGTTCAGAAACATGCACCATTTGGGTGACACCCATATGGATGACATAACTTCCATCTCTCTAAGAAGTTATGTCACTGTCTCTCTATGTCCTGGGCAAGGAACTCAGAGACCAGGAGCTTGGTCCAGAACCACCCCCTCTATGCAGGATGCTTTAAACCTATTCAGTCTATGTGGCTTCATCCTCTCCTAGGGTTATTGTGATCGAAATGCCTGGATATAGTTTTTCATTTTCTTTTTTTTTAATTTAGTATTTTATTTTTCCCCAGTTACGTGTAAAGACAATTTTTAACATTTGTTTTTAAAACTTTGAGTTCCAAATTCTCTCCCTTCCTCCTTCCTCCCTCCCCCTCAACGAGAAGGCAAGCAATTCAAAATAGGCTATACATGTATAGTCATGAAAAATATATCCATAATAGTAATGTTGTAAAAGAAAACATAGAAAAAACTCAAGAAAAATGAAGTTTAAAAAGTATGCTTCAATGTGTATTCAGACACTATCAGTTCTTTCTCTGGGGATGGATAGCACTTTTCATCATAAATCCTTCAGAGTTGTCTTGGATTATTGTGTTGGTGAGAATAGCTAAGTCATTCATAGCTGATCATCTTATAATATTGCTGTTGCTTTGCACATAGTACATTTCACTTTGAATCAGCCCATGCATGTCTTTCCAGGTTTTTCTGAGAGCATCCTGCTCATCATTTCTTGTACTACAATAGTATTCCATCATAACCACATACCATGCCTTGTTCAGCCATTCCCCACTTGATGGGGATCCCCTCAATTTCTAATTCTTTGCCCTCAGAAAAGAGCTGTTATAAACATTTTTGTACATGTAAGTCCTTTTCCTTTTTTTTTTAATCTTTTTTGGGATACAGACCTAGTAGAGGTATTGCTATGTCCCTTGGGCATAGTTCTAAATTGCGTTACAGAATGGTTTAAACAGTTCACCACTCCACCAACAGTGCATTTATGTCTCATTTTTTCCACATCCTCTACAAAATTTGTCATTTATCCTTTCTGTCCTATTAGCCAATTAATAGGTATGAGGTAGTATCTCAGAATTGTTTTAATTTTTGTTTAAAGTATATTTTCATATGACCATAGAAAGCTTTGATTACTTCATCTGAAAACTGATCATATCTTTTGATCATTTATCAACTGGGGAATGGCTCTCATTTCTACAAGTTTAACTCAGTTCTCTATATGTTTGAGAAATGAGGCCTTTATCAGAGAAATTTGCTTCAAAATTTTAGTATTTCCCTCCATCCTATTCCCCCCTCCCATTTATTCTACTCTCTCTCTCTCCTTTCAACCTGTTCCTCCTCGAAAGTGTTTTACTTCTGACTACCCCTCCTCCAACCTGCCCTCCCTTCTATCACACCCCTTTTCCTTCTCTTATTCCCTTTCCCTCCTAATTTCCTGTAGGGTAAGATAGATTTCTATACATAATTGAGTGTATATGTTATTCCCTCTCTGAGCTAGTTCTGATGAGAGTAAGGTTCACTTACCTCCCCCCTTCCTTCCTGCTTCCTCCTGGTTTTCCCCCTCCACTGTAAAAGTTTTTTCTTGTCTCTTTTATGTGAGATAATTTACCCCCATTCTACTTCTCCCTTTCTTTCTCTCAGTACATTCCTCTCTCTCACCCCTTAATTTTATTTTTTAGATACCATCCCTTCATATTTAACTCACACCTGTGCCCTCTGTCTAACTCCTAACTACCCTAATAAATGAGAAAGGTCTTGTGAACTACAAATATCATCTTCCTGTGTAGGAATGCAAGCCATTTAAGTCCCTTATGATTTCCCTTTCCTGTTTACCTTTTTATGTTTCTCTTAATTCTTATATTTGAAAGTGAAATTTTCTATTCAGTTCTGGTCTTTTCATCAATAACGTTTGAAAGTCCTCTATCTTAGTGATTTTCCATTTCCCCCCTGAAGGGTTATATTCAGTTTTGCTGGGTAAGTGATTCTTGGTTGTAATTCTGGCTCCTTTGCCCTCCAGAATATTATATTCCAAATCCTGCAATCCTTCAGTGTAGAAGCTGCTAAATCTTGTGTTATCCTGACTGTGGCTCCACTCTACTTGAATTATTTCTTTCCAGATCCTTGAATGTTTTCTCTTTGACCTGGGAACTCTGGAGTTTGGCTATAATATTCCTGGGAGTTTTCATTTTGTGATCTCTTTTAGTAGTTGATTCTTTCCATTTCTATTTTATCCTCTGCTTCTAGAATATCGGGGCAGTTTTCCTTGATAATTTTTTGAAAGATGATGTCTAGGCCCTTTTTATTTATCGTGGCTTTCAGGTGGTCCAATAATTTTTCATTTATTTCTCCTGGATATATTTTCCATGTCAATTGTTTTTCCGATGAGTTATTTCACATTTTCTTCTGTTTTTTCATTCTTTTGGTTTTGTTTTCTAACTTTTGATTTCTTATAAAATCATTAGCTTCCAATTGCTCCATTCTAATTTTTTTTTTTTAAAGCAATTGGGATTAAGTAACTTGCTCAAGGTTACACGGCTAGTCATTATTTATGCGTGGGTGCTCATTTTCTGAGGCCGGATCTGATCTCGGGTCATCCCAACTCCGAGGCCAGCACTCTTACTCACTGCGCCACCTAGCCGCCCCAAACATATTTAATTTTTTTTTTCTTTTTGGAGGGCAATTGGGGTTAAGTAACTTGCCCAAGATCATAGGGCTAGGTTTTTGTTTGTGTGTGTTAAGTGTCTGAGGCTGGATCTGAACTCAAGTCCTTTTGACTCCAGGGCCTGTGTTCTACTCACTATGCCATCTAGCCGCCCCTAACTTATTTATTTTTAATTTTCAACATTTACTTCCTTAAGTTTTAAATTTTCCCCCTCCATTTCCCCTCCCTCCCCAAGACAGCCTGTAATCTGATAGAAGCTTTATATACATCCCTATTAAACATATTTCCACATTAGTCATGTTATATAGAAGAATTATAAGAAATGGGAGAAACTATGAGAAAGAAAAAACAAAACAAAATAAAAAAAGAAAATAGCCTGCTTCACTTTGCATTCAGACTCCATAGTTCTTTCTTTGGATGTGGATGGCATTTTCCATAATGAGTCCTTTGGAAATATTTTAGGTCTTTGTATTACTGAGCAGGAAGTATATTACTAAGTCTATCAAAATCAGTCATTGCAGACTGTGGCTGTTACTATGTATAATATTCTTCTAGTTCTGCTCACTTCACTCAGCATCAGTTCATATAAATCTTTCCAGTCTTTTCTGAAGTCCATCTGTCCATAATTTCTTATAGCACAATAGTATTCCATTACATTCATATACCACAATTTGTTCATCCATCCCCCAATTGATGGGTATCCCCTTAATTTCTACTTCTTGGTCACAACAAAGAGAGTTGCTATAAATATTTTTGTACATGTGGGTCCTTTTCCCATTTTAATTTTTATTTGTTTTTGTTTTTTGCTTTTATTTGGAGGGAGAAAGGCAGGGCAATTGGGGTTAAGTGATGTATTTGCCCAAGGTCATATGGCTAGTTTTTGGGTTAAGTGTCTGAGGCCGGATTTGAAGTCAGGTCCTCCTGACTCCAGGGCCAGTGCTCTATTCACTGTGCCACCTAGCCACCCCATTTTCCCATTTTTATGATTTCTTTGGGATACAATGCTAGAAGTGGTATTGCTGGGTCAAAGGGTATGCACATTTTTATAGCCCTTTGGGCACAGTTCCAAATTACTCTCCAGAATGGTTGCATCAGCTCACAGCTCCACCAACAATGAATTAGTGTTCCAACTTTCCCACATCTTGTCCAACATTTATTATTTTCCTATTTTGTCATGTTAGCCAATCTCATAAGTGTGATGTGGTACCTCAGAGTTGTTTTGATTTGTATCTCTCTAATTAATAGTGATCTAGAGCACTTTTTCATATGACTATAGATAACTTTAATTTCTTCCTCTGAAAACTGCTCATATCCTTTGACCATTTATCTATTGGGGTGTTGTCTTCTGAGTATGTGTTTTGATCTTCCTTGTCACCATAATAATTTTCTATAGTCATAGTTTTTCTTTTCCCATTACTTATCTTCCTAGCCTATTACTTGACTTTTAACTCTTTGTAGGATTCTCTGCTTCCAGGATGAAGGGCACATTGTCCCAAGCTTCAGGAGTTTTGTGCAGCTGTCTTCAGAGATATATCTAGGGACCTGTAAGTTTTCAGTTCTTCTAAGATGGTATGATCTAAGGAGAGGTGTTTTGTACTCTCCTGACCTCTGCTCTGAACTGCAAATAACCACAAGCACTCATTTCTGCTCTGGAAATGCGAGGGGGGACCCCCTTCACTGTGACTGCAAGCTCTGCTTTGCCAAGTGCTCTTGCTCACCCTGGGACCACCATACAGAACTTCAACCCAGATCCAAGTATGGGCAAAGCAACAAAGTCCTGCTTAAGTGCCAGCAAAAGACCCCTATAATCTCCCTCTGACCATCTGTTAGACACCCCCTATCATCTGTGGGCTGAGACCTCTACAAGCAGCTGCTGCCACTGCCTCTGCCACTGCCACTGCCACTGCCGTCAGTTCAGTAGCTGCTAAGATCTGATCCTGGTTTACCATGGCCAGGACTGTGCTGGCATGGCCTGTGTTGAACTGTGCTACCCGCTCACCCAGCTATGACAGATCTTTCCTGATGACCTTCAAAGCTGTCTTTGGTGCCTGTGGGCTGAGAGGTCTGGAAACCACCACTGCTGCCAGTGATTCAGGTGCCCTGAGTCCTGCTCCTAGTTTGCTGGGGCCAACACTTGCTGGTAGGGCCTGCACTGGACTGAGCTCCTCTCTCATCCTGGTGCAACAGATCTTTCCTGCCAACCTTCCAAGTTATCTTGGGCTAGAAATTTCTTTCACTCTGTCTTTTTATGGGTTCTGCTGCTCTAGAATTTATTTAGAGTCATTTTTAAAAGCTATTTGAAGGAGTTTAGGGGAGAGCTCAGGCAAGTCCCTGTCTGTACCATCTTGGCTCCACCCCTGAACATAATTTTTCTCAGCCACTATAGAATTGCAATATACTTTTGTTCTTGCCCACCTAAGGCTGACATTCTTGGTTTGGGGTTGAGGGAGGGAGAGATATTGTAAATGTCCACACATTTTCCCATATCCCAAGTCTTCTCTTAATTCTGCTGGTAAGGAAACTGAGTCACAGAGAGGCTATGGGACTTGTTCGGTCTGTGACAGGTTTAAACCCAGAGTTTCCAGTGGTAGATCAAATACCTTTTTTTTTGCCTTTTTGGAGGGCAATTGGGGTTAAGTAACTTGCCCAAGGTTACACAGCTAGGGTTTTGTTTGTGTGTGCGTTAAGTGTCTGAGGTCGGATCCGAACTCAGGTCCTTCTGACTCCAGGGCTGTCGCTCTACTCACTGCGCCACCTAGCCGCCCCCGATCAAATACCTTTTCAACTAATGATACCATGGAAGCCTACTCTCTACCACAGCTTAATGAAGTGGTAGTTGGGAGATACGTCTCTCCTTCCCCTTCTAACCCCATAGAGTTCTCTTTCAACATCTTCATCTGAATCTAGAGCTAATCAAATGAGCAGCAACCCTCTCCCCTTCTGTGGGAGAAGAAGGGTAATGTAGGACTATCCCCTTCAGTGAAGCTCTGCTCCCTCCCCCATGCCCACAGCCCCCACAGATGGCACCCAGTCTTACTTCATGGAGATTAATAGCTTTCCCACTAATTCATGGACCAAAGATGCCAGAGCACTGACCTGCTATTCAGCGGGGATCTCTCAGGCAGTAATCATATTCCTTACCGTGTATCTATTCTTCACTCCCTGGATGAGTAAGAGCACAGGCAAATGCCACAGTCTCAGCTCCTCTCTCTCCTAACACTGTTCTTCTAGCCAGAAAGATCAATAGGGATCGGTCCCCTGAACTCTGACTGTGGGTGTCCCTCAGGCTTCTGTCTTGGGCCCTCTTCTCTTCTCCCTCTATACCACTTCACTGCACGATCTCATCAGCCCTTGGGTTCACTTATCTCCATACTGATGATTCTCAAATCTACCTATCCAGAATTAACCTCTACTGACCTCCAGTCTCATATCTCCAATGTGACATATTTTTTTAAAAATTTATTTTACTTTTAGTTTACAACATTCAGTTCCACAATCCCATGAGTTTCAAATTTTCTCCACCTCCTTCTCCTCCCTGTCCTCTGCATGGCAGCATGCAATCAAATATAGGTTCTACAAATACCTTCACATTAAATATTAGTCAAGTTGTAAAGAGGGATTATAACCAATGGAGTGAACAATGAGAAAGAAGGGACAAGACAAAACAAAACACAAAAGAGAGAGAACAAGTAGTTTGCTTCAATCTGCATTCAGACTCTGTAGTTCTTTCTCTGGATGTGGATGCCTTTTCCATCATGAGTCTTTTGGAGTTTTCCTCTAACTTTGTATTGCTGAGAGGAGTCCAGTCTATCAAAATTAGTCATCACAATACTATATGTCTGTAATTGTGTACAATGCTCTCCTGGTTCTGCTCTTCTCACTCAGTATCAGTTTATATAAGTCTCTCCAAGTTATGATGAAGTCCGTCTGCTCCTCATTTCTTATAGCACAATAGTATTCCATTACATTCATATACCACAACTCATTTTGCCATTCCCCAATTGATGAGCATCCTCTTGATTTCCAATTCTTTGCCCCACAAAAAGAACTGCTCTTAATATTTTTGCACATACGGGTCCTTTTCCCACTTCTATGATCTCTTTGGCATATAGCCCTAGGTATTGGTGGGTCAAAGGACATGCACCTTTTTATAGCCCTTTGGGTATAGTTCCAGATTGTTCTCCAGAACGGTCCAACTGGACATCTTGAACTGTATATCTTGTAGACAACTTAAACTCATCATGTCCAAAACAGAACTCATTATCTTTCCCTCCAAACCCTCCTCTCTGCCTCACCTTCCTATTCTGTCAAGAGGACTACAACCCTCCCAGTCACCTAACTGGTTGACTCTTCCCTCTCTCTCACCTCTCCTCTGACAATGCCATCACTCCGGGGCCTGCCCTTGTCACCTCATGCTTGGACTATGGCAAAAACACACATGTCTCTATCACATGTCTCTCCCTACTCCAGTGTATCTTCTGCTCAGCTGCCCAAGGTCTGATCATGTCACCTCCTTATTCAATAAGCTCCAGTGGTTCCCTATTGTTTCTAGGACCAAATATAACATCTTTCACTCTGGCATTCAAATCCTTTTGTAATCCCCCCATCCCACCCTTCTACACACACACACACACACACACACACACACACACACACAGAGCAATTAATAAAGTTGAAGTTTAAACCTTGGCTCTCTGACTCCATATCAGTGGTGTTTCTACTGTAGCTCACTTCCTCTCTTAAGCCTCTGGCAAATTAGTTCCTAAGACTTTCCCTACCCCATCCTCCAGACAATCCCTCACTCCAAATATCCTTGTTCCATATTGGAGGTGGTGTAGGGGGAGCATTTCAAGTTGTCTTCAGTTTGGGCAATGGAGGATTCAGAAGAAATCCAAGCACATTTATAAGACCTCTAATTCTGAGTTCCAATGAACAAATTTATCGATTTATTATAAATCGATAAATTTGTTCATTTTTTTTTTTTAGTGAACATTTATTTGGACAACAAAATAGATTTCTCCAATTTTTGGACTTTTTCAAAATGGTGCTTTCAAGGACCCCCACTGCCATTTTAATGATCTGAAAAAGTGTCAAAAATAGGCACTGCATTAAAATCCAAATTATTTGGTATCTTGGGCAATTAAGACATTTGGATCATTTGAACTAGCTTCAACTTCTATATTCCTTGAAGAAATGTTAAAAAAAGAAAAAAAAATACTTTCCTGAGATAAAAAAATATCCACATTTTCCCTTCTACCTTTGCTCCTTTGGATTTAGTCATTGTAGAAGCTAGAAATATATGTGTGTGTGTGTGTGTGTGTGTGTGTGTGTGTGTGTGTGTGTGTGTGTGTATATATATATATATATATATATATATATATATACAGAGAGAGAGAGAGGTGCCTTAGAAAATCAGAAGAATTGCTTGATTACTTGAAACCCTTCTGGTGCCTCTGTGTCTGGACATTAAGGTGCTCAATGCTTTTTCTTAAATGTTTCTAGCTTCTGCATTGACCTGCCCTCCTCACAACTCCCTTGTTCCTCATGATTTGTCCAGCTCCCTTGGAGCACGCTTTTGGCTCTGACCTGGAGTTGTTGCTCTGGGGAGCTGTTCATCTTCTGCTAAACACTTGTACTGACCTGTGGTTTGTTGGTCTCAGACAGTCCTAGAGCTACCCTTTGCTAGACTAAAGTTTCCTTTCCAAGGAATTCCTCCTGCCCTTTCCCCTAGAGTCTAGCAGGGGTGGGGAACCTGCAGTGTGGAGGCCACATGTGGCCCTCTAGGTCCTTAAGTGTGGCCCTTTGATAGGTTCCCCTAGAGCCTAGACTCTATACCCAGCTACTTTGGGGGAATTCATTAGATTATATACTCTTAGAAGAAAGGGGCTGTCTTTTGTTTCTTTCTGTAACTCCAGTGCTTAGCATGAAATAGAGTAGGCATTGTATAAATGTTTATTGATTGATTGAATTTCTCTCATTGCTTATGATCCTGAAGTGACAGTTCAGAGCTAATACCTTAAATGGAAAGAGACGAATAATAGTTCTTATTTATATATTACATTACAGTTATCAAGCGTTTTCACTTCCATTATCTCATGTGATTCCCTAACAGCCCTGTAAGATAGTGTGAAGGTTATTATAATTGTCATTTTAGGGATGAGAAAACTTAAGTGACCAAGACCACCACCCCAATGAACAGCAGAGATACATAGGAATCCTGACCTTCTAACTCCATACTTAGAACCCAAGACAGGGGCAGGAGAGAAAAGGAAGATTATTCGGGAGATGTAGAATCTGATGAACACAGAGGTATCTGTTCTATCTGTATAACCTTGGGCACAGCCTCTCTCCTGTCCCAATTCGGGGTGGGGGAAGACCCCAACAACCAAAATGTCTTGAAAAATCATAGGGATTAGAACTGGATGGGACCCTAAAGGTTGCCTAGTCTACTGTTGTTTTATTTGTGAAGAAACTGAAGTTCAGAAAAAATGACTTGTACAAGGTCACACAGAGACATAAAACCAGGATCTGAATCCACTTCTCATTCTAAATTTTGTCCCCTTTCTACTAAGCCACGTTGTTGGTCCTAAGCTAAAAGAGCAATGGGGAATTTAGCTTATTATCTGACATTACAGTCACTCTCCCTAACCTCCCCCCCACCACACACACACACACACACACACACACACACACACACACACACACAGCCTGGTCCTCACATTAGTTAAATCAGAGAAGCCTCAGAGAGTGATAAATGCAGACAAAAAGAAATTCTTGACAAAGCAGAGGAGATGAGGCAGCCTTGGCAGGGAGCCAGGAGCCAGCCGGGTGTATTCTCCCTGGGTTTTTGTTTCCTGAAAGGCCTATCAATCAATAACAGAGTGCAAGCCAAAAACACAGCCCTACATGGTAATAAATTGTCCTCTCCTCTAAAGTAAATACGATTTCAGTTCTCATTTCGATGTTACATATGCCCCCAAAGCAGTTTTTTATTAGGGACTGACCTAGGGCAACTCTAACTTGTGCCTGCCAGCTAGCAAGAGTGGCCAAGGATGGCAAACAGGGGTAGCCAGCTTCATGGGCTCCTGACTTCTGTGAGAGAGGACTGTCTGAGCCACCAGGGCCCTGAGAGGGCAAAGACTAATCTCCAGGGACATATATGGCAGAGGGTCCCTACGTTCCCTTTAGGGACTTCCTGTCTTTACTCCTACCAAAGTGTAATGATGATTCCTCACATTTCTGAAAAGTATTAGGGTTTATAAGATACTTTGCTCACACCAACTCTCTGAGGGTAAGTAATGTAAAGAACATTATCCATGTTTTGCAGATAAGGAAACTGAGGCCCCAGAGATGAAATAACCTCTACGGTCACATACTGTTAGAACTGAGACTTGACCTAAGTCTAAGAGCTATGGCTTGGACCCCTTTTACCAGGGGACAAAAATAGTTGAGGTGATTAGGGTAAAGGAGTGAGGTTATGTAAAGGACAATTTCACTAGAGGGGACAATATGGCAGAGGACTTTGAGAGGAGGCAAAAAAAAAAAAAACCGCTGGCACCCTAGGAAGGAATGATCCTCCATGTGGGGACCTGGGGACAAAGTTCTATTTGTTCCAAGCTTAACCTTGACTCTAGCAGGGTACTTCCCTCCAAGTATTCCAGGCCATGTTGCCTGGAAAAAGAGTGTTAACTGAGTCTTAACTAAACTTTGTATCTGCTTAACAGAGACTAATGAAGTTAATGACCCTTCTTGGCCTCTTTCAGCACTAGATTAGCTTCTAGGGGGACAGGAAAGGGGACCTTACAGTTTAGCTGTAGGTAAGGGACCATTTGTGTCTTCCAGGCTGTCCTCACTCCTCTTTATCTCCTCAGCACCCTTTTCCCACTGTTCTTTTCTCTATCCCAGGGCTTTGGGGTATAAATCTTTTTTGCTTGCATGGAGGATAAATGAATTGGAAATTCCTTGAATCCCACCCCTGGGACATGACCCTATGCGATACAGAATCTATCTAGTGTTGGTTGACCTAATTTGGAATCCTCAACCCTCCCCCTACTCTAGGCTCCAGGTGTCATCCAACACCAGGTAAGCCAATAACACCCACCCTTCCCCACCTCCTCACCCAGCTGCACCCTACAGAGTAAGGGCTATGTTCCCCAGGTCCTCTGTGGTTATTTAGAGAGAGGGAGAGACAGAGAGACAGAGAAAGAGAGAGAGAAGAAGAAGAAAAGGGAAGAGGAAAGGAAAGGAAAGGAAAGGAAAGGAAAGGAAAGGAAAGGAAAGGAAAGGAAAGGAAAGGAAAGGAAAGGAAAGGAAAGGAGAAAAGAAAAAATCATTGCAAAAGCTGTGGAAAATAGGAGGAAGATGGGAGCCTTGGTACAACCAAGCAAACTGAGTCTTTTGCCAGTTCGATTTTTTTCTCTTTTTTTTGGACTCGGTTAAGGAGGGCATTCTTTGCTTCATTTTTTTTACCTATCCTTAGTCACTGAATGGGCTCTGCCTCAGTCTGAGACCTGCTAAAGACCTTGGCTTTAAAAGGCCAAGGTCTTCCACCACATCTGGAGCCATCTCCAGTCGTCCTGATGTGTATCTGGCTACTGGACCCAGATGACTCTGGAGGAGAAAGTAAGGCCGGAGACTTTGCACAGCCCTCCCTCACTTAAATCCAATTCACTTGCATATATATAGTGGCATCACCTCCATGATGTCATGGTACTCTTGGAGAACGACAGACAAACAACAACAAGAGCTGGGGGAGGGGTTGAATGAATGAAGAGGAACATATACCCTTGGGAAACTGGGAGCCCCCCTCCCATATACATACAATTCATATCCATACCATCTCTTTTCACACACATATTTTCTTTATAGAGCCCTGAAACCCCCTCGATGCTATCCCATTCCTTTCCCATAACACTAGAGGGAGGCAGTCAACTAGATTCATTTCTTGGAGGCTGTGGAAGGGCCAGCCTGCTTTGGAGGAGGAGAAGGTGTTGATTCAGCTTCCAGCTAAAGGGCGACCAGACATCTCACTCTCGGTAGGACAGAGTAGGGTATCTTTTCTAGAGGAGATTGGGTAAGTCCACAGGGGGCAAGACATGAACTTCCCTGCCATCAGGACCACTGCTGCTATTTCTCTTCCTGGATATAGTGCAAACAGTCTAGGCCATAGTTCATAGCACCTACCCAATCCCCCCTTAGCCACAAGGGAGCTCCCCTTTCCAGCATCCTGGGACCTGGACTGGGGGTTGTGGTGTGTGTGTTAGAGCCATAAATTCCCAGAATGTTAGATCTGGGAGGGATTTTATAGACTATCTCATCTACCTCTTTTCTTCACAGCTGAAGATGAGACCCAGAAAGAAAGCAGTCCTAGAATCACAGATATAAAACAGGAAGTGACCTTTTAAATCACACCCCCCCCCCCCCAATCCATCATTTTATGGATGAGGAAACTGAGAACCAGAGATGTTAAGTAACTTCCCCAAGTCCACACAGGACTACAATCAGGTGTTCGTAGTCCCAGGCTCATGCTTTGCTTTTGCCCTAAACTATGGTCACTGGGGTCTCTGGGCAGTTCATTGCACTCCTTTCTCCCCAAAGCTAAGCATGATGCTGTGATTTCTTTCTGTGTTTCTGAGTCACCAAAGACTAATTTTCTCTCCTTTCCAATCATCAGTGGGGGAAGGGAACACACTTTTGGAAAACCTGTAGATCTGATTTTTAATGGATATCGGTAAGGTAAATGTGCTTCTAGAATCCAGAAATTGAGACAGGAAAGAGATACAGGTAGCAGAGAATTCCATCAGAGGACAATAGGCTTTTGGAACATGGAGTGAAGGGAGCTTGTACTTTGTACACTATTCCTAAGGAGTAAGGCAAAGCAGTGCCTGGAGTCTCTGAGTCCTTTTTACATTGGTCAGGCATCACAAGGCTATTTCTGGTCTGCTCTGAGGAGGATATCTCCTCTCCTGTGATGAGGTTCAGCCAGGGTAAAATCTGACTGAAAACATTAGTTAAGGGGCAGCTAGGTGGTGCAGTGAATAGAGCACCAGCACTGGAGTCAGAAGAACCTGAGTTCAAATCCGGCCTCAGACACTTAACACAAAAAAAACTAGCTGTGTGACCTTGGGCAAGTCACTTAACCCCAATTGCCCTACCTTCCCCCCTCCAAAAAGCAAAAACAAAACAAAAACGCAAAAACCATTAGTTATGTCCTTCCTCCTTCACCTACCCCACTCCAGACAAGACCTAGGGATGTCAGCTGGAGTGTTCTTCTAGAAACAACCATACTTTCATGATAGGCATGATGGTGGATCTTAAGCTGTGCTGAAGATGAGAGGATTTGACTAAATGACAGGATTAGTATCTCCTTATATTAGAAGGGGACCGAGGTGCCAAAAGATAGCATTGGGAATCAAGAGACTTATGGTCAGAGTAACTCACTTTGCAAAAGGTAGTAGACATCTCTGGGTCTATATTTCTTCATCTATTAAATAGAACTGGTATATCTGTCCTGCCTAAATCAGAGGGCTGTTGTGAAGATGAAATGAGATCATGCAAATATGATGAATATTTGGTTTTCTGAGTCAACGAGGAAATCTCAGAAGACCTGATTTTGAGTTCCAGTTTCAATATTTACTAACTTGAAGAACTCGTAAATTTCTATGAGCCTTGGTTGACTTTCCTGTAAAACGGAGACCATAATTCTCACAATACCTATCTCATATTGTTATTGTGATGAAAGTGCTTTGTAAATTTAGTTAAATATAAGTGAGCTATGGTCGAATCCTTGACTGGTCTGTCCTTCTCTGGTCAAATGCCATTTTCAAGGTATATCTTTCCAATTCTTCTTGGTTTAATGGATGCTATGAGAATCCATCCCTTTTTGGGGAGTCATTATCTCTGATTTGGGCTCTTGGGTTATGAAAGATGGGCATATTCTATGAGCCAGGAAAGACTATGCAAAGTCATTCAAGAGATCTTGGGAGAAAAGTTGGAGTTGTTTTCCCAAGAAGAGAAAGTTAAACTAAAAAGGAAAGGAGGAAAGAATAGGATATAAGAGGTATAAGGAAACTCAGAGATTATCTAATTCAGGAGTTCTTAGCCTTTTTTGTGTGTGTCATGGACCACTTTGGCAATCTAGTGATTTCTTCTCAGAATGATGTTTTTAAGTGTATGAAATAAAATACACAGGACTGATTACAAAGGAAATCAATTATATTGAAATAAAGATGTAATTTTTTTCTTTTTTCCAAATTCATAAGTCCCCTGGAATCTAAGAATCTATTCTAATCCAACTCCTTTACAGATGAATAAACCAAAGGGGTTCAGAAAGGTTACTCAAGCAACCAGATAAGGATCTTCAAGCCCTGGGTTACTAAGGTGGATTTCTAAGGTGAGGGAATTAACGAATTGTTTTCCTCATAGCAGAGGTCAAAGCAAAAGAGAACAGGGCGTAGACCTCAGCAACAGACTTCTGTGAGACTTGAGGAGGAACAGCTTTAGATAGTGAGAGGTACTGTCTAGTCTAGCAAAGGAGGTTCTTACGAGTCCTCGAGAGTATGCCAGATGCTCCTCGGAACTAGGGAGCTGCCCAAAGTAGGGGGCTGGACTTCTTCAGGTTTCTTTCTTTAGTCTGGGAGTCTGTAAATCTATGATAATCCTATCCCTCCCTTCCATGAGCTAATTTGGTCAATTCAATAAAAAAGAAAGATTAGTCTAAACAATTAATGACTTAATCATCTTATTATTTGACCTAATTCAATGCTCAATTCATCTATAAAAGTTGGATTGGCAGCACTTTAAAGTCTTTCTTCCAACAAAGTGTCTTTCACATTTATGTTTACAACCATACATGATTCCTTTAAAGATATAACAACAGAGATACCTTTTTTTTTTTTTGATCTCTCGATTATCAATATTGAACAAGGAAGGCATAAAGTCCCTTAAAGATACCGACGAGGAATTGTAAGGGAAGTAGTGAGAAGCATATAGTAGGATTATCTCCAGGAATGTTTCCAACACACAATGGCCCACTTTCCTTGCCTTTTCCTATAGCAGATAACAGTAAAATGGAAATTGTGTTGAGTACAGACTAAGAGGATCTGGGTTTTATTGCTACCTCTGCCAAATCCAACTGTGTGACCTTGGGTAAGTAATTTAATCAAATGGCAAATGTATTAAGCAGGCACTGTGCTAAATGATGAGGATATAAAGAAAAGCAATATAAAAAAAAAACAGTGCTTACCCTCAAGGAGCTAGTTAGGAAAACATGTAAGTAATTAGGTAAATAATTTCTTTCTTTCTTTCCTTTTGCTTTTTGGAGGGCAATTGGGGTTAAGTGACTTGCCCAAGGTCACATGGCTAGTTTTTGTGTTAAGTGTCTGAAGTCAAATTTGAACTCAGGTCCTCCTGACTCCAGGGCTGGTGTTCTATTCACAGAGGCACCTAGCTGCTCCCTAAATAATTTCTTTAAGCATCAATTCCCTCATCTTTAAAATAAAGAGTTTAGATTAGATGACCTCTAATATTTTTTTCTAACTCTAAAGCTATGATCCTTATCTTTTGTGGAGATGCCAAAAAAAACCTTTTGACGCCTCCTCTTTGACTCTCCATTTGCTTGCCCAATTCAAGGCTTATCCTCCCCCTCACCCCACCCCCTGGAAGCTTTCCCTAACTTTTCTAAAGAGTATTTCTTGACCTCTACTCTAAACTCCAAAGACCATTTTTTCTACCATGTAATTTAGAGCCATAGAATCACAGGAAGTTAGGTAGAGCTGGGAGGGACCTTAGAGGTTATCTAATCAAAACCTCTCATTTTGCCATATTTGAAAACTGAAACTTGTAGAATCTTGGGGTTTGAAGGGGACTTTGACATCAACTAGTCCAATCTCTTGACCAATGCATGAATCCCTTCTACAACCCCACAACCCAGTCTGAAAGACCATTTTCTAGTAACAGTGAACTTATCTCGCAAAGTAGCCTATTTGGGTTTTAAACAGCTCTAACTGTAATAAAATTCTTTTTTTTTGAGTTGACATCTTCTTCCCTATATCAGTCCTAGTTCTGTTTTCTGGAGGCCAAGAAGAATAAGTATTAATTCTTTCATTCTACAATCCTAGAAATACTTAAAGATAGTGATAGTGCTTACATCTTATTTTCTCTAACTTTCCATTCTGATTTCTTTAACAACTTCTCATAGGACATGTCTTCCAGTCCCCTCACCATCCTGACACTTCAGCTTTTCAATGTCTCTCCTAAATGTGACACTTCAAATTGAAAACAGCGGTTAAGATGGACCACAGTCCAATAAATCAGCATAAAGTATAGTAGAACTGTCACCTCTCATTTTTTGGACTAGATTGGTGCCTTTCTGTTTGGAGTGTCTATGTTTCTTGAATCTTCCTGCAAACAGAGGATAATCAAATATCTGCATGATTTTTGTAGGCAGGAAGGGTTTGACAGTTACGTCCAATATTCTTCCTAGGAGACTAGAAATGTCTGAAGTAGATAAGCCTGCTCTATAGAGGTTTGCCTCCCAAAGTGAGAACTCAGAAAGACCTTAGCTTAAAGAGGTCAAGATCCCCACAGCATTCTGGGCCACCTCCAGTTGTCCTGATCTATATCTGGCCACTGGACCCAAATGACTCTGGAGGAGCAAGTAAGGCTGATGACTTTGCACAGCCCTCCCTCACTTAAATCCAATTCATTTGCAAGTCACGGCACCATCTTCCTGGTGTCACAGTACTCTTTGAGAGGGAAGGACAAACCACAACCCTGACTTCAGTCTTTTCTCAATCAATCTACTATAGAGCTGCCAAAATAATCTTCCTAAGGAACAAGGCTGATCTTGTCACTTCATTGCTCAAAAACCTTCCATGGTACTTCATTGGCTTGCAGGGCAAAATTCCAAGATAGCCTGGAATTTAAAGCCCTCTATAGTTTTGCTTTGACTTAGTTGGTATTTCACAGTACCCACCTTTGTGCAATCTCCCTTCTAGTTAAACTGAGCTACTAGATAGGTCTTAAACATGACCTATCATCTCCTCTCTCTATCCTAGGTAGCAAAAGTCATTTTCCATTCATCCCTACTTCAGGCCTCTGTTGCCTCTCACTTGAACTATTGCTATGGCCTCCTAATTGGTTCCTGAGCTTTCAGCCTCTCACTTTTCCAATCCAACCTCCATACAGCTATCAGATTGATATTTCTAAAGCACAGGTTTGACCATGCCACCCCTGGACCTATGAAGCCTCAGTGGCTCCCCATTGCCTCTGAGATAAAATATCAATGACTCTGTGACTCATTTAAAGCTTTTCACAGGAGTGGCTAGGTGGCGAAATGAATAGAGCACAGGCCCTGGAGTCAGGAGGACCTGAGTTCAAATTCAGCTCAGACACTCAACCCTTACTAGTCATGTGACCTTGGATAAGTCACTTAACTCCAGTTGCTCTGCCTTCCCTCCTCCAAAAAGCAAAAAATTCTATTTCCCATATATAATACTCCATCTCCTTTGCACAAGTTATTCCCCATCTGGAATGCTCTCTCTCTTCTCACCTCCAACTCTTAGGAACACTAGCCCTCTTTGAGGTTCAGCTCATGTAAAGCCTTCTGCAAAAGATCTTTCCTGATTCAGCCAGTACTCTGCCCCTCTCCATAACTTTCTAATGATTTCATATACACTTTGTATTTGCTTTTCTGTTGATAGGCTGTTCCACTGCTCAGTAAAACATTAGTTTCTTGAGGGCAGGGATGTTTTTATTTTTGCCTTCCTATCTTCAAAACCTAGCACAGTGCTGGGAATAAAAGTAGGAGACAATTAAGAAATGCTTGTTGAATTTACCAAGTTGAATTGAATTCTTCCTGCACCCTATACCTGGTCCATCTGTATGCCCCATAAAATCTTGCCTGTGTATGGCATGAAAACTTGGATCAAGAGATCTGAGATGAGCACAAAGGGTAATGATTTTAGATTGTGATAGTATTGAAGATTCAGTAATGATTATAAGAGATAGTTTCCTTCACCCTTCTTCAAAATCAATCAATCAGGATTCCTTCCAGGTCTAGAAGGCCTAAAAACTTTTCCATTTGAATTTCATTATGATAAAGGGGCAGCTAGGTGGTTCAGAGGATATCGTAGTAGGCCTGGAATCAGGAAGACTCATCTTCCTGACTTCACTTATTAACTGTGTGACCCTGTTTACCTGAGTTTCCTCATATATAAAATGAACTGGAGAAGGTAATGGCAAACCACTCCTGTATCTTTGCCAAGAAAACCTCAAATGGGATCACATAAGAATCAGATGTAAATGAAACAACTGAAAAACAACAGTGATAAAGACCCAACCTCAGAGTAAGAATGAAGACAAGGGGTCTTCTGGGATCTAGGAGCTGACTTGGATCTTGAAAAAAATGATGGATTTCAGCAGGTGTGAAAGAGGAACGAATGCATTCTAGGCATGGAGGGTTTAGGTAAACATATAAAGATAGGAAATGGAAGGTCAAGTTTAAGGACACAACTGAACAATGCCAATATTTAGTATAAGCCCTTGGACAAAGCAGTGAAGGTCTTTCAGCTGCTGTGATGCTCTGTGTTCTTGGTTTTTTGTTTGTTTTTTTTTTTTCAAACCAAGGTGTTCTAGGACCTCCTGGATAGATATATCAAAGTCAGTCTGGTCAGTATCTTAGTTTATTCCCATGATCCTAACCAAAGCATCACCCATTCCATTAATGCATCATTAACAAGGCTATCACCACACGGCTCTATGACGACCTGGTAAAATTCATTCTTCAAACTCCAGGAAGTAGAATCCCTGGATCACATTCTGAAATTGTTTCACTCTTTCCACCTGAATCTCTAACATTTGACACAGTACCTGGCATGTAATAGATGCTTAATAAATGTTTGTTGATTAACTGATTGGTTGATTTGCTTCTTCTTGCCTGACTCTCAGGAGATGAATATCATCCTTCAGGGGGCACATCCCAATCAGCACCAAGGACCTCCTAAGGATCCTGGGATTGGCATGGGTTCTGGTCACAGAGCTTTATGCTGTAGTAGGTGGTTGCCTTGGAAAGCCTAGTGCAAAAGAAGCCAAAGTTTGTTCTCATAGGCCTACTTTTCTTAGGAGCTAAACCCTGCTGAATGCAGTTAGTCTGGGTTTTTCTCTGTGTGACATTTATATATCTACATCTATGTTGTTGTTGTTCAGTTGTTTTCAGTCATGTCCAACTCTTCATGACCCCATTTGATATTTTCTAACCAAAGATAATGAAGTGGTTTGCCATTTCCTTCTCCAGCTAATTTTACAAATAAGGAAACTGAGGCAAACAGGGTTAAGTGACTTGCTCAGGGTCACACAGAAATTAAGTGTCTGAGACCAGCTTTGAACTCAGGAAGATGACTCTTTCTGATTCCAGGCCTAGAACTCTATCCTTTGCACCGAGTAGTGCAACATAATCTAGTAGCTTAAATATATGTACACATACATATAACTATGTAAATATGCATTATATATAACACATGGATATCTGCAAAATATAGACATGAGTTTGATACATCCTCTTGTATTGTGTCTGCACCTCTTAAAAGTCACTAAGGCAATCTTGGATTGCTGTTAGAGCCCTATCTGTTTTATTGACTATCTTTTATTTAGGGTTAAGGTTAAAGCCAGGACTGAATCTTATCCTTCACTGCAATAGTAGCAATAAAAGCAATGATACTGATGTGGCACATTGAGATTTACTAGGTCATACAGTGGATAGACTATTAGCATTAGAGTCCAGAAGACCTGAGTTTAAATCTTGCCTCAGTTACTCACTTAGCTATATGACCTTGGGCAAGTCACTTAACCTCTCTCTGATTCAGCTTCCTCACTTATAAAATGGGGATAATAATAACATCCACCTTACTGGGTTATTATGAGGATCAAACAAGATAAAAAAAAAAACATACAGTTATCCCTTCCACATAGCAACTTTCCCCATTGCTATTTCAATATATCTCGAGTCAGCATAGGAAATTAAATGGAATTTTTGGGGGAGTTTTGCGGAAATTGACACGTGAAGACCAGCAGATGATACAGAAAAAGTTTAGAAACTCAGGAATGCATAAAATATATGTATAGTATAGTATTAATATATCTTATCTTTTAAAAATTTTTCTTGGGGCAATTGGGGTTAAGTGACTTGCCCAAGATCACATAGTAAGTGTGCCAAGTGTCTGAGGCCAGATTTGAACTCAGGTCCTCCTGACTCCAGGGCCAGTGCTCTATTTGCTGCACCACCTAGCTGCCACTTATTTTATTTTTAGGTAGTTTATCTTTTAATACCATAAATATACACACTTTCTTTTTTAAAGTTAAAAAAAAGAAAAAAAGTTTGGGAAAAGAACAGGAAAGCCAGCAGATGACACAAAGGCTAGTATTTTTACTTAACGCTGACCTACATATAGCCTACAACCAAATATTTAACCCAAATTTTACAATAATGTACCGTAAATACCACCATAAAAGAAAAAGAAAGAATTTGGACTTTTCTGGTACAAAGGGAGGGCCAAAAAATTTCCCCAGATTTTCCTTGTCTCAAGGGCACTGCACCCCTAATCCCACCACAATATGGAAGGGATAACTGTAAAAGGTTTTTTCAAATCTTAAGTTACCATGTAAAATGCAATTATTTTTATAATTAGTACTATTGCCACTATCACCATCATCATTACAAAATTCCCTCCTCACAAGAACCTCAAGAATTACAAGTATTTAATCCCATTTTAAAAAAATATGCAGAAATAAGTTGGGTGATTTGGTAGGGGTCACACAAGCACTATGTCATAGTCCCAGCATTCAGTGAACCTGTATTTATCCTGACCCCAAGAAGGGTGCTCTAAGCAATACATGTCCCTTACAGCTCCTAGTACAAAGTAAGTGTTCAATAAATACTTGTTAAATGAATGAAGCCAAACTAATAGAAATCATCTGAGGGTAAGTAATCCAAAACATCAGGTAATTCAAAAATCAACTATGCTTAATTTTGGAGTACATTATATCATTACTTTCCTAATTCTATTTTCCTTGGGCTGATCTTCAAGTCACCTGATGCTCTCTAAGCGTACAATGAGTGGAGGTGTCTGGATGAGGGGGAAGAGTAAGCAGTCATGGGGAATGGTGGAAGCTGGGAGTGGAAGAGAAGGTGAGAAATCAGACCAGAGGGTTGAAAAATTCAGCATAGAAAATGTGCAAAGTAGATACCAGAAGTAGAAGACTTCCAAATGTGACAGAAGGCAGGATCTGAGTCCTCTGTTTGCTCCCAAGACAAAGTTTCCCAGGCCAGATTAGGGGCAATGAGGATGTTTGCAGAGGCGAGGTGTCAGCTTTTGTAGGTCTGGCCCTAGGCAGAATCCTAAAGCAGGTAAAGTTTGCTTGCTTGCTCTCACTGCCCTTTCCCTCCTGCCAAATGCCCTCAAGCTTTCTCCCCCTCTTCTAACCATTGTGAACTCTCAAATCTTTCATTTTTACTAAGGTGAAAATTACTGTTAACAGTTTCAAGGCTACCCTCTCCCAGAGATACTTTCATTCTAGTGACCTCTTAAACTTCATGCTAAACTGAGGTCCTAGGCTCTTGTCACTTGGAAGTCTTCCAGTCCGAAATCTATGATCCCCTGATCTATAGGATTGGAGGGTTGATCAGCACTACCACCTTCTTGTTGTTCAGTCATTTTCCAGTCTTGTCCAAATCTTTATGACCCCATTTGAGGTTTTCTTGGCAAAAATACTGGAGTAGTTTGCCAATTCCTTCTCCAACTCATTTTACAGATGAGGAAACCAAGGCAGAGTTAAATGACTTGCCCAGGGTCACACAGCTACTAAGTGTCGGAGGCCAGATTTGAACTCAGGAAGATTGAACTCAGGAAGAACTCCAGGCACTGAATTCACTATGCCACCTAGCTGCTCCCTCCCCCATGCTATAATGCAAGAAAATGTTTATATGTGCATGTGTGTGTCAACATTCGCATATTTATATACACACATACATATATATGTTTACAAATATGTGTACATACAGTATTGTGCATGTATGTATCAGAGTATCTATCTATGGATTTCTGTAGTCTGCACTTATGTGTTTTTCCTGGGGGTGTATCCATCTATTTATATACAAACATCTTTTTTCTTTAAAAAATTGATTGGTGGGTCTTTTTTTAACATCACCTTCATTTCTGAATATACCCCTCTTATCCAGAAAGTCATCCCTTATAACAAAGCATTTTTTTAAAAAAGGAGAAAAAAAGCAGTTCATCAGAACCAACCAACACAACAACTGATTTTTTTTGACAATATAGCCAGTAGTCCACACCCATAGCCTGCCACCTCTGAAAAGAAGGGAAGAAGTACACATACATATTTCATAAGATGAGAATCTTAGATCTGGAGAGAACCTTGGAGACCATCCAGTTCAACCCTTTCATTTAACTGATGAAGAAACTAAGACCTAGAGTGAAATGACTTCACTAAGGAATAGCTATTTAACTAAAGAGACAGCAGGACTCCCAAATTGGTGCCCTTTCCACTCTACTTTGCTGTAATATCATTTGAACGTTGAGAAAGTAGGGAAGCTTGTCTTTCTTTTTTCAACCTATGAATAAACATGAAGCAGAAAAGAGAGACTAAATTATCTGCATGACCATATATTTTAAGATTTTCCTAAGAGCTAAAAGTTAAAACATATTAAACCTCATTTACAAATAAAATCAAACAGATTAAAAACACATGCATGGATCATAGCATTTATGCAGTCAACATCATGGTCTCCTATGATGGCAAAGACCAGGTGAGGAAGAACAATGAAGATGGTGAGATTATGGAGAAAAGTCATGGTAATCAGCCAGCAGAAAATGCTTTTGTTACCCTTGAGATATTTGCTTTTGGAGGGACCATGAAAGTCAGGCAGTGCTCCCTCTAGGGAAGAGACCCTGCACACTTGGTTTCAAGACTAATGGGGAGACAGTCAGATATCACTTCATAGCCTTCAAGAGATGACCAATGTGTACTAAGGGAAAGAAGAGGTGAAACTGACAAGTGTTGGGGAAAGTGACATTGACTCACATTGTTCCATCCTACTCAGGTAGGAGGATCAGAGTAAAAACCTGCAAGTTTTTACTCTCTCTACTTCTTGGGAGTTGGATCAGGACTAAAGTGTGGGAAAGGGGACAGGAAGAGTCTGTCTAGGAGAAAGTGTCTCAGTCCATTATTGTACATGCTAGGAGCTTTAACAACCCGTTTGTTTTTTTAAATTTTACTACTTTAAGTAAACACTTTTCTAAACTAATGACCTTTGTAATAGGATTCAATGAACCACACTATGAAAGGGAGAACCTAGAAGAGAGTAGAGATGAGACTATTAGTTTATGATCACACAACCAACTCATAGCCCACACAAGGAATCAAGCAGCTGCCCTGGGAGGAAGAGCAACTTAGTTTGGCAGAAACTCACGATGCCCTCTGGTGGTGCGTGGTCATTGCATAAATATAGTAAAATCAGAACCTTAGAGTAAAGTGGACCTGAGAGATCACCTAATCCAGGGGTGAGGAATCTTCGGCCCCAAGGCCAAATGTAGCCCTCTAGGTCCTCAAGTGCGGCCCTTTGACTGGAGGGTTGCACTTGAGGATCTAGAGGGTTACATGTGGCCTCCAGGCTTCAGATTCCCTGCCCTTGAGTCCTAGTCCAACTCCTTCATTTTGCAAATTAGGAAACTGAGGGTCAAATAGATTAAGTGCTCATGGATCTGCAGCCAGTAAGTCCCAGATAATTAATTGTTTCATTAATATAACCAAATATTTTCATGTTAAAGAAAAATTCCAAATAAATGATTTTTTTTCAATTAAATCACTAAATTGCCTGTCATTCTTGGTGATGATTGTTATCCTAATACTGTGTAGCAAAATATGTACCCTCAACATAGTAATAATTATTTTTAAAAAGTACAATTTCCAATGCCCTTCCAAATACAATGAGGTAAGACATTTATCTAGATTTTCAGGAATATAGAGAGCCTTCTGGCAAGGACCTTGTGATCTAAGAAGTTTGAATGTTCATGACTATTTTATTGGTGAGGAAATTGAGACCCAGAGAGGAAAGCGACTCATCCAAGGCCATATGGCTAATAGGAAGCAGATGATTGTCTGGTTAAAATAATCAGGTGTATTTATTGTTGAATACAAATACTCAAAATGTACAATTTTCTTCTTTTGATTAAACTAAGAGACAATGTCGCATGGTGGATAGAAAGCCAGCCTTGAAGATCAGAAGATCTGGGTTCAGGTCCTGCCTTTGATATGTACTGTGTGATGCTTAAGTCGCTTACTTAACCCTTTAGCGCTCTGAGCAACTCTATAAGACAATAAATTGGAAGGAAATGAGCATTTTTCAAGTGCCTACTATGTACCAACTACTGTGCTAAGTGCTTACCAAACATCTCATCTGATCCTCACAACAGCCCTGGGAAGTAAGGTAAGGGAAGTAATTATTATGAGCCCTATTTTACAGTTGAGGAAATTGAGGCAGATTGTGGTTAAGTGACTTACCCAGGGTCATATGACTAGACAGTATCTGAGGCTGGATTGGAATTCAGGGCTTGCTGACTCAGAGGTCCAGCACTCTATTAATTGCACCATCTAGTTGCAGAGAAAGGTTATGGACTGTATTGATAGAGGGAGTTCCCTATAACCAGGAAAGCATATGTGCAGTACCTGTCCCTAATTAAAGTTAACAGGTCTGTTGTTTTTGGTGATGGCTTTTGTCCTTTAGTTTCTTCTTTCAGGCTTAATGTCAATGGATCTACAGTCTCATTGGTGTGTGTGTCCCCTCTCTAGGTACAAATCCTACCCACACCTCATTCTGAATGATTCCTGTTCATATTTTTCAATAGGTCCTCCGAAGAAGATCTCCCCAGTTCTCTGGATCCCACCCCATGTAAAGCTGTTCACCTGTGATCCCTTGCTCTCATCAGAAAAAACATCCTCTATCCTTTTCTGCTCGTATGTGACCCTGAGCAAATCTTTGCGCCACTTCTTCTTACATCTAAGTCATCCATGGTGATGTGCCGCAGGTGACTTACAAATACCAGTTCCTCTCCAGACACAATGAGGTAAGACATGGCACAAATAACTATAGAATGGACAGCCCTGAATTGTTCACAATGAACATTCCTAAGACTTTAAAGGTATCTGCTTCATAATAGCACACATAGCACTGCAGAGCTTGAGGGGACCTTGGAGGCCATGAACTTCAACCCTTTCACTTTACAGATGAGGAAACTGAGGCACAGAGAGGTTATATAACTTGCCCAGGATCACACAGCTAGTGAGTAGCTGACTCCAAGTCCAGTGTCCTATCCACATCACCATGCTGCTTCTCAGTTAACTTTAGTAAATAAAATAACTAAATTATCATTTAGGTTTCCAAGGAAACAACATATCAAATTTAATGACAGTTCTAAAATACATTCTCCACCAACAATTTCTCTAATTCCTCATCCTAGAGGCATGCTCTGTGTTTTTCAAGGCTATAGCATTGGAGTACAAGCTTTGAAACATCCTATTTAAGGGAAGGCTTAAAGTATGGGTCTGGTAGGAAATATGCATATATTGTATATTAGTTATCTGAGGACTTAGTCTAGCTAAGTTTGTAGAGGCTAAGCAGCAGTTTGGCCATGGGGTAATGATTTTGTGGGGGGCACATCAACCTTTGATGACCATTTACTAAGTTATAGAGGAAAGAATTCACCCCAAGAAATCACAGATCCCGGAAGTATTAAAAATACATAGTGGAGACTTTTTCAGGCACATAGCCACATCCTTGCATTACTTGTGTTTATGGCAGTGTGAAGGTTTTGTGTCTGTGTCTATGCTTGTGTGCTGGTTAATGCAAGTTCATGATTACCTGGGAACAATCATGTTTAAATGTATAAGAGTGTCCCTACTTAAATTTGGGCATGAATGTATTTCTGTGGGTGTCTGTGGGCTTCTACACCCATGCCTTCAAAGCACTGGGGAGATTCTGCTGAGGGTCAGCACAGTGTGAAAAAAGGACAGGACGTGGAGTCAAGATTTGAGTTCAAAATCTTGCTCTGCTACTTGCTAGCTGAGTAGACTTAGGAAAGTCTTTTTACTTCTTTTGGACTCAGTTTTCTCCTCTGTGAAATAAAGAGAATGGAGCAAATGGTTTCCGAGGTCCACTCCGGTTCTGGATCCTATATTCTCACTTCTTCTGCAGTTTGGGTGCTGAGGGAGAAATTGAAAGCCAGGCATTTGTGATGATGTGCCTATGTTCCAAAGATTGTGTGTGTGTGTGGGGGGAGGGGGAGCCTTCTCCACCTTTCCCTAAAGGCCCCTACTCTCCCCCACAGGTAGTTCCCTGCTTTTATCCTGTTCTGCTTAGTGGTTTATTTTTGGCAGTGCCTAGCCAAGTGCACTGGGTCAATAGGCTTAGTTTTAAATAACCGGATTCCTCTCTGCCTGTTCCTTTATAAAGAAGCAGACAGGATGGCAGGGTGAGCACACACACCAGGAAGAGGCATTCAAGTGTCCATACTTTGGGGTAAAAAGTGAAAAATTCTGTAAAAGCAGTTATTTGGAAAGTGAACCCTGGGTTGTTGGAGTGTACTGCCCTTTTAAACGTAACTATAAGTCACTCAAAATGGTTTAGGTGGTTAGATAGCCCTTGGAATGCAATCCTCTCACTGACTTGTTTAGGCAAAGCATTAGGAAGGGAGTTAGATGGTGGAGCTGGGAGCAAAGGGGAAAGAAGAAGAAAACATGAATTTAAACTTGTCTGTAAGATAGAACAAAACTGGACATCCTGATGTGACTTGAGTAGGTTAAGAGATTCCGGTAACTTCAGAGTGGGGGTGGGGAGGGAGGGTGAACCCACAACTGTCCTGGCTCTCCAAGCAATTCTCCTTGGGCAAATTACACATTCTCTCAGCACCCCATGTTTCCCGTGAAAGGGGGGGAAAAGCCTTGGGCTTTCACAGAGAAGGAAGAGGATCCCCTCTGCCTGACATCAGGGGTCCAAGTCATTCAGAAAGAAAGGAAACAGATTAATGGTAATATGGCTCCCGAGATCTGAAGGGAGATCTGTTTACTTAAGCCCCGCTTACCTTCAGTACCACTAACCTTACCCAGGCTGGAGTTAGGATTCTTTTGGGTGGCCGCTTTGGCTGAGGGTTAATGGGGGGAAGGGGGAAGAAGAAGAGATGGAGGTAGGGAAAGTAGATTTGAGAGGAAGGTTAATTATTTTTGTCTCGGAGGGTGCAGGTTAGGAATTCACTGATTCTTGAAGTTAGCACCTCTACTCAACACCTGAGGAGTGGAATCACCTGCCAGCCTTCCTGTTTTGCCCTAGGAACCCCCCCTCCCCCCGGCAGCATCCCCACTCCCACCCCAATCCAATATAAAGTGCCGCAGTAGTGACTTCAGTTGTGGAAGGATACTGAGTTCCCAGTTAATCATGTAGGAGATTCTGAATCTAGCTCAAATTTTATTCAGCGTGACCCTTTGGGGGTAGAGAATGGGGGAGAAGCAAAAGTGAAGTAGAAGGAAAAGGAAAGAGACTGATCCAAGGCACTACCTAGCTGTTCTGGATCCTGGCACCGTCTCACTGTCTTCCTGTAGACCTTGTATGATGTTGGCACACATATAACATGGGCATGTATGTAGATAATATGTTCCATTAATCCATGAAGCAGGGACTTCTTCCCCCCTTCCAACCTCCCAGTTTCAGGTGAAAGGAGAAGGGGACGAGGCTGGGCTGCACCCGTCTGGGTCCCTACCTCAGATGCACCTCCCCCATTCTCCTGCCTTCGGGTTGGGGGCCATATGGGCTTGGAGCTAGACGCTGTGCTCCCCACACAGGGTGCCGCTGGGGGGTGGGGGGTGGTGGCGGGGGCGGGGAGAGCGGCAGCCTAGCCCAGCCCTGGCGATGACAGGAGCTAGGGAGCGGAGGAGGGAGGAGCCGCCGAGAGCTGGGCTGTGGAGCAGCGAGAGCGGAGCGGGGCGCGGAGTGCGGGCGGCTGGGAGCGCGCTACAGCGGGGGAGAGGCGCTGCTGTACGGCCGGCCATAGGACCACCTCCCCGGGAGAATAGGGGCTCTTTATGGCATGTGGCTGGTAACTTTCCTCCTGCTCCTGGACTCTTTACACAAAGGTGAGACCTGCTTGGGAAGGGGATGGGGGTGGGGGTGGGGGAGGAGAGCACTAGGAGAAAGACGGGTGCACAGCTTGTCCAAGCTGGACTTTGGGGACCGAGGTCCCAGCCTATCTCCGGTAGGGCGCAGTTGGGGCTGCCCTATTTCCCTGATCAGAGGGGTAGCCAAGAATCGGGACAGGAGACTGGGGACGAGTCCTACCTCCCTCAGCCTTCTTTCCCTCGGGTTCGCTCTGTTTCCCCGCTAGCTGCCGCTGGTGGGGAGGGGGGGGTGTGGAAGGAGGAAAAGGGAGGAAAAGGAAGAGAAGGAAAAAGGAAGAGAAAAAGAAGGGGAAAGGGAAGGGGGAGGAAATGCATCGCCCCTAGGACTATTCACCTCCCGAGTTCTGCCCCGGAACATGGTGATCCTGGGCCCCCTCCTGCCCCGCCCCCCTCCATCCCCTATACCAGCTCCAGTGGATCACTTGCCATGGGACCCAGGAGGGAGATTCCAAGTGGGGATACAGTCCCCATTGGATCACCCCACTCCTTACCTAGCAGCTTTATCCTACCCTTTCCTCTCCCTCCCTTAACAGATACCTCTGGGAGGGGGGCGCTATCTGGGCTGGACTCGCTGCTCCCCATTTTTCTTCTCGGGGTTCGGTCCGGAGAGGTGAGGTCTGTCCAGTTGCAAGTTTGTTCCCTACATTCTGATCTAATCTCTTGGCCCCAGAGGCTCCCCCCCTCCCCGGCATCAGTGGGGCTTTCTCCATCCCCAGGCGCCTCTGCCTGCCCCGAGGTGAGAGAGCCGCTGTTGCTTCGTTCGTTCTCCTCTGGGCAGTAGGGAGCGGCTCCTCTGGGGGACATCGATCCCAGCCCTAGGTGGCAAAGGGACCATCTCCCCCTCCTCCGGTAGGGGTTGCTAGGGGTGGAGTCAGGTGTCCGGCATGTCCAGACCTGCAACCCAGGCCCTGCGCACCTGCTCTGGGAGGAAGCGGGGACACGCTGGGGGTGCTTCCCGAGACACCTGGGCACAGAGCTAGGAAGTGAAGGTGGCCCTGAGTTCCCCTGCCGCCCTTCTCTTGGGACAAGGGTAGAAGGTGATTTGAGGAGACTGGGCTGTTGAACTCCGTGGCCCTTGCCCTCTTGAATACGCTCGTGCAACACACACACACACACACACACACACACACACACACACGCAAACATGCGCGCGCGTGCACACACATACACACGAACACACACACATTCACACACACACACACGCAAACACGCGCGCACGAACACACACAGCTCCACCTGTCCAACCCGCCGCCTCCAACTTTTCTCCTTCGCTCGCCCTCTGGGGCGCTCCTTCCCCCTTTTGCTCTGGCAGGCAGGACTAGGACTCTACCCTCTGGGTGGGTGTACCAAACACCCAGGGGCTCCTTGAAGCTCCCTGGAGGAACCCCAGCCCCGCCCTTGCAGATGCCACTCACTCCGACCTAGACTTAGGGGATAGGGATACCCCAGCGAGCAGTGGGGAGGAGAGGTAGAAGGGATTAAAATTCATTTGTGGGTTTGGGTATGGGAAGGTGGGTTCGACTCATCAGCGTTTTGCCGGTTTCGGCCCAGTCTGCTGGAGGCTAGGATGCGCTTCTAGGCTTTGCTTGGCGAGGAGGGGTATGGGGGGGGGGGGGCGGTCCAGAGGCCGGGGAGGACACTAAGTTGCGGAGTTTACTTGCAGGTGGATGGGCAATGGGGACGCCGGGTAACCCGCAAGGCCTAACATAGAGCAGCGTAAACCCCGTTCTTACCGCGGGGTTAAAGTCTGGCGACTCCTCTTTCCGTATACCTTACCCTTGGCGGATCAAAAAGCCAACCTTTCTTTCTCCCCCCTTCCAACCTCAAGACTTCCTCCTCCCACCCCACCCTAGTTTCCCTCCTTCCTCTCTCCCTTTGGCTCCTCTTGCCTCCCTCCGCCCCCACAGGCTTGCTCAAGCTCTAGGCTTTAATTACATTAATATTAAAAATACATAAGGTGAGGAGCGGCAGCTCTCTCTCTCTCTCTCTCTCTCTCTCTCTCTCTCTCTCTCTCTCTCTCTCTCTCTCTCTCTCTCTCTCTCTCTCCCTCCCCCTCCCCCTCCCTCTTTCTCTCTTCCCTCCCTCTTTCTCTCTTCCCTCCCTCCCTCCCTCTCTCCCTCTCCTCTTTCTCCCTCCTTCCTCCCTCTCTCTCCCACTCCTTCCCCTTTCCACAACTACTCTCATTTTCCCCTCCTAGCCTCTTGTTTGTCAGTCAAAGAAGCCCCACCATCAGAAGGCTGCGGCCACACTCTCCCAGCTTTGTCCTTCAGCCCCTTTACCCCCTTTACTTTGCAGATGCTCCCTTCCCTTGTCCCCCATCCTTGGGACAGGGATAAGAACTTTAACTTCAGGCTAAAGACTCACTTCTCCCCCTCCCCACCCAGAAAATCTGCATTAGTAAATGAAGCCTTAGCTATTTGATAGGGAGGAGGGGGAACAGGGAGAGAAAACCAGAAGGCAAAATACCAAGAGAGGAAAGATTGCCTTTAACTTGAGAATGAAGTTTCTAGGATGGGCAGCATGGTCCTGGCAGGATGAGGCCAGGGGCCTTGATGCTGGGTTTTACTCTGTGGTGGCTTTGGTACCATTGCAGTTGGGAATGAAGCTCCCCCTGGTCTGTGTACTAGTGATGTTCATCATGCATGCCTTTCTTTCTCTTTCTGCCCTTAATTGGGTCTCAGGCGCCATGCTGGATTTGGTGGTTGTTCTACCTTGAGGGTAGGGGGAGGTACTGGCTAAGATGAGGTTTGGTGTTTTCTCTCCTATTGCCATTCACAGCGGAGACAGAAGAAAATGTAAATGTTTGAGGTTACTGTTTCAGGAAATGATATCCTCCTGTAATCATTTGTATGTCCATCTGTGAGACTGGAGAGAAGGCAGAGCAAGAGGGAGGCAAACAACATGAGATTGGAGGGGGTAAGCCCCATGGGTGAACTGAAGCAGTTATTGAATATGTTTAAAATCTCCATTAATCCCCTTCTCCTCAAAATATTTTATTTGATAGAAACCAAGAACATGCTGATCTCATCTCCCGGAGCTAAACCTGGGGAATTATTTTAATAATTAGTTATTGAGCATCCAATGACGTCTTATTATTGCAAAGGCAAACCTAGATTTGGGCATCTGGATGAAGCCCATCTCTGCTCTCAGTGCATTTAGGATGGTTGCTATAGTCAGCGTGCCAGCATCTGTGTTGCGTGAATTTGCATTTCTACAGTGTAAAATAACAACCGTCCGCAGTCCTAAAATTCCTGTTTTCTAAAAGCCAAAATAATGCTTTGCATTGATTTTTCATTTTCCACCAAAGCCATGGGGACTGGGGGCTCATGTTTTTTGTTTTTTGTTTTTTGTTTTTTTCCTCTCTAGAAGATCAAATTAAAAGCCTCTGTCAGGCCATTAAGAAAATCTCCCATGCTCCGTGTGGTATCTAATTAAAAAGGGGGCAGGTAGGGGGAAATACATTTTTGAAATATCCCAACAGCAAAGCAACTTCTTGAGCTGGGTGAAAACACTGGGGATTGAGCAATGGAGGGAGAGCAGAGGGAGAAGACCCGGGGACTTCATTACTGGAACAACACGATGAAAAATGGAATTGCTTTAATGCCTGATAAACCTTTCAGATCCTTCATATTTCTGGGCATCAAAGGCAGCTGCCTTTAATCTATTTCTGCAGCAGGATGGGGAAGCCCAATTAGAAACATAATGCAAGTAAGCAGTTGACCCAAAGACAGAACTAAAGTTGAGTGAGTTCCAGTGGACTGGGGCTACCTGCTTGTTTCTTTACCTTCAGGAAGAGAGAGGCAGTTGGTCAGCAAACAAATGGGGAATTTAGCTGAGCAATGGCTTACTAGACAAACAAGTGAGGAGATCTGAACCAAAGCAGGGACTATGAGGAACAAACAGGGAGTGTTTAGATTGTAATCCCAGCAGGCGGGTGAACTGCCCTAATGCTTTCCAGGATGCTGCTAAGGTGGTGAGGAGGGCAAAAAGAGGTTTGGATCTGAGTTCAATCCTTGTCCCTCTACCTCATTAATTGTTTGACCTTGGGTGAGTCACTTCCCTGACTGGACCTCAGCTCCGTCTTTTATCAGCTGAAGGGAATCAGACTAAATGATCTTGCTCTAACCTGCTCCAGTTTTAAATCTGATGACAACCTTTAACCATTGCCTCTTATTTCCTAGGAGGCCAATGGCCCTTAGAGAAGGGTTCTTGGAAAGGCAACGGTAGCCTGCAGGCAGTTGTTCAAGAGGGACAGGAATGAGAAGAAGCTGATAGTGTGGGGGTGGGTAGGGTGCTAGACTTGGAAAGACCAGGGTTCAAATCTTGCCTTAGAGAGATACTATCTGTGTGACCCTAGACAAGTCACTCAACCTGGGTGTGCCTTAATTTAATCATCTATAAAGTATGTGTGTGTCTATTCTAAGGTTGCTTCCAGCTCTAAATCTCTGATCCTATGAAT
Source organism: Gymnobelideus leadbeateri (assembly GCA_011680675.1). NCBI lineage: Eukaryota > Metazoa > Chordata > Mammalia > Diprotodontia > Petauridae > Gymnobelideus > Gymnobelideus leadbeateri. The sequence continues at coordinate 231,064 of WOXC01011248.1, forward strand.
ATGTATAAGTGTGTTTGCCATGGGAGGGCACAGGTAGGGATTTCGGTTGTGTGTGGTGGGTCTACAGATAGGATCTTGGCAGCTACCCAGGTGTGCTTTCTTTTAGTAAGGCAGAATTTGTGCAAGTGGAGTAGATTACAGGTTGGCAGGGCCTAGGGGGGAGACAGAGCTCCTTTAACCTTGAGTGGGGTTTCTGCTGGGCAGACAGGTGCCTTAAGGGACCAGGACCAAGACCAGAGCAGGCCCAGGTTTGTGAATTCATTTGCCTCTGTGGATTGTATCCCCAGCTAACCCAGATAAAGGGCTATATCACATCTGGTTTTCTGGATCAGCCAGATACTGCCTTTCCTTGGGCACAGAGACTGCTCAGTGTTGGCTCTCTTTCCTTCTATGTTAGAGGGTCTGTTGTTCCTAATCCAGGCTCCCCGCAACTCATTTGGGGTCTTTTAGGGTCAGAGCACCAATTTCTCTGCATGACTGAGCAGCCTCAATCTCTCTGGGCTTGTGTTTCCATCCAGAGACCAGACTGTAGGGGTGGGGGTGGGGGTCCGTGTTAAATAGTGCTGAGAAACAGGGGGTGTCATTCATCCTTTATACTTGGCCAAAGTCCTCTTACTGATCCCTGTGATGAAGTGAAGGGGTGGAGGAGAAGGGATGAGGAGAGAGAAGACAGTGGAGGACGTACACACCGGTTAATAGGAATCCAGTGCTAACATCAGCCATCTGTCGAGATGTGCAGATTCCCCAGAAATAGAAGGAGCTGATGTTTATCATTATGGTTCATAGATGGAGAAGCACTCACTGATAGTGAGGGGAAGCTGATTACTGAGTAGTCAAGGCCTCAAATCTGACCTGCGTCTCTCTGTCTCTCCAGCCTTGGTTTCTCTTGCCAACTGGATTTATTCCCCCCTTTCTGGTGCTTTTAAACCTAAACAAGTGCCGGATGGGTCCTGAGAACTGAACCCCCAGGCTCAGTGCCTCCCTTCCCCCCAGCAGAGTTCTACCTTGTCACTTCCTCACTCCACATGAGCACAGCTACTCATGCTAATAAGAGGTCATATTTAGATCCCTGTTTTACAAAATCCCTTACAAAAACCCCAGGAGGTAGTTAGTGCAAGTGTCACCCCATTTTGCAGATGAGGAAATTGGGGCTTAAAGGCACTCAGCCACTTGCCCAAAGTCACACTGCTCCTAGGACAGTGTTGTTTGTTGTTTTTACAAGTGTACTACTGGGATGAGAATCTCAGAGAGTAGATGGGAATGACTTTCCTGGAGGGAAAGCTGTCTAGGCTCAGTGCTCTTGACCAAGCAGAACAGGGTCAGGAAGGAAACAACTGCCCAGAGCCTTCCTGGAGCCCAGGTAGAAAACAAAACTTCCTTCAAGCTACCAGCCTTTCTGTGTCATCTCCATGGTATTTTCTTCCTTCCTTCCTTCCTTCCTTCCTTCCTTCCTTCCTTCCTTCCTTCCTTCCTTCCTTCCTTTCTTTCTTTCTTTCTTTCTTTCTTTCTTTCTTTCTTTTTTTGTAGGGGAAGGCAGGGAAATTGGGCTTAAGTGACTTGCCCAAGGTCACACAGCTAGTGAGTGTTAAGTGTCTGAGGTCAAATTTGAACTCAGGTCCTCCTGACTCCAGGGCCAGTGCTCTATTCACTGCACCACCTAGCCACCCCCATGGTATTTATTTTCAAGACTGTTTTAGAAAGTTTGTGCCTCTCTACTTTCCCACCATCAGCCCCTCTACTGCCCTTTAAAGATGTTTTTTTTTTTTTTTCTGAGACCAGAACTGGGAATATAGTAGGGGCATGTGGATAGAGAAGGGCAAAATTGTCAGGAGTTTCTCTATATGACAAAAGGAAAACCAGTTCTGGTCCCTGTCCTCCAAGCCTTTCTTAGTGCACTCCTATTTTCTGTATTGAATAATATTTACAGTCACCAAAATCCTTCCTTATCTCTAACCCACTGTTCTTCTGTTATGGGCTAAGACTGCATGTTCCTTTTCTGATCTGACCTACTCCCAAATGTCCAAATATGGGTCGGGCAGATGGGGGCATTTTCCTCCTGTTTCTATTCTTTCCCACTGATCAGATGATCTCAGAAGAGTACTCTACAGTATTTTCTGAGAGGATTCGAGATCGCCTGGGCCTACTGCTATCTTTTTCTTCTTGATGTGATGATTCCTAGCAGTATTCCTAGCAGTATCTAGGCAGACCTGGTGTTTGTGTGTGTGTGTGTGTGTGTGTGTGTGTGTGTGTGTGTGTGTGTGTGTGTAGAAGGGATCTTTACCTGGGATCCATGGATATAGATAGCAATAGATAGGTTAGATAGGTAGATGATTGCTGTTGTTCAGTTGTTTCAGTCGAGTCTGACTCTCTGTGATCCCATTTGGAGTTTTCTTGGCAGAGATATTGGAGTGGTTTGCCATTGCCTTTTCCAGCTCATTTTACAGATAATGAAACTGAGGTACACGGGGTTAAGTGACTTACCCAGGGTCATATAGTTAGTAAGTGACTGAGGCTGATTTGAACTCAGATTTGCTCTAGGGCTAGCACTCTATCCACTTTGCCACCTAGCTGTCAATAGATAGATAAATAGATGGATAGATAGATAACTGTATTTAAACATAATTGATTTCCTTTGCAATTCTATTTTTAAATATTATTTTGAGAAGGGATCCATAGGCTTCTATATAGACTGCTAGGTGGTTTGCAACACACACAAAATTTTTTAAGAAACCCTAGTTTAAATGGTGTTGGGAATGGAATGGTGTTGGGGGATGAGAGGCAGCATGGTCTAGTAGAAAGATCCCTAGGTTTGAAGTCAAAGGAGCTGAAATCTAATCCTGTCTCTTTTATTTACAACTTGTGAGAGAGCAATTTGACCCTTCTGGGCCTTGGTTTCCTTCTCTTTAAAATGAGGGGACTTGGCCTTGATGATCCCTTATGTTCCTTCTGGCTCTAAATTTGTGTTTCTATGTCTGGAGGCTCATCTTAGAGTCTGGGGGAGAAACAGTAGGTCATATTACTTCATCCCACCTGTCACCCTGCTCCCCTCCTCAACTTGGGGAAAAGTCATAAGGTCAGTGAGATATCCAAGAAGACCCAGAGCTTGCACACTGCATTTGATATCAGGGCAGAAGAAGCCCATGTAAGGTTCTGGGGCTCTCTGGAACAGATAACGATATGACTGGCTCAGTTCTTTGCTCTTTCCAGTGTGTCTGGACACTTGCTTGTCCAAGATCATCAGACCTTTCCCATCATTCACTCAGATCTCCAGGTCCTGTTCTGAGCAGCAGCATTAAACACCAGTGTCAAGGTTTATGCATTTCTAGGGCAGATTGGTCTGCCTAGACTTTGAAACACTGAAAGAAAAGAAGGAAGGAAACAAGCATTTAAACTGCCTGTGATCTGCCAGGGACTTTGCTCAGTGCTTTACAAGCATTATCTCATCTTATTCTTACAACAAGCCTAGGAGGTAGGATTATGCTATTATTTCCCCCATTTCACGGATGAGGGAACTGAGGCAGACAGAGGCTTGCCCTGGATCACACAGCTAGTAAGTGTCTGAGGCAAGATTGAATTTAGATCTTCCTTACGAGGCTCAGCATTCTAAATATCACACCATCTAGCTGCCCTGAAGATGAAGACACCTAGAACATTGGTGACCCATTCATATTTATTCCAGGATTTCTGGGATCTGTGACCTCCTGGATGTGGAGATTTTCTCCCCTGGTACAGAATACAACCCTATCTGAACCTTAGTAGATGTGTCATGAATTGTAGTTTAAAAAAAAGTCATCATTTTCTATTGGCCAGCCCATGGTGTCTGTCTCTTCGAACCCTTGCATGACAAATCATTTCTCTTTTCCCACTTGGTAGAACCAGGCAGAGCTTGATCTCCACTGGTTTTGCCTCTGAGAACCCGGGTTCACCTCCTCACAGTAATTTGGTGTCAGGGGACCAGAGTGGTGGGGTCAGTTCATATGGCATCAAATAATACATTTGCATAGTGCTCTGTGGTTTACAAAGCACATGTGCCTGATCTCATCTGATTCTCTAAGTAACCCTATAAGGTAGGAAAGATAGTGCAGTGAAAAAGAGTGAGAGACTTGGGAGTCGGAGACAAGTTTAAATCTTGTGCCAGAGCATTCCAAGGACAGCATTTCCTTACTGGAAGTTCCCTGCACCAAGAAGAAAAAAATGATTCACCTTCCTAAAGAATTTTAGAATTTATAAAGTACTTTTCTCACAACTACTATATAAGTGCAACTGTAACTAACCACATTTTATGGATTAAAGGCTAAATGACATATAGTTGTAAGCACTGTATCCTAAGCTCAGTTCCAGGTCTCTTAAGGCTAAGTCTAGTTCCCTTGTCACTGCCTAGCACTGAATCTATAAATCCCAATGCCAGCTCTTCTCTAATAGCCAGTCAGGAAGCACAGAAGCCCCTTATAAATAATATTAGAGAGTTGATGAAAGAATTGGATGGCTATAGGGTTGCTTTCTCGGTAACACAGGCCCTCCAATTAGTTAACCTGTTCCCTGGGTACCAACTGGGAATGGAAATGGGAGGTGAAAGAATTTATTTTCATAGACTCTTACACCTCTGTGGGAATTTTGTCCAATCCCTTGATTTTGCAGATAAAGAAATTGGTACTCAAAAAATGGAATGACTTCAATAAGGTCACATAGACAGCAAATGACTAAGCCTTGAACTTGAACTAAGGCTTTCTACCTCTGAACAGTGCTCATCCATACTGTTCTCTAAAGTTACTACTAGAATGGTTTCTAGAAACTTCTTTCAGTTAGCCATTAGTCCTTAGAAGATATGACATTGATAGATTTTAGGAGTGCTTCTAGCTTGGCAATGAAAGGATTATTTCCCAAATATCTGGCAATTCCACCAATGACAACAACATAAATTTGTGGGATGTATATTGGTTTATGTTCTTCTTACACCAAGGAGAATTACCAGATACAAAGATGAAAAGACACAAGATCTATGATTCCAAAATAAGCATATCATCTCACTTAAATTATCCAATACAGTTTATTGATTCAGTTCTCCAGGATATTTTGAGGTCTGAATTTGTAGTGTGGGGATTTATCATCTGTCAGTTCACACAGAAGATAGTGAATTTCTGATGTATAATTCTAGCTACCAGGTTATGTCTTGCTAGGCATTTGGTAGGTGCTAAATTTTTATAGCCATCAGTGATATGTTGCACTGTTTCTACCATTTACTTGCATAATTTCTATACTGTTCACGATGTCTGGACTTCTTAAAGATAATCCTTCTGTAATTTCTGTTGGCAATGACCTTGTCCCAAATGGGCATAATAAACTTCTTCAATTCTACAAACAAACCCACATGATTCAGTCATTAGTTGTGCTGTTTCTTTTTCAATATAGTGTTGACTGAGTTCATCCACATATAGCCCGTGGAGGATCTTTTGATTCTGTTCTTAAGCCTCAGCCATTTCATTGACTCCAAACAGAAGAAAACCACTTTTGGCAATATTTGAAAAATTCCCTGGTGTTTACCTATGAGAAGATTTCCTGTTTATCATTATTTATGATTGTTATCATTATTAATGCTTAGGTCAAGGAAGGCGTAAAGGGGGTACCTACTCAAATATGTACTGACCTAGATGATCTGTTAGGTCCCTTTCATCTCTAACATTATGTGATTCGGTGATAAGAGGACCTTTTTCATGAGTCCTTGAACCCTTAGGATTCTTTGGAGACTCCCCTCAATTACTAGTATATAACTATCTTTTGAGGGTAGCCTTGTATCAGTATAGCACCCTGGATAGTCATTTGTCCCAGGTCACCTTTGGGGGTTTCTGGACACATCTCCATCTCTTGATAGCCTGATTCCTGAAGGACTTATCCTCAAAGCTATTTTGTGGGAGCAGCACTTGACATAAAGGGTAAAATATTTTGCATTGTTGGGGATGGTTGATGTGCCCTCCCGTAGGGTGTGGGTACAGCCGACAAGCCTTATTTAACAGCTGTTTGCCTGGCTGCTTTAGAGAGCTGGCTTTTGCCTTGGGTACCACCCATTGCCTCTCAGCTGCTTGTCTCCTCATCCCTCCATGTTCACCCAGCCTCCACAAGATGTCATTTACTCCAACAACCTCCAAGGTCACCACCTTCATTAAGAACGAAGTTATTCAAATATTCCCTAAGTAGTCATATTCAGATAAAGCCGATCTTAAAGAGGAGGTGTGTGTATAAAATCCATGCCAAACCTACTTGGCATTATAAATTTATATGAAGAATGAGCTATGATTACTATAATTTCAAAAAACTTTGTTAAGTCCTCATGGCTACCCTAAGGCTCTTTCTCATTCTCTCCCCCTTCTTCCCTACACAGAAAAGTCAGTGGTAATGTGGTGGAACAAGCCTGGATGTTGTCATTAGGAGATGTGGGTTCTAGTCTGAGCATCCCTTAGCTATGTGACCTTGAGTAAAGCCCTTCTTTAGGCCTTGGTTTCCCATCTCTGTAAAATGGGGGTGTTAGATGACAGTGGCATAGGCCAACAAATGATCTCCAAGGCCTCTCCTAGTGCTCAAAGCCAGGGTCTGAGTCTGGATCTTCATTTGAAAGGCCTTGCCCAGAAGGCCTTTGTCTAATATAGTCTATTACTCCTCACACTCTGGTGCTGAAGGAGGATGCTCCTTCTGGCTTAGAGGGGCTGGGACACTTTTGATTGATGGCTCTGGGAAAGGCTACTGTTAACACCCTTAAAAACAACAACAACAAAGAAACAAACAAAACATGGTTGGTTGTTTCTGGTGAAGCTGATATCCAGGAAAATACTTTTCTGAGTAGACCGGGCATGTCTGGGTTTCTGAGCAGAGTATTCTGGGTCTCAGGCCATTACTATTCACTCTTCTCTGTTGGAAAAGTAAAAATAGTGTAGGTTGCTCTACAGGGCACCAGGTGAATGTTTCATTCACTCACTCACTCACCAACCGTTTATTAATCCCCAACTGGATCTGGGGAAATTACCATTCATTTGTTTCACTCCATGAGAGAGGACTGTCCAGAGGACTGTGTTAGACACAAGGGGAAGGATAAAAATAATTAAGACAGCAGAGCCTACAATGTAGTAGTGGTACTGGAAGGGGGTGTGTGATAAGACACAAAGGGAAGGAATAACTATAACGTAGGATAGGATATGATAGCAACATATGATAAAGCTATGTGAGATCCAAGGAAGAAAAACCAATTTCTGACTGGGGAAATCAGGGAAGACTTCATGGAGGAGATATCCTGTAAGATGGGTTTTCTAGGATGAATAAGATTTAAATAGTTGGAGGTTAAGGGTGGGGAGATGCAAGGAGGAAATTCCAGACATAGGGACCAATGTGAAAACACTAGCTATATATGAGGCAGTAGGAGCTGTATGATTTGACTGGAGTGCGGCATATGTGGAAAGGAGGAGTTTGAGATAAGGCCAGAGGGGATGGGGGAAGTGGAATTATGGAGGTCCTTGACTGCTGAATTAAACAGTTTGGGTTTGAGTCCATAAACAGACAGGAGTCACTGAAGAGTTTTGATCAGAAAAGTGATGTGGTCAGACCTGTGTTCTGGAAAGACTGATTTGGTAGTGGTGTGCAGGAGAGAAACTCTTGTGACAAATGTCCAGGCATGGGGTAGCTATCAGCTTCTCTCTTTTTTCCCTTAACTGAAATCTGGGCTCAAGAGTTTTTCTAAAACTCTGACCATTCTGATGATATAGGTTGATGAGGTTTTCTAAGCCAGGGGCTAAGAACCCCGGGCATGCTAAGCCTGGGTCTGGGTTCTGCGGCTGGGTTGGTGTTTGACCTTGATTCAGTCCCTAAGCTTCTTTTGGCCTTAGTTTCTCCAACTGTAAAATGTAATGATAATCCCTCCTCTTCTCTCACAAGTAGAGTGGGAGGAGATGAAAGCTCTGAGAAGAGATTCTGTAGAAATGCATCGGAAATGAAAGAACTTTGCAAATAGATACCCCAAATTTACCAGGCCATGCCTTCACCAATTATTTTGCAAAGGTATTTGGAAGAGGGAACAAATGGCTATTTGTAATGTTTTACTGTGATTCATTCATGGAACAGCTAGGTGGCATAGAGGATAGAGTGCCAGGCCTGAATTCAAATTTGACCTTTATTGACTTAATATGGGCAAGTAACTTAACCTTCATTTGCCTCAGTCTATCCATTTGTAAAATTGGGATAACAATAGCACTTACTTGCTGTGGGATTGCTGTGGGACAGGGATGGGGAACTTGTGGCCTCAAGGCCACATGTGGCCTTCTAGGTCCTCGAGTGAGGCCCTTTGATTGAATCCAAACTTCACAGAACAAATCCCCTTAATAAAAGGATTTATTCTGTAAAACTTGGAAGTGGTCAAAAGGCCTCACCCAAGGACCCAGAAGGCATGTATGCGGAGAATTGAATGAGGTAATAATTGTAAAGAACTTAGCACAGTGGCTGGCACATAGTAGGCTCTATATAAATATTAGTTATTATTATATCTATTATTATTACAACCACTAGCATTTTATTAAATTCATTCACACGTTCATGAATCCCATCTTAAAGTTCTTCCAGCTGCACTTCTTGTAATGCCCTCTCCTCCTTCTGAATTCTCACGCCATTTTATCCCTCTACATGCACTCCATGTTTTGTCATTCGTATGCCATCTTCTCTCCAATAGATTGTATGCTCCTTGAGGGAAGGGGAAGGACCATATTTTGCTTTGTGTCCTCCCAGAGTAAATTAATAAATCTGTTTTACATGAATGAATGAATGAATCTTGGGAAAGAAATAATGTGGTAAAATGATAGTCCTCATTGCTGCCTGAATTGGTTTCATTATATGATAAATGACATTTCCTCAAGATTCCAATGACTATGACCCTAAAGGACCCCATCTTCTCCCAGGCTCTGGTTCCACCTCTTCCTAAAGGTTGAGTCATGCTTTCCCTCTCTAGAACAGACCTTCCTCTGTTGTCAAGAGTCCCAGTTCAAGCACATCATCCTTGTTGGAAAGTACAGTGAATAAGACGAGCAAATATCTCCAAAGGATGAGAACACAGTGAACTGCTCTTCCTTGTGGGGGTGGTGAAATGTTAATATTTCAGTCCCCTCCAGTTGTCATTTTTAGTGATTTCAGATGATCCTGGGGTGATTGAATGTATTAGGGGTAGTTGAGGCAAGGCGTCTTTGGATGGAGCAGCCAGACCCAGAGCAATGAGGGAATGGACAAAGAAGGAGGGGAACGTTTTTTGTCTGATTTTCCAGACACAAGCACCCTGCATGTTTTGTTCTTCTTCTCCCTAACCTAGGTGCTGAGACAGGGGAGGGTGAATGAATAGTTGGGGGTTGTAGATAGATTTCAGGGGCCAGTGACCCTGGGAGCAGCAGCCCAGATGCCTGAGGGTGATTTCTGGTTTAAAAATATTGCTGGGCTATTTCTACATTTTTAATCTCTCAGCGATTTGGAGGCTGGTCTTTTTTTTTTTTTTTATGAAACACAGCATTTGGATGATGCTCAGTGTTAAATGGTGAAAGATTAAATGTCTCTAACTCCATGCGTCTGTCACATAACAACCAATCCCATAACTTCCATTTTCTATTAAAAATCCATTTCCCCCTTTGACCAGAAGCAGCTTTACTGGTAATCTGAATGTCTCTCTCTTTATTTATGAGGTATTTTTCCACTCCTCTCCTTTCTCTCTTTAAATATGCCTGATTCTGTCTGCATAGGGGATGGAGAGCCGATGGGGAAAGACTGAGATTTAAGGAAATAGTTGCAGTTTTCTAACCTGGGGATTTGATCTATAAATTAGGGCTTCTTTCCAAGGAGAGATGGAGGAGAAACCTGTTCTGCTTGGTGGTTATTGGAATTTCAAAGGGACCAGAATCTGACTATCCCAACACTAGGAATTGAGAACATCCAGACAAATGTCAGTCCTCCACACAGCTGCCAAAACAATCTTCTCAAAGTATAATTCCACTCATGTTGCTCCTCAAGAAACTCAATGGCTCCCCAGCACCCCTAGGATAAAATACAAATTCCAGAGTTTGGCTTACTGAGAGCTCTTCATGGTCTGGCTCATTGGACATTACCCAGCTTCATGTACCCTCTATTTCTGCCAAACTGGCTAACCTGAATTTAGCATTCCTTTGCCTTCCTCTGTATCTTCACACAGTCTGTTCCCCATGCATGGAATATACTTCTTCCTTTCTTCCTCCTAGCTTTTTTAAGGCTCAGTGCCATATCTCCCACGTGGCTTATTATCACCCTCTTAATTGTCAGCATTGCCCATCTCAATTAGTTTTTATTTTGTTGTATATACATTTTGCATTTATTTATCTGTGTACTTGCAGGTTCTTCCCAATAGAATATAAGCTTCTTAAGGAGCTTGACCCATTGGAAGGAGCCTAGCTTAGCTCTTTGCATGGCCAACAACTAAAGTGGGTGAAGAAGAACCTGTGGCCTTGAGGCCACTTGTGGCCCTCTAGGCCTTCAAGTGTGGCCCTTTGACTGAATCAAAAGGATTCAGTTCAATCCAAAGGCCTGGAGGCTGCAGGTTCCCCAGCCCTGACATGATACCTGCCCTAGAATAAGTGCTCAATAAAGGCTTGTTGAACAGATAAAGGGCAGCTGGTGAATGACTTATTATGGTGATACTAGAGAGTCTGATGTTGTTAAAGGGGCACCGACTGACTTCAGAGCCAGAGGAAACTTTTGTGAAACTCAGCTTTGCTATTTATTGTCTTCATGACCCCAAAGGAGTTGCTCTAACTCTATGGGCACCAGCTTCCACATGTGTAAAATGAAAGACTTGTTCTAGATTAAAGGTTCTCAAAGTATGGTTGATGGGCCCCTGGGAGTCCCTGAGACCCTTTCAGGGGGTCTGAAAGGTCAAAACTATTTTCATAATCATATTAAGATATCAAAATATTCCTCTCTTTCCAACTACATATCTTTCTGAGGTTTAATTTTTTTTCATAGACTTCAACCCAAACAATACATCCCAACATCTCAAGGTAGAAGCAGGTATGAGAACAGAGCTATCTTCTATTAAGCCAGATAGTAAAGAGATTTACAAAGTTATACAAAACAATGCCATTCTCAGTATATTTAAGAATATATATATATATATATATATATATAATTTTTCACAAAAATGTTACTTGTGTTGATATAGAATGGGCTTGTTTTTATTTTTAAATGAATTAACCAATATTTTTAAAAATGTATTAGTTTTAATTTCTAATATGATAAATACCAATAGCTATGATCCATATACATGAAAGCTCTTTGGGTTCTCCTCAATTAAATCAGAAGTTTTAGAACTATTGGTCTAGATCATTCCTAGATATCACTTCTATTTCTAGATACAATAAATCTGGAATCCTATAGCCAGCCCTTCCAGTCTGCATCACTGAATTATATCCAATTTTGTCTTCTGGATATAATTGGCCTTATGTTGCTCTCCAACCCTATCTTGTCTTTGTGTACAAGTTAGATTCCTGTCTTCCGACGCACCTTGGTGGTTTGCAGTGAGGGACATTTAGTGAGTAATTTTTTTCTGGTCGAATCAATGAATGAATTAATGAACAAATGATTTTTAGCAGCCACTGTGTCCAAGAGGAAACCATGAGCATGTTTACATTGAGGAGACACATATCATCTAAGGCTTCTAATGTCGGTGAGATAAAGGGAGAAAAAGAATGCCCAGGGTATCGAATGAGTGTGAACAAGTTGAGAGATTAGCAAGTGGTAATTAGATAGTGCAGACTTTGCCTATAGGCAATGATACTCACGGGCTAACAGGACCAGCTACTGCAGCAAGACCAACAATGAGGACCCTTTACCTCTATGCCTTGTGATACCTCTTGATGGTCTGTCAGTAAGTCAATCAAGCATTTATTGTATTCTAGGCACTGTGTTAAATTCCGAGGATACAAATAAAGGTAATAGTCTCTGATTTTATGGCCACATAGTCTAATGGAGGAGACAACACTAAGAAGCTATATCCAGGGCAAACTGGAGATCATCAATAGAGGGAGAGCACTAACATTGGAGGGGTTGGGGAAAGACTTCCTGTAGAAGGCAGAATTTTAGCTGGGACTTGAAAGAAGCCAGGAAGTGGGGAAAAGGAAACAGAGGATTCCAAACATGGTGGGTAGCCAGGGAAAGTGCCTAGAGTTGGGGGGAGTATATAGTGTTAGGAACAACAAGGAGGCCATTATCACTGGACCAATGAGTATGTGAGGGGCTGGTTAGAAGAAGTAAGTAAGGCCGGACCTCTGATCCCTGCTCTACAAACATGGTGCCGGAGGACCTGGATGACCGAGGTCCAGAGCCAGAGCCAGGAAAAGAACTTTTACCTCCCCAGCCATTGTGTGCTTCCTGAAGTTAGAATTTGGACGCTATTCTCCAATGGATGCCAACCTGCTAATTAGAGTAAGCAAGGACATCAGCTCCTGTCACTCGCCACTTCCCTTCTTTCCCTGAAAAGCAATAGGATACAATGCGCATAATATTATCTTGAGAGTAACAAGGCTTGGCGTCCAGTCCTGGTTCTTCCATTAACTATGAGATCTTAATTATTTCCCCTCTCTGGGCCTCAGTTTTCTCATCTGGAAAATAGGGGATTTGTACTAGAAGACCTCAAAGGCTCTGATTTATGGTCCTATGACCTCTGTGTCTCATTCCAGTTCTGCCATTTTATAATTCTATGGAAAGTACAAAATATGTATATAAAACCTTTGGGCTACTGGAAAAGCTCCCCACTGACCCATCTGAAATCTCATCACCTTGCCCTCCAGACACTCTGCTCCATCTTGTGCTTATTCCTTGACAATAAGGAATTATTGTCACCTTGAGCTTTGTGAGACCCTCAGTGCCTCAGTTTGCCTCTTTCTTGGATTATTTGCTTCTCTCTTCTGTCAGGTGAGGTGAGGCAAAATTAATGTTTCGTTAAGAACTCCCGGATTCAGGGCTGACAGGTACCTTGTGATTGTGAAATATGAACAGGATATAAGTGCAAAATGCTATTGTTTTACACCTGAGGGTGATGTTTCATAATGGCAATGTGCTGTCAGGACAGTAAGCAAAAATGAATGGTTTGTCTAATCCTTCCCAACTCCCCCAGACTCAGAAGACAGCAACTCACATCCCAGGGTTAGAGAAATATGAAGCTACTCTTCTGCTGCTATAAATTTGCAGTTTCATCAGCCTTGACAGGTGGTTGGACAATCCTAGTCAATTCATCAATTAAATCTACCAATTTGTAGTTGCTGAGAACCTTGTGTCCTTGGCTTCGCAGGAATCTGAGGCCCCAGAAGCTCTGAGAAGGCAGCTTTGTCATGGTGGTTGATGCTTCTGCTTGGAGCTGAGGGAAGCATGGGGAATGGAGTTTGTCTGGGGAGACTGAAAGTGAAGAGAAATGAATTGCTAATTAGAGGAGAAGGGACAGGAATGGGGTAGGGTAGTAGGGCTTACCTTACACCCACGGATCCAACTTTACCCTTTTCACTGGTTTGCAAACTGTCTTTGGGCTTAGAATCACAAAAATCTTGGGCAGCCAGGTGGCACAGTGAATAGAGCACCAGCCCCACAGTCAGGAGGACCTGAGTTCAAATTTGGCCTCAGACACTTGACACTAGCTGTGTGACCTTGGGCAAGTCACTTAACCCCAATTGCCCTGCCTTCCCCCCTCCAAAAGACAAAAAATCCCCAAAATGTCAAAGGCAGAAGGAATCTTAGAGATCACAGAATCTCCTCTTTTTTATAGATGAGGAAACTCTATACTGGAAAGAGGAAGTCTTGATAAACTTATTAATCAATAATCAATTTATCAGTCAATAAGCATTTATGGTGCACCTCCTATGTGCCAGGAACTGTGCATACACCAGGCATACATAGACAAAAAAGTGTTCTACTCCTGCTCTCAAGGGGTTTACAGTCTCCTGGGAGAGACAATATGTACATAGATTAGTATCAGAATAATTATAAAGGTAATGAATAGACTTGTGATTAGTTTGGTTTAAAGAAGTAAGTTCCAGGTGAGAAAATATTCCACCATTTTAGGTCAGCACCTACACTGTGTAGAATCTTAAGGAGTTGGCTAGAGCTGGGATTGGCCAACTATAGCCCATGGGCCAAATCTAGTCAACTGCCTATTTTTGCATGGCCCATGAGCTAAGCATGGTTTTCACAATGTAAAAACCATACAAAACCAAGCAGTTGGCCCATGGGCCATAGTTTACTGACCATTAGTCAGGAGTATTGAGAGGTTAAGTGATACATATAGTCAATATGGCAGAATAGGACCAGAACCCAGGTCTTCCTGAGTTGGGGCCAGTTTTCTATTCACGATGCCGTACTGACTCAGACTAATTATACACAAAATCAACACAAGGTTCATTTAAGGCAAGGAAGACCTTAGTATTTAGGGGGATCAGGAGAGGCTCCATGGAGATATTATCTAAGCCTTGTCTTATAGGACATGAGAGACTCTGTGAGGTGGAAGTGAGGTAGGAGACCATTCCAGGGATGGGGGAACAGTTCCCAGGTCACACAGAAAGACTTATCCATGAGAATTTACTTGTTCCTCTTCCTTGTGATATGTCTGCTGGTGCCTTTGCTGCTGCTGCTGGGCTACACACCATGTAGAACAGAGAATGAGATGATGAGGGTGCCTCCTTTTATCTTTCATCCTTTTCCAGCTGAGAGTAAGCATGAGTGGATAGCCTGTGTTAAACCAAGATAGAAATCTGTCCTCCTTTGACATTTCTTTTTTTTTCTTTTCTTTTTTTTTTTTAATTAAACAAATGCTTTATTAACTTCTGGTTTACATCATTCATTTCCACTAGATTATGAGTTACATTTTTCCCCCATTTTTTCCCTACCCACCACCCCAGAATAGCAGTCCCACTAGATATCCCCTCATCCAATCTGCTCTCTCCCATATCTTTTCCCATACCCCCTTCGACTTTGCCATTAGGGCAAGGTGAATCTCTGAGCCCCACTGCCTGGACATCTTATGAAACATTTAATTTTAAAACTTCGATTTTCAGATCCATTCCCTTTCTCCCTTGTCACCCACTCCCTCTGAGAAGATAAGCAATTCAGTATGTGTTTTACATGTATATCTATGCAAAACATTACCATAGTAGATATATTGTAAAAGACTGCTTATATTTCCCTCCCACCTGTCTCACCTCCCACCTGGTCCATTCCCTATTTTGATCCTGTCCCTCTTTGATAGTGGGTACTTCTAACCTCCCCTCTCCCCAGAATGCCCTCTCCTTCATCATCCCCCCCCCTCATCTCCCTTTCCCCTACTCAGGAGAGTGAGTGAGGGTAAGATATTCCATTTAGTATGTATGTGATTCTCTCCTTGAGCCAACTTCAATGAGAATATGCTTTTGCCTTTTTGCCTTCCTGTTCTTCCCCTCCCCTGGAACTACTTCCCCTTGCCTCTTCTACATGAGATAGTTTGCCCTACCCTGTCTCTTTCCATCTCCTCTTGCCACTTTCCTCTCTCACCTCTTGACTTCACCCCTTAAGAATCATCCCTTCCTTGGGGTGGCTAGGTGGTGCAGCGAGCAGAGAGCCAGCCCCGGAGCCAGAAGGCCCCGAGCCCGGATCTGGCCCCAGACACCCAACACACAAACAAAAACCCAGCCACGTGGACTTGGGCAAGTCACCCAACCCCAATTGCCCTCCAAAAAAAAAATAATCATCCCTTCCCATCAAATTCAACCTGTGCCCTCTATCCATGTATACCTGTGAACATATGCCATGTACCCTTCTTCAATTATTTTTATAATGAGAAAGGTTTCATCAAACACAGTTATTGTTTTTCCATGTAGGACTGTAAATAGTCCAATTTTGATAAGTTCCTTTTGATTTCTTTTCCTTGATTACCTTCTCAAGCATCTCTTGCTTCTTGTGTCTGAATGTCAAATTTTCTATTCAACTCTGGTTTTTTCCTCAAGAATGCTTGAAAGTCCTCTATTCCACTGAATGACCATATTTTCCCTGAAACAAGATACTCAGTTTTGCTGGGTAGGTGACCCTTGGGTTCATTCCCAGCTCTTTTGCCCTCTGGAATGTCATATTCCATGCCCTTCTATCCCTCAATGTAGAAGCTGCCAGGTCCTGGGCTATTCTGATTGCGTTTCCACAGTATTGAAATTGTTTCTTCCTGGCTGCTTGTAGTATTTTCTCCTTGATCTGGGGATTCTGGAACCTGGCTATAATATTCCTGGGAGTTTTCTTTTTGGGATCTTTTCAGGAGGTGATCTGTGGATTCTTTCAACCTCTATTTTGCCCTCTGGATCTAAAACATCAGGGCAATTTTCCTTGAGAATTTCTTGAAGGATGATTTCTAGGTTCTTTCTTTGACCATGGCTTTCAGGTAGTCCAATAATTTTTAAATTATCTCTCCTGGATCTATTTTCCAGGTTAGTGGTTTTTCCCATGAGATATTTCACATTGCCTTCTATTCTTTCATTTGTTTGGATCTGTTTAATAGTATCTTGATTTCTCATAAAGTCACTAGCTTCCATTTGCTCCAGTCTAACTCTGAAGGAATGAATCTCCTCAGTGAGCTTTTGAGATTCTTTTCCATCTGGCAAATTTGGCTTTTTAAGGCATTCTTCTCCTCATTGCCTTTCTGAGCCTCTTTTGCCATTTGAGTTAGTCTATTTTTTAAGGTGTTATTTTCCTCAGTCAGGCTGTTGACTGTCATTTCATACTTTTCTTGCATCTTTTTCATTTCTCTTCCCAAATTTTCCCCCACTTCTCTTATCTGCTTCTTAAGGTCCTGTATGGCCTGTAGCCAGCTTGTATTTTCATTTGGGGCTTTTGGTGCAAGAGTTGTGACCTCACAATCCTCCTCCAGGCTTTGAGCCTCTTTGCCCCTAAAATAGGAGTCCAATGTTGAACTTTTCTGTTTATTTTGTTTCGTTTGCCTAGGCATATTGCCACTTAATTACTTGATTTTTGGGCTTGTTGCCACAGTAGGACTCTGCCACCAGACAGGGGAGCTTCCGCCCAAATGTGGGGTCTTCACAACTTCCGCCAGTTGGGTGTCCTCTGTAAAGCCTCCACCCACTCTGGCAAGTTGGATACCCACCCCAAACTTCCCCCCCTGACCACAATCCAGATCCAGGAAGTTTAAAGCAAAAGCGATTAACCCCCAGACTGATTGCTGGATCTTCCTACAGTTTGCAGACCAGGAGCTAGAGCCACTACTGATGCTGCAAAATGGCTTCTGTGCAGCTGTATCTTCAGCAGCTTTTTGCCCCCAGGGGAGGAAGCCACGTGTTCCCCAAATACTGGTCCCAAAGTCCGTAGGGCACTAACCTCTCACTTTGTCCTAGGCATATCTGTGCTGATAATTCTGGAAACGCCACAATTGCTGGTGTTCTGGGGTTCCACCAGCCTGCTGAAGGCCCGGCCGCCCTGGGGCTAAAACCGTGGACCTGGGCTGGGCTCTGCGGGCTGCGCTGTTGGTTCCCAGTGGGCTGTGCTGTCTGCTCTCAGAGCGCTGCGCTGGCTGCTCTCTGCAGGGCTGCTGGGGTGTCCTCAGCAGGAGGTTAGCTTCTCTGTGCCGTTCTGTGGGTGCTGTGGCTCCAGAAGTTGTTTGGAGCTCCCTTTCACATTGTTTGAAATTTGTGTGGGGCAGAGCACATTGGAAATGCTGTTTCTACTCTGCCATCTTGGCTCCGCCCCCTCCCCTCCTTTGACATTTAATCAAGGAAGTCTTCCTGGAGGAGGTAGGCTTGGAAAAGAGCCAAACAGCTATTGGGAGTGTTGGGAAGGGCAAGCATGCAGCCTGAGACAAGCTTCCTGAAGGCTCGATTTGCTTAACTACTAATTAGGGATCACTTCTGAAAGACACTGAAGTCTTCATTCAGGAGCTGGACTAGACATCCACTGAGATACCTTCCAATGATAAGATCTTCTGTTTCTGTATATTTCTAGTCACTGTGATCGAAGGCTGCTTGAGATCTTTAGATTAAGCTGGAAGGATCAGTTTCCCATTTTTAAAAAGAAAATAGGATCACCTTTGTGAAAACCATAGATGGGAGAGAAAGAGATGGGGAGAACTGGCAAAGCAGTAAGGGAATCTCCCCTCCCCAAGCTCTTGCAGAGAAGCCCCAATGCATTTTTTAGCTATGACAGC
The DNA here is from genome assembly GCA_011680675.1 of Gymnobelideus leadbeateri. NCBI lineage: Eukaryota > Metazoa > Chordata > Mammalia > Diprotodontia > Petauridae > Gymnobelideus > Gymnobelideus leadbeateri. The sequence goes on from WOXC01011248.1 coordinate 249,266, forward strand.
AGCAAATGCATTTGGCACTGAGAGGAGGGAGCCACTGACTCTGTAGCCAGGAGAACCACAAATGTGTTTTCAGAGAGAAGCTGCTAATGGGCTCATCAGGGCTTTTTATGAGATGATGTGAATTGCTCTGGCCAATGAGGCTTAATGGGCCTTCCTCAAATGAGCTGTCCCCGTGCATTCCTTCTCCCTGGAGGGGTGGCTCCGGGTTAAGCTAAGAATATTAATATGGCATGATAGGGGTGTTTTCCCTCCCCCTTCCTCATAAAGTTGTGGGAATTGAGGTCAGCTCGGTCCCTGGTGACTCCCTTTAAGCTAACAGCCTGAGAGTTTGTTTGCTCATTGATCTCCCATTGGGGAGGGAGAGGGGCAGGAACTCCATGTGTGAGAGCCAAGGATACTTTCATTTTCATAGCTCTTCCTTCACCTGTCCAAAGGAGTCTCTCCTTAAAGTGACAGGTGCCCCTCGTTCGGAAGGTAAGGACAGGAAGTGCCTGGGACACAGGAAGTAATGAGTGCTCTGCGCTGTTTACAGCAGCTGAACAAATAAACTCTAAACCATTGTCATGTTTCACCAGTCCATGCTCCTCCCAGAGGGAGCAGAATTAATGACTGTGGTTTTTTTTCCACTAACTTGGTGCAAGTTGTTACTCACCAGAGGTGACTGGGAAGGAAGGATTGTACAAAAGATTAAGGGGCTAAAGGCACCTTAGAGACCACTGAGTATGATCTCATTTTACAGATGAAGAAACTGAGGCTAAGAAAGGTCAAGGAACTTACCCAAGGTCACACAGGTAGGGATGGCCTGTAGGAAGAGTCAATCAAATTTACACAATAAACCTCTTAATGGCCCACTAGTGAAAGACACTGCCAGATGGTAGGAACACAGAGAAGGAAAATGCTTCAGTCCTTGCCCTCAGGGACTATTGATTTAGAGCTGAGGACTCCTAGGAAAGACTATTTAACAGATAAAGGAACCTGAGGTTCATAAAGGTTTAGTGACTTATCCAAGGTCACACAAATAGTAATAATAGCAATAGCTAACATTTATATGGTACTTAACTATGTGCCAAGCACTGTGCTAAGCCCTTTACCTTTTTTGAGTCTCATGATGACTCTGAAAGGGATGTGCTATTATTGTCCCCATTTTACAGATGAGGAAACTGAGACAAATGGAGTTTAGTGACTTACCCAGGGTCACGGAGCTAGTGGATTTGAACACAGGTCTTCCTGACTTCAGGCCCTGTACTCTGTCCACTGCACCTAGTTGTCCACAGGTATAAGATTGTATTTGAACTCCCTTGTCTTCAGAGCCAATATTCCTTCTGCTATACCACACTGCGTAGTCTATTGGGAATGATGTGACATATAAATAGGACACGTGTAATACTAGGAAGAAAATGAAAAAGGCAAAGGAGAGAGAACCAAACAAAGCTTTCTAGGAAAATTTGAGAAGGGAGAAGTCGCTGTTAGCTGGGATGAGGATTCAATTCCGGGAAAGTTTCATGGAGGAGGTGGCATCTGAGGTGGGTCTTGGAGGTAGAGAAGGGTTTTAACAGAGAGGAATAAGAAGAGAATGTGTTCCAGTAATGGAGGATGACTTGAGTGAATGAACAGAGGCAAGAAAAGGTAGTTCTTATGGAGGACTAGCCAGTTGCCTTGTCTGGCTAGAATGCAGAGTGATCAAAGGGGAGAATTCTGTTAAATAATGCTATACAGATCACTTGAAGACAGCTTAGAGAAGGCTTGGAAGGTCAGGCTGAGGAGCTGGCATTTTATCTATCCTCTGACAATGGAGAGCCATAAATGGTTTTGTAACAGGGGCATGACATGGTCAGGTCTGTGTCTTGGGATTATTTTGGTAGTAGTGTGAAGAATGAATTGGAGGAAGAAGATCACTGGAGTCAGGGAGGCTCTCATCAATAGTCCAAATGAGGGGGGCAATAAAGGCTTGAACTAAGATGGTGGCAATGCAAGTTAAGAGGAAGGGATGCATATGAAAGAGATTGTGAAGAGATCCTCCACAGAACAGCCTTATCTAATTCTAAAACACCAAAGAGAAATGTCCAAGGGCTCCAGCCACTGTTATTCCCTTACATCAGAGAGGGGGGAAAACCCCTGCACCACTGTGCAAATATTTGATTTCCTTTTGCCTAAAACTTACCTGGGAATCATAGAATCTAAGAGTAGAAAGGAACTAGAGACTTTTTAGTTCAATCCCCACCTCATGCAGCCACCACTACCCCCCACCTCCACCCCTCACTCTGCAATATCATTGACAAGGAGCAGTCATCAGCCTCAGTGTAAACACCTTTTCTAGATCCCATTCTGGTTTTGGACAGCTCTCATTTTTAGAGCTCCTCCCTGTGATTTCCACTTACAGATCTGAGTTCTTCTCTCTAGAGCAGGAGTCCTTAACCTGGGGCCTGAGATCTTTAAATCATACACACTTATATATAGATGTGCATATATATACGTGTGTTCCATATATATACATACACACATATACACGCACACAAGTGTCTTTGAATATAATTATCTTCCTTTGTATTCTGAATTTTATTTTAGGTATTTAAAACTATTCTGGGGAGGGGATCATAGATTTCAGAAGACTATCAAAGAAGTGTATGACATAGACTAGATAAAGAATGCCTTCTCAATCATTTTTCCCTCTCATAGTCCAGGATTCTTTGCTATGAGAAATCTGACCATTTAAAGTTGACTTTGCTACTGGAGAAAGAGAGTCAGGAGATTTGTACATCCATGTACATACAAATGTACATACATTTGTACATACAGTAAGAACAGTCATTTTTGTTGAATTCTATGTGAGTTCCAAGTCAAATATATTTTGAGGTCAGTATGTTCCCTATCAGCCTCTCACAACCATTGATTGTATGATTTTGGCCAGGTCACTTCTTTACTCATCTGGCTAGGCAACTTTCTCAGACTCAAAGTGAGAGAGAAGGTATTGACTTACATTTGAAGATGGAGCTTTCTTCACCTGGGAGTTCCTTATACCAGTGAAATCACAGGTGCAGTCCCCATCCCTACCCTGACCACTGGGGTATGTGTAACAATTAAGTTTTGCTTTCATTTTTTTTTTTGTTGAATAAGTAAAACTTATATCACACACAATTATTTATCAATTTTATTTCATCTGAAAGTAATGTAATATCCAAAATTTCATGACAGCTAAGACCCACTGCCCTAGAGAATCACTGTTCTACAGGACACTCTTTCAGATAAGTAAAGATAGTGAGCATGCCTTCCCTCACTTCTCACTTATCCAGGTTAAACATAACTAGACAATAACAATAATAGTATTTATATAGTGCTTTAAGGTTAGCAAACTGCTTCATATATGTGGTCTCATTTTATTTCATTATTCTCTCAACAATCTAATGATGTAAGTGCTGGTATCATCCCTATTTTACAGTTCAAGGAACTGAGGTATACGGCATAATTTTATATCCACAGACTATTCTGGTTGCTTTCCTTTGAATGTGTCATGAAGAATTTATAGCTGAAAAGGGTTTTAGAGACTAACATAACCTCCACATTTTTTCTCCACTACAAAATTGAAGCCCAGAGAGGCTTACATGGCTTGTTCCAAGGTCTCAAAGCTAATGAGAGGCAGACAAGAGATTGGGACTCTGACCTGGTATAGTAAACCACTTTTTTAAAAGCTATGTTGGGAACTAGAGGAGAATCCAAGGAAGGATAGGGACCACTGCTTGGGATGAATGGAATGATGATTAAAGATAACTGAGGGAAGGCTGAAATACTTAACACTTCTTTTGTCCTCATTTTTACTTCTAAGGAGGATGATTGTTTTGCCTGAGAAGACTAGACTGAAAATGATTAGCAAGTAGTCAAAAGCCAAGACACATGAGGAGATGGGCAGACAGCACTTATCTGCCCTCAATTAGTTCAAATCATTAGACCCAGCTGAATGATCTCTCAGGACACCAAAAGTAATGACAGGTGAAAGCTGAGACATTGTCTGAAACATTCTGGAGAACAGGACAACGCCTAAGGAGTAGAGAAGAGCAGATTTGTTCCAACTTTCAAAAAAAGGAAAGGAGGTAGAATCTGGAAACTCAAGGCCTTTGAGCTTGATTTAAATTTCTGGTAAAGGTTTAGAAGATGTTTTAAGATTATGAACAGTTAGAAAGGGAAGCAGTGGTCATTAAAAGACATCATGGGTTCATCAAGAATAGATCATGCCAGACCAATCCAGTTTCCACTTTCTGAAAGGATAAGAAATGTCTTGTACTAGGGGTGGCTAGGTGGCGCAGTGAGTAAGAGTGCCAGCCCTGAAGTCGGGATGACCCGGAATCAGTCCTGGCCTCAGAAAATGAGCACCCACACATAAGTAATGACTGGCTGTGTAGCCAGCAAGTTACTTAACCCCAATTGCTTAAAAAAAAAGTCTTGTACTGGATTAAGAGTGAATCTGAGAGTCAGAAAAGACCTGGGTTTAAGTCCTATGTCTGATATGTAGTGGATTTGAAATCCTGGGTGAGTTACTTAAATCTCTGTTTGTCCTTTAGCAATTTTCTAAGACAAGGTTCTTAACCTAGGGGAAGGGAGGTATCTATGAATTTTAAAATATATATCTATATAGCTGTACATATATAGATATAGATATATCTATCTATACGTATGTATTTTGACACTTGTATTTCAATGTAATCGGTTTCCTTTGTAATTCTATGTATTTGATTTAATCCATTCAAAAAATCCCGAGAAGGGTTCCATAGGTTTCACTAGATTGCCACAGGGGTCCATGATATACACAAAGGTTGAGAATCCCTACTCTAAGTATATCAGTTGTAGAGGACATGCTCATCTTCACTGTGGCAGAGGAAATTCCCCACAAGATCAGGGGAATGTTGGAGACATGGATTTAGATTTCAGCTAAGCATTTGAAGAAATCTCTTATTGGTAGACAAGATCAAAAGATATGGGCTAGAAGATAGTACAGGTGGGTAGATTCAGAATTGGTTGTGAGACTAGATGTAAGGAATAGTCAGTAATGGGCTGATGCTCAGTAACAGGGAAAGCTATACTGGAATATTCCAGCAATCTATCCTTAGCCCTGTGCTAGCTAAGGCTTTTATTGATGTCTCAGACAAAGGGCACAGATAATGTATTTGCCAAATTTGTAGATGAGGTAAAGTTTAGAGGGATAGTTAATATATCAAATAACAGAGTAGGGGTAGGGAACCTGCAGCCTTGAGGCCACGTGAAGTTTGGATTTGGTCGAAGGGCCACACTTGAGGACCTAGAGGACCACATGTAGCCTCAAGGCTGCAGGTTCCCCATGCCTGGCATAGCTGGCCCAAAAAAGATCCTGACAGGTTAAAAACAATATACTAAGTCTAATTAAAATAAAACTTAATAGAAAGAAATGGGAAGTTTTATACTCGTGTGCCAAAAAATCAACTTTAAAAATACAGTGTGGGAAATTCATGGCTAGACAAGAATCTGTATGAGAAAAGATCTGGGGGGGCAGTTTAGTGGACTGTCAACAATATGACTTGGAAGCAAAAAAAAAAATTCAAGCTAATACTAATAGACTATCCTTAGAGAAGCATAGTTTCATTGTGTACCCTCTGCTGTGTCCATGTCAAGGATGCATCTGGAGTAAAGCATCTAGTTCTGGGCCTATATTTGTGGGAAGATGGAGACAAGCTAGTGTGTGTCCAGGAGAGGGTGACTAGGTAGTATGGTGAGCAAACTAGAGAACATGCCCTATGGAGGTAGGTGGCAGGAAATGAAGGAGGAAGCATCTCAGCAGGCCTTTGAAGGAGACCATTGTATTGCTTAGGGAAGAGAAAACTCAGGGATGGACAGAATGGCACCCTGAAGATCTTTGAAGGGTTGGCATGGGGAAGAAGGCCTAGATTTGTTTGGTTTGGTGCTACAGAGTCAAACTAGTGTTGGGAGGAAGCTGAAAGAGGTCTAACCAATCCTAACTATGAGAGCTGTCCAAAAGTGGAATAAACTGAAGTTAGTAGGCTTCCCATTGCTGGAGGTATTCAAGTACATTCAGTAGAACTACCTTTTGTGGGTATTTTAGAAAGAATTCAGGCACTAGAAGGCCTAGAGTACCTTGCTAAGTACTAGATGCACCTACTGGAGTAGGTGTTGGATTTGGAGTGACAGGTCTACCAACTACTTAATACTCTTGTGACCTTGGGTAAATCATTTAATTTCCCTGGGCCTCAGTCTCCTGATCTATAAAATGAATGGGTAACATCAAGATGACCCCCAAGTCCCCTTACTTGTCTAAATCTATGCTTCTCTTATCTCTTCCTGAGATTAGATTCTGTGATACTAATTCTCTTGACCCCCCCCCCCCCCAAACTCAGAGGTCTTTCCATTACACCATCTTAAAATGTGGCACCAAAGAGCTAGGCTTTACTCCAGATGTGATCTGACTAGTGCAGAGGACAGTGGGACAGTTCTTCCTCTTGAGGGACTTTCTGGTGTCTTTCTTAGGCCCTCAAGGGATGGGAAAGATTAGAACCTTAACAGCATCTCTTTTCTGCCCTCCCTACAGCCCGCCCTGAAGATGTCGGCACCAGCCTCTACTTTGTGAATGACTCCTTGCAGCAGGTGACCTTCTCCAGTTCCGTGGGGGTCGTGGTGCCCTGCCCGGCCACAGGCTCCCCCAGCGCTGTCCTCCGATGGTATCTCGCCACAGGCGATGACATCTATGATGTGCCACACATCCGGCATGTCCATGCCAATGGGACGCTGCAACTCTACCCCTTTTCGCCCTCTGCCTTCAATAGCTTTATCCACGACAATGATTACTTCTGTACCGCAGAAAATGCTGCGGGGAAAATCCGGAGTCCCAACATCCGGGTCAAAGCAGGTAAGGGAAGAACAAGGTTAGGGGTGGGGAAGGAGACGGGTGAATCTAGAGGTGGAAGGAACCTAGTGTTCATCTAGTCCAGCCACTTCTCTTTGTAGACGAAAAAGCAGGGGCCCAAGGCAGTCAAGTAAGTGGTCTAAGCTCACACAACTAGTAGGTGCCAGAATCAGAATTTGCATCCAAGGTCTAGAATTTAAACCCATCATACAGTCAATAAGCACATTCCTGCTTCCTCTCCGCTAGACTAAATTCTGAAAATTAGGGTGAGGAACAATACTAAATACTAAATTTCTTTTTAAAGATGATTTAATTTAAAAATAAAGTTAATTTTTATTGATATGTTTTTACATTACTCAAATTTTCCTCTATAATCTTTCCCATGCCTCTCCCAGAGAGCCATGCCATATTACAAAGGATATTTGTTTAAAAAAAAAAAGCAGAGAAGACAAAAACCACAGGCAAAACCAATAGATATATGGGAGAGGGAATCTGAAAAAACATATGACGTTCCACATGCATAGACTACCACCTCTGCAAAGGGATGGGAAGAGGTATCCTATCATGTCCATTTTTCAGAGCCATCTCTATTCCCTGTGATTTTACAGCATTTTCTTTTAGCAGTAGTAGACTTACAAAGTCATGTGTGTTGTTGTTTAGAAATATTCCAAGAAAAATCACAAATGTAGGGGTTCTTGACCTTTGATTGGGGGTGACTTTTCTTTTAAATATCCTCTGGGAAGGGAGATAAGATATGAGACAGAACTTCCAGATGGGACAGCTTGTTTAGACATTGGGGCAGATGCTTGAAATGGAACGTGGAGTCTTTATATCTGGAGGTTTCTTTAAGATTCTCATCTCTGAACTGGGTTAGCAAATCCTGCTGTAAAGATTTTGTCCCTTGGTTCATGTTCAAGAGTCTGTCCCCATACACCAGAGTCTGCTACACCATTTTTTTAGTAATAAGGGGCAGGAAAGGGAACACCTGTTTGAGTTTAATCAGATAACAATGGTGTTTGTTGGGTAACTAGGGGATGGCATGCCCCGTGCTCTCTATCAGGAGGCAGAATCCTACTGCAGTGGTTAGTAAGCAAGAGAGAATTGAATCAAGGCTGTATCTACAACAGGATGAGAATTTGGGTCAAGGGAATACAGCCAAAGACCTGCAACCCCCTGTTACTAATGATAGACTTGAAATGGTCCTTTGAAAGGAAGAAGGCTTGTAGCATTAATAATAATAAAGCCTCCCTGGATAATTTGCCACAACCCACAAAGAGAACCATCTCTTTTCCTAAATCTCTCCCTATGTTGAGCCCCCGTCCAGTAGAACAAGGTCCATTTGAGAGAGATAGTGGATTTTGCTGCTTAAAGTGATATATTTTTGATCCCTAGGCAAATAGGGCTTAGGAGTCTAGTAACACACGCCATTGGTTTGAGGCTAGGGCACCTGTTTGTGGCACTTACTCTGGGAGTAAGTGGGAAGGGAGTCTAAGAATACCCTTTCTGACTAACTCTCTAGACAGATGTTTTGTGCTCTTGGTTGGAAACTGATCCCAGACCTGGAAAGCCAGACCTTAAGATTGGGTACTAGGTCCAGCCCTTCATAGTTTGTGTGATCAAGTCTATCTCTCTGTGGACTGCTCCTCTCTCCCCATCTCTCTGGTAGGAGAGCCCTCTCTTCCTGTACAGTACTGGGGGGGGGTGGGAATGACAATGAAAATGTCTCTGAGAGAGCATCAAAACATATTGTGGTACCCTAGAATGGAGCATCCTTCACTCTGTCCTTCTCCATAGCATTCATACTGCAAAAAAGGGAAGATTTGTGAGAGGAGGAGGGAGCAAGGCTGAAAAATATTCACAGCCAATTATGTGACTCTTGATGAGGACAGAGGGGCTGCAGGTGCACAGTGAGGGGACCCTAAGGTTGCCTTGGCAACCATGAAAGAGGGTGGGGGAGGGGAATTGGCCCAGGTGCCTCCCAATGGGCAAAGGAGGGAGACAGAGGACTTGGGAACCTTTAGATCAGCCTAAGAGAGTAAAAGCTGGACTGTTCCAAGGAATGAGTTTGGGAAGGATGGACTATTTATAAAAAATTAAGGACTGGAGACAGGAATGCCACCTGCCTAGGCCACCAGGAGGAGCTCTGCCATCTAGGGAAAGGGCCAGAGGGAGGGCTCTGGCATGTGACAGTCTTATAGTATCATAATAATTGATATTTACACATAAAGTTTGTAAAATGCTTTCCAGTGGGGTTAGGTAGCACAAGTATTGATAGCTCCATTTTACAGATGAGGAAACTCAGGTTTGGGAGATGAATGACTTTCCTAGGACCACTTCTGCATTTCCGAGCCAGGATTCGAACCCAAGCACTCCTAACTTTGGGTCCAGCCCTGTTTTAATTGCATCACAAAAGGATCAGCTGTACCCCATTAGGGTCGTCACCCAGAACCCTGGTGACCTGAGGAGCTGAGGAGGGGAGTAGCCTCAGCCAGAAGGTTGTAGGGTGGTGAGGGAAGCAGAAGGAGACTTTCTCTGTGGTTGGATGATAGGACGTGGCTCTGAAGGATTGGGACCAGGGGAAACGGACAGAGGCAGAGCTTAGCGGGAAGGGGTTTTTTCTAAGGGAGAATCTTGGAACACATCCCCTAAATAGAATGGAAACCTGGAAGAGTATAGAGAATTAAGTGTCCCCTGTATCCGTCTAGCTTTCTTGTTATTACCACTTAGAGACGTCTGTTGTGTTTGGTGCTGAATGCAATTAAATTAAAGAATGTACTCCTCCTACCCTTGAGGAACATGTAGTCTAGGACACAAGGCAGATGGGGAGAAAGCTATTTTCTTCCTCAAATGCAAAATCATAACACCTTGAATTTCTGCAGAGCTTTAAGTTTCACAAAGAGCTTTCTTTACAACAACCCTAGGAAGTAGAGAGTGCAAGTATTATTACATTTTACATGAATACATTTAAAAAAAACTCCAAGCATTTTATTTTTATTTGGGGGGAGAGAGGGGAAGGCAAGGCAATTAGAGTTAAGTGACTTGCCCAAGGTCACACAGCTAGTAAGCATCAAATGTCTGAGGCTGGATTTGAACTCAGGGCCTTCTGATTCCAGGGCTGGTTGTCTATTCACTGCATCACCTAGTTGCCCCATGAATACATTTTTAAAGATAGGAATAGGGACTGGACCCATCATTTCCCTGATATAAGGATCTCCTAAATAAGGGAACCCTGTCTACCAATGCAAGTTGGCACTTTCTTTTCAAGTTCTTTTTTTTTTTTTTTGCTTTTTTTGGGAGTGCAATTGGGGTTAAGTGACTTGCCCAAGGTCACATGGCTAGTTTTTGTGTTAAGTGTCTGAGGCCAGATTTGAACTCATGTTCTCCTTTACTCCAGGGCCGGTGCTCTACTCACTGCTCCACCTAGCCACCCCATTCTTTTCAATTTATAATCTTAAAAAGTTACCCAGAAAGCTGAGAGTAGGTGACTTGGCCAGAGGCACACAGCCAGGAAATATAGAGATTTGAATCCTGGCTTTGAGATAATCACCCACACCTTGCAAATAGTTTTACATTTTATGAATGAAGGAACTAAGGCTCAGAGGGGACCCCAGATTCTTAGCGTTACAAGGGTTCTCAGAGATCATCTTCTGCATCCTCTGGTGAAACAACTTGTCCATAGTCACCAGAGTCCCCTGACTCTAAGCCCACCTCCAGCGTCAGGAGATCTCATTGCCTTTCTGCTTTTCCCTCACTTCATCTTGGAGAAAATCACCAAGTTTACAGGTGTTGCTGATCTTTAGTATATTGAGGGGGCAGGGTCCTTTCTTTGATTAATTCCCTAATGGATTCCCTATTTTACTCTCCACAGAAACTATTCAAGACTTTCTATTTTCTCTTCAAAGTCTTCATGCCTTTCTCCTTCCTCCTTCTCTCTCAACTGAGGACCTTTCTTCAAAAAATACTGGGTGGGAAAAGGCTATTCAACACCAGCTTCCTCCCCTCCTATTCTCTTCATCTCAATTCCCCTGACATTATCCCCTACTCTCTCTTGCTGCCCCTAGTCTCTGACAAAGAGATGGCCCTTCTCCTTGCTAAGACCAACCTACTTACAGGTGCATGTGACCCCATCCCCTCTCATCTTCTCTAGCATCTGGCACCCCCCGTCATCCTTCCTTGCTCTCAAACCTTTGATTTTACCCATCAAACCTTTCCTGCTGCTTTCAAGAACTTGCCCAAGTCTCCCCATCCTTAAAAAAGCCCTCATTAGATCCTATCACCCTCTCAAACTATCATTCTATATCTCTCCCTCCTTTTCTCTGTCACACTTGAAAAAGCTGTCAATACTTTCTGCCTTCACTTCCTCTTCTCTCACCACTTCTCCACCATTTATAGTCTGAATTCAACTGAAAGCGCCCCCTCCAAAGTTACCAACCATCTCTTATTTGCCAGATTTGATGGTAGTTTTTGTTTTATCCTTGACCTCTCTGCTGCATTTAACATTATTGGCCCCCTTCTCCTTTTGAATGCTCTCTTCTCTCTTGATTTTTGTGACATAATTTTATCCTGGTTGCCTTCTATCAGCTGGTCACTCCTCAGTTTCCTTTGCTGGTTCATTATCCATATCATGCCCCCCAACTGTGGGTGTTCTCCAAGGTTCTATCCTGGGACATTTCTCTTCTCTCACTCCCTTTTTTCTCTCTTTATCTTTCTCTTCTTCTCTCCCACCCCCCACCTCATCAAATTGCACAGGTTTTTAAAATTATCACCTCTAAATTCAGTTGTTTAGTTGTTTTCAGTCACATCCGACTCTTTGTGACCCCATTTGGGGTTTTCTTGGCAAAGATACTACAGTGGTTTGTCATTTCCTTCTCCATCATTTTATAGATGAGGAAACTGAGGCAAACAGGATGAAGTGATTTGCCCAGGGTCACACAACTAGTAAATGTCTGAGGACAGATTTGAACTCAGGAAGAGTCTCTCCCCTGAGTCTCTCCTCAGTCTTTTATCTCCAGTTGCCTATTGGACACTTCCAAATGGATGTCCTGGAACCATCTTAATTCCATCATGTCTAAAACTGAACTTGTTATCTTTTCCACTAAACCAGAGGTGGGGAACCTGCAGCCTTGAGGTCACAAGTGGCCATTAGGTCTTTGGGTTTAGCGTTTTGACTGAGTCCAAGTTTGACAATCCTTTTATTAAGGGGACTTGTTCTGTGAAGTTTGTATTTCATCGAAGAACTGCACTTGAGGACCTAGAGGGCCACATGTGGTCTCAAAGCCACAGGTTCTCCACCCCTTCCCTAAACCCTCCCCTCTTCCAACCATCTCAGTCTCTGTTAAAAGCACCATCATCACCATTCTAGCATCTCCAGCCCACAATCACTGCATTGTCCTTGACTCCTCACTCTCTCTCAGCCCATGTACCTAATATCTCTCACATCTTAGCCCTTCTCTCTACTCACATGGCTACAAACTTAGTTAAGGTCCTCACTTCTAACCTCTTAATTAATTAATTAAGGCAACAGCCTCTTAATCTCTCTTTCTGCCTCAAGTCTCTCCCCATTCTAAGCCATCCTATACCTTGCTGCCAAAGTAATTTTCCTTAAGTACAGAGTTGACCGCATGACTCCTCTACTGAGCCAACTCTGGTGGCTTCCTACTGCCTCTAGGATCTAATATAAACTCCTCTATTTAGCTTCGAAAGCCCTATGCATCCAAGCCTCAATTTAATTTTCCAGCCCCAATGGACAGCACTCCCAACCCCACATTCTGTGGTCTAGCCATAGACTTATTTGTTCCCCTCACAGCATGTTTGGTCTCCCATCTCCTTATCTTTACACTGGTCTTCATCACTGCATAGAATGCACATCTTCCTCACCTTTGCCTCACGGGGCACTCTCCTTCTTTAAGATGGAGTTTATGCACCATCTTTTGCCTTAATAGACAGGTAGGTACCGCAGTGAATAGAGCACTAGACCTGGAGTCAGAAAGATCTGAGTTCAAATATGACTTCAGATACTTCCTAGCTGTGTGACTCTGGGCAAGTCATTTTATCTCTGTCAGCTCAGTTTCCTCATCTGTAAATTGGAAATAATAAGAGCATTTCCCTCCCAGGTTTATCGTGAGGACCAAATGAGATAATATTTGTAAAGCACTCAGCTCAATGTCTGGTACATAGTAGGTACTATATAAATACTAGCTCTTATCTCCTGATCCCTCCAACTAGTGACCTCCCCGAACTACTTGGGCCTTAATTACTTTGTATATATTTGTATTTATTCATTTTATATTTTTATTTGTACTTGTCTTTCTCATTAGAATGAAAGTTCCTTATGAGTAAGGATTGTTTCATTCCTTTACTTGTATTCCAAAATCTAACACAGTGTCTGGCATATAATTGGCACCTAACAAATACTTGTTGGTTGAGTGATTGGTTCTTAGAGGGGATACATCAGGAAGAAAGTGTTCCTGGTAGAGGACAGGCTGCCAGAAGAAGGTGGATGCCCATGGAGTGAGGGGGCAGTAGAGAAGTTGCTTAATGGTACTGGGGATAGATGGAGTGGGATGTGTGTATTACAGTAAGGGTCATAGCAAGAAGAAGGTTGGGAAGATGGAATGCATGCAAGGGATAAGGATGAGCTGAGGCAGTTGACTTTGGCCAAATCAGTTTCTCTGGGTCTCATTTTTTTTAAGCAAGCTTATTGGACTAGCTGGCTTTTAAGATACCATATTTCCAGATCTATGGTTTATGCTTTCTTTGGGGTCTTGCCATGCTGACTCTACTTTCTCTCCAATCTCCATTGCTGCAGTTTTCAGGGAACCCTACACCGTCAGGGTGGAGGATCAAAGGTCAATGCGTGGAAACGTGGCTGTCTTCAAGTGCCTCATCCCCTCTTCAGTGCAGGAATATGTTAGCGTTGTGTCCTGGGAGAAAGACACAGTCTCCATCATCCCAGGTAAGAGAGGAACTGAGGACCATGGAGGAATGGGGTTGGGGGTGGTGATGGTGGAGGGAGAGTGACCGATTATGGGTGATTGAGTTGGTTGGTGCCTGGAAAGAGGTCTTGTTTGCTCATGCTTTGTGAGTGATTTGGTGATGGTTTGATGATACTTTGGTAAAGTTTATCCTGAAATTGTCTTTGTACTCGTTTGGTGAGCTCTCTGTACATGAGAAATGGGTTGGCAAGAACTCTTGCCAGGCAGGCAAAGAGAAATGATTGGTTCCTCCATTGGAGTCTAGGGACAAAGCCAGAAAGATGGAGGGTAGACCTTGCTACCCTATGGAGCCAGGGTGCTCTCTCTGCTATTAGAATCATTGATGATCATGACCTTTGGGTAGAATCTTGGGTATGTTGTCATTTTCTGTGTGGGGGAGAAAATGCTTACAGTGGGGAAGTTTGTGGAACGCGCTTGTGGTGACCAGGGGTCTAGGGCTGTGTACCGGATGTTGAGAATTAGACTGTGTCTTCAGGATGTGAGCATGCATAGGTAATGCTTCCTTTCATTCATGATTGGCCAGAGACATCCTCAGAATCTCAGTGATTTTACTGTCATATACTCATGTTCATGGATACCATGTATGTATCAGACTTCCCATGATATAGTGGCACAGATCCAGGTCAACATATGATGAATGTGTAGTAGGGTTTTTAGGAAGCCATCAAGGGGAGACAGGTATCATTATCCACATGGTGGCTGACCTGGAATTCAGTGTTGGCAATCTTAAAATAGGAAAAACCCCAAACACTTCCACCACGGGCTCTACTTTTTTTCCCTGTTTCAAGTGCATTCCGATTCCTTGGCATGTTTCCAGGGGCCTAACTGAATATTTTCTTACTTTACTCTGGAGATGGAGGGAGAAATGACCCTTCTTGGGGTTCCAGGGAACTGTTTTAAATCCCAGGCCGGATTTACTGGGATGCTGAGGGAAGGAAGTTGTGAAGTTGTGACTCTATTGGTGTAAGGAGGGGAGCCACATTAAACACCAAATTTCATAGGGTGTAGAACTGGAAGGGGTCTTAAAAGTCATTTAGTCCAAGCAGTTCTATTTTATTCATTTATTTATTTTTAGTGTTTGATTTTTCCCCAGTTGACATGTAAAAACAATTTTTAACATTAATTTTTCAAACTTTGAGTTCCAAATTCTCTCCCTTCCTCTTTCCCCACCCTTCTAACTGAGAAGGCAAGCAATTCTATATAGGTTACACATATGTAGTCCTGCAAAACATATTTCCATATTAGTCATGTTGTGAAGGAAAACATGGACAAAAAACCCTCAAGAAAAATAGAGTAAAAGAAAAGTATATGTCAATCTGTATTCAGACACCATCAATTCTTTCTCTAGGGATGGACAGTATTTTTCATCCTAAGTCCTTCAGAATTGTCTTGGATCATTGTACTGTGGAGAATAGCTAAGTCATTCATAGCTGATCATCTTACAATATTGCTGTTACTTTGTACACAGTACACTTCACTTTGCATCAGTTCATGTAAGTCTTTCCAGGTTTTTCTGAGTGCATCCTGCTCATTACTTCTTATATCACAATAATATTCCAACACAATCACATACTGCAGTTTGTTCAGTCATTCCCCAATTGATGGGCATCCCATCAATTTCCAATTCTTTGCCACGGGAAAAGAGCTGCTATAAATATTTTTCTGCATATAGGTCCTTTTCTTTTTTGTTGTTTGTCTCTTTTTGGATACAGACCTAATAGTCTTATTGCTAGGTCAAAGGGTATGCATGGTTTTAAAGCCCTTTGGGCACAGTTCCAGATAAGCAGTTCCATTTTACAGACCAGTAGAATGACGCCCAAAGGGATAAAGTGAATTTTTTCAAAATCACAGAGATAGTAAACAACAGAGTGGGTTTTGAACCAGACCTTCTGACCCTCAATCGATGTTCTTGTCATGATACCAGATTTCTTCATGCCTTGTCCCTTGACTGTGTCAATGCATTGAACCTCTTCATAGGAAGATGTGTAAAAGAGCCTTGCAAATGTTCACCAGGCCTCTGACAATAATTTAATCAAGCAGATATCTGAATGGCCCCTAAAGCAGCAGCTTGGTAAAGCAGTTGGAGAGCTGGCCTCAAAGCTACAAAGACCTTGGACACTAACTGGTTATGTGACAGTGGGCAAATCACTGATCCTCTCAGCGCTCTAGGCCCCTCTCTGAGACAAAAAATTGTAGAGAAGGCTCTGATGTGCATCAGTAGATGAAGTTTTCTCATCTGGGAGTTCCCTATACTAATGAAATCTAGTTCCTGATCCTTGAATGGTGACTAGTGGCTGGTAGTCACCAAACCAGATTTTGGATGCATTAGGGCCTACATGTGTTTGAGTGTTGAAGGCTGTGAGATGGGCAAGATTTCTGAAGGTACTAAATGCCAGCAAAGAAAATTTTGAACTTTATTCAGTAGGCAAGAAGGAACCAGTAAAGCAAATGAGTGACATGACTAGATATTGTTATTGTTCAGCTATTTCAGTCATGTCCGACTCTCTGTGACCCAATTTGGGTTTTTTTTGGCAGAGATACTGGAGTGGTTTGGCAGAGATACTGTTTCCTTTTCCAGCTCTTTGAACAGATGAGGAAACTGAGCAAGGTTAAGTGACTTGCCCAGGGTCACATTCCTAGTAAGTGTCTGAGGCCAGATTTTTCCTGACTCCAGGCCGGGCACTGTATCTACCGTGCCACCTAGCTGCCCCATGACTAGATGTATGTTTGAGTAAAATTAATTTGACAGATGTTTGAAGGGTGGATTAAAAGGAAGACAGCTGACCTATTGGTAAACTATTCCAATACTCCTGGCCAAAGATAATGAAGACCTTTTCTAGGTTGTTATCAATAGGAATAGAGAGGAGGTACAAGGTGGAGGGGGTGGGATGGACACAAGGGACCATGGCAGGGATAGTTGCCAAATCAGGATGTACTAACTGATTGGATATGAAAGAAAAAAGAGAAGGAAGGGTCAAGAGAAACTCAATGGCTTCTGGGTAGAGAATGAATAGCTCAAGCAAAATTATATAGATTAAAAGAGCATGATGTGTGTGCAGGATGGGAGAGAAACCTGACCCAAGCAAAGACGGTGTGTTAGGAAGGACTGAGAGTGAAGGCTGGATACGTTGGAGAGATCTAGTGAGGGAGGGCCTTGAATGCCAGAACAATTTGAAATCTGTTTGTGGATGGGAAGCCAAAGTCAGTGCTCTCTCTCTGGCTCTCACATCCGGTCATCTCTTACTTATGCTGATTCTACCTCTGAAACTCTTCTTATATCTGTCCCCTCCTTTTCGTTCCCACTGTCATCACCGTGGTTCAGGCTCTCATTATCTCTAGCCTGGACTACAGCAAAAGCCTCAATTGTTCAATGCTTTCCCTACCTCCATTCCATCCTACACACTCCTGCCGGATTAATTTTCCTCCAGCACAGATCTGTTCAAGTCCTGTTTCCTTGTTTTCCTCAAACCCCCTACTAAAAACAACAACAAAAGCCACAAACAGAAAAAGCAAAAACACTAGCTTCTGTGCTTCCCGTGGTTTACAAGATATCAGTGCCTTAGCTTGTTATTCAAGGGTCTCAACGGTTGGATTCCATCCTACTTTTCCAGCTAGCCTCAGTTTACCTGAACTCCTCTTCACCTCAATTTTGTCCTTTCCTGCCTCCAGCCTTTTGTTCCAGCTCCATGCCATCCCCAAGCCTGGTTGCTCTCCCTCCTGCACACACCCATCTTTGCCTGTTGAAATACTTCCTAATCTCTAATTAAGGCCCATCCCAGGTGGCACCTCCCCCAGTCAGCCTCCTCTCATCCTCCAGCAGAAAGCAATCCCATGCTTTCTGCAAGCTCATGCAAGCAAGGAAGGAAGGACTGATTTATTCAGTGGCTCCCATGTGACAGGTACTGTGCTGAGCCCTTTAAAGATGTCTCAGTTGATCCTCACAATAACTTTGGGACACAGGTGCTTTTATTCTGATTTTACAGTTGAGGTTAAATGACTTGCCCAAGGTTGCACAATTAGTAAGTGTCTGAGGTGAGATGGGAACTCAGGTCTTCCTGTCTCTAGACCATGCACTCTATACATTGTACCATCTAGCTGCCCATATAGACTTAATGTATTTCAATTTTTATAGCAGATATTTGTGCACTGCCTTCTCTTCCCTGTTTGATTCTAATCTCTTTGAGGGCAAGATTGTGTCTTATTTATCTCTGTATTTACCATAGAACCCAACACTGTTTGGTGTGTATGGTTATTATTACTACTACTACTACTATTATTAAAAGTTTAATAAATGCTTATTGGATCTTTAAGTCAAGCAAGATAATGCATTAGCATGTACTGGTGTGTAGGAAGAATGCATGGGAGTGAGCCTGAGGGTGTGGGCCTGTCTTTTAGACTTGCCTTCTCTTCCCAAAGATTTAGCCCTGGCTCCCCTGGCAGAGATGGCCAATGACTTGAAGGACCATTGTTGGATCCTATAAGCATAATTATTACTAATCTGGTTTTCTCAAAACCTGATTAAGTTTCTTTCCAGCCTTGGGCCTATATACTTAACACTAATCTGCATAACTATTTTAAACCTCTGTCTTAAAAAGACTACTTTGAGTTTTTAAGGATGGGGTTTCTCTCCCTCTCCCAGGCTCTGTCCCCTTATCCTTAGCCCAAAGTGCCTCTAGGAGTCTGACCCTTCTCTGATTGGCTTTTCAGTTTGGTGACTCCTCTCCCCAAGATCATGAAAGCTAACAAGTCCTGGAGGGCCACAGTTGAAATGGGCCTGTGAACTACAAAGAGGTAGAGATTCATTCCCCTCCCAAGGGATGAGAGGCCAGCATTCAGCACAAATGCCATACTATTTAATATTTAGGAAGCACACTGTTTATGGATTTATTTTTAATAGGATTTCATATAGGCCACACAATGTGCATGTGCATTGTGCATTAGTAGTTTCTCTTTTTTTTCTTTTTGAGGGGGAAAGGTAGGGCAATTGGGATTAAATGACTTGCCCAAGGTCACACAGCTAATAAGTGTCAAGTGGCTGAGGCCAAATTTGAACTCGGGTCCTCCTGACTCCAGGGCCAGTGCTCTATTCACCACACAACCTAACTAACCCCTAGCTTAGGGTTTTTTTTGATGGGGGAAGGCAAGGCAGTTGGGGTTAAGTGAGAGTAGAAGTGAATACATCCTCTTCCACTGTTGGGGAAACCAAATCCTCTTGATGAGAGTTGCCCTTGCCCAGCAATGGCCAAGGCCACAGAGGGGATTGACAGTCACCTTCCTTTTTCTTTCTGAGAAGAACAGCTGCCCCATTCTTTAGATTTGTTAGCTGGATTCAAACATTCCAGCAAAGCTCGATGACAGCTAGCAAAGGGAGGGATGCAGTGTCTTCCCCAAGATGCTGGTTTGTGCTTCCTGTGCCCTGCAGCTCAGGAGACCTTCCTCTTTGGGAAAATGGGCCCCTGAGCTGGCAGTACAGGCAGGAGTGCCTGTGGACTAGTGACTAGCACATCAGAGTCCTGCTCCCACAGGGATTTGAAAGGAATGAAAGGATTTTGCCACAAGTTAGCCGGAGATTGGGCCTTTACTCCCAGGTCAGGAAGTGCTGACTAGGGGTAGAGGAGGGGAGCCTGGGGGCTGGATACTGAGATAGCAGCAGCCACCCTGCTTCCTGGCTATTCTTCCCCAGCAGAGAGGAGAGCCCAGAGCCAGGAGTCATTTCTGTGAGCAGTGTGCCCCTCCAGCTTCCACTGCCTTGTTTCTCGTCTCCAATCCAGTCGAAGACAGGTTTTATTTTAAGATGTGATTTTAAAAGCACAAAGCCTTCAGGCTGACAGCTATTACCCTTTACTCCTGAGGGAGAGGAGGTAAAGGGGAGATGGGGGAGCTTGGTCTCCTGGTGGACTGCCTGGCTTTGGGCAGGGGAGATGGGAAAGAGAGAGAGAAAGAGAAAGAATAAAACAGAATTAAGGTCTCCAGTGAAGCTGAGATGTGGCTTAATTTCCCATCTGTATGATCACCATTACAATGTGTATTATTGGTTATAAAGATAAATTCAGTCGTGTTCCTAATAGCTTTTAATTTTCACCAGAACTGATTACATCGATGTGAGCCTCCTGGTGGGAAATCTCTTTGCTGGTTGAATGGCCATCCATGCCCCAGTGGGGTCTTTTGGCTAGTGTTCATTTGTTGGTCAGATATGCTTGATTTTTCCTCTGGAGATACACTGGAATAATACCCCTTATCTGTGTTTGTGGGCTTCTAGAGGTTAGGTGATTACTACCTTGTCTGAGTTTGGAGCACAGCTGGGGAATAGACAGAAAGGGAGAACCAAGATGGTGGCCATGGTGAGACTTGACCTGGAAGGTCTGATGCCTTCACTGGGTGATAAGGCAGAGGGAAGGATGGGAATGGGGAGGAGGGAAGGAGAACAGAACAGAAAACTTCACTTCAGGTATGGCCTCAGTGGGGCAGGATATAGTAGCATCTCCTTATTCTTAGCTTTTCTGTCTCTTAATGGAATCCTAAGGTCACATTAGGGCAGCTAAGTGGCACAGTGAACAGACTGCCAGATCTGGAGTGAGGAAAACCTGAGTTCAAATCTGGCTTCAGACACTTATTAGCTCTGTGACCCTGGGCAGGTCACTTCACCCTATTTGCCTCAGTTTCTTCATCTATGAAATGAGCTAAAAAAGGAAATAGCAAACCACTCCACTGTCTTTGCCAAGAAAACCTCAAATGGGGTCATGAAGGGTGGGACACAACTGAAATAAGTCAATGATAATAACAACGGTCACATTAATTTTCCCAGTTACTATACCACACTGTTGATACACTGTTGAACTTTAGGTTCACTGAGACACCCAGATCTTCTTCAGATGAACTGCTCTCTAGCATGTCTCTCCCATCTTGTGCTCTAAGGTCCCTTCCAGCTTCAAATTGAAATGATTTTTGAGTATCTATGATAAGTCAGGCACTGCAGGACCTATATAAGGAGATTGTGATCAGATACTTGCCTTAAGGGAGCTTATATTTGTGGACCATTGAGCTGCTGATCTTGAGCCAGTGTCATCCATTGTTAGAAGCTAAATGTTCCTGTGATGTTGGCATCAATAAAAGTGTGTGTTAATGGCTTCCATTTCTTTAATGCCATGTGAAACTGGACTTCTCTTAGCTGATTTTTAGTTCCTTGGCAATAAGAACTAAAATAACTGTCTCAAGATAAAACCCACCTTTGCTGATTGTCTAAAATGTGTTCCTATCCAACCTTGGAAGCTGCAGTGATGTTGTTTATAGGGATTTGGACCACATTAGGCTTTATGGGGGAAAGGGGAGAAATGTAAAAGAGGATACTCTTTTAAAATTTTTTTTTTAATTTTTTAAAAACAATTGGGGTTAAGTAACTTGCTAAAGGTTACACAGCCAGTCATTATTTATGTGTGGGTGTTCATTTTCTGAGGCCAGGACTGATCCCAGGTCATCCCGACTCTGGGGCCAGCGCTCTTACTCACTGCGCCACCTAGCCGCCCCAAGAGGATACTCTTAAATAGGAAGAGTTGGTAGAATTCTTTAATCAGCCTTGTCATTCTGGATCCTCAGTACTGATATTCTGGAGTTCTCCATGGCCAGATAATGAAGCAGTTTAGCACATGAAAGATGTGTGAGAGTCTTACAGGGCCATACTTTTCCTGTCCCAAGGAGGCTTCTCTTTTTTGAATATTTTGTGGTTGATTTTATTTCTTAAAACAACAGTCCAACAAAATGCAAGTTGATGTGGGTTTAGAAGGGGCATATGCCTTAAAAAGTGAACAAATCTAGTTATCAATGAATGAACCAAATAGTGACCTTGCTTGTTTTTTTTGCAAGAAGTTGATGGTACTTGGAGCCTTGGAAAGGGAGGTTGCTTCAATATCAAGCTGATTTTTCTCTGTAGTAAGCTAGAGAGTCATTGCCCCAAGCTAGGGCAACCTTCTGTGAAAGTGGTCTACGTTTACCCCTGGAGAAAGAAGGGGTTAAAGTGAGAGGAAGCAGCCTGCTTCTGCCCTGCAGTGTAACCATTCCTCTGGAGAGACTGCTGAAAGATAACAACCAACAGAAGTTCAATGTTTGACTATAGCAAGGATCTAGGGCTGCCTACAGACATTACTGTGAATGGAAACTTTTCATTATGTTTTATCAAGGTGTTTGTTGTTCACCTTTTTGGAAAGTGAAGCAACCTTTGGCAAAAGTAGGTCATTCTGTGTCTTAAGCATTTTAATAAAAAGTGGTTTTTTTTTAAAGCTTACAATTTAGCTGATAGAATGGAGTGGTGAGTGGCATGCATCATCAGAAAAATAATGATAATAAAATAATGCCCCAGTGTCCATTTGACCTTGGATATATCATATTTTCCCCTAACTTCCCAACATATTTACTCCCCCCCCATTTTTTCCTTTTATTTTTGAGGCAATCAGGGTTAAGTGACTTGCCCAGGGTCACACAGCAAGTAATTGTCTGAGGCTGAACTTGAACTCAAGCCCTGACTCTAAAGACTACACTTTTCAAATTATAGTTTGTTCATGTTAAAAATTAACTGGTATTACCACAACATTAACTAACTGAAGGGCAGCTAGGTGGCATAGTGGATATAGTGCCAGGTCTGGAGTCAGGAAGACCTGAATCCAAATCCAGCCTCATATACTTACCAGCTATATGATCCTAGACAAGTCACTTCCCCCTGCTTGCCTCAGTTTCCTCATCTGTAAAATGAGCTGGAGAAGGAAATGGCAAACCACTCCAGTATCTTTGCCATTAAAACCGCAAATGGTGTCACAAAGACACAGACATAACTGAAAATACCTGAACAACAACAAAACCAACTGATGATGGGAGAAGGGAGTCAGGAAACATGCAGGGTGGTAGGAAAAAGTTAGCTTAAAATGAGCATTTAGTCACAGATAAAACTGAAGTGTTAGAGCTGGAAGAGTCCTTTTAGATCATCTAATGCCAAGCCCCTTATTCTACAGAAAAGGAAACTGAGGCCCATAGAAGTAGACCCCAATAGCATTTTGTCAATACTACTCTTGGTGGAATTATCTTGAATGATCTTGCCCCTGTTCTTTCCCAGTCCTTGGAAGTCCCACACACAGGCCATCTCCTGCAATAAGCCTTCACTGCTTTCTATAGCCTGGAGAGATTCCTCCCTTTTTGGGAACTCCAATAGGTCTATTTTTTTCTCTAATGATTTGTCTACATAACATCTACTGAGTTAGGCTGTGAGCTTTTTGGGGGCAGGAACTGTGTTTTATTTATCCATATACCTCTCTCAGGGTCTATCTATATTAGGCACTCAGGAAATATTTGATTAGTGAATGAAATTAAGTAAACTATACAAGCTTCCATAGCATGTTAATGACAGACAGGTACAAGAACCTTGGTCTCCTGATAGGCAATCTGAAGCTTGAACCAGGCTGAACTGACTGGATATAAAATTAATTGGATGAGCTGGGCTGTTTTAGTGGAAAGAGCACTGGACTAAGGACCTAAAGGCCTGGGTTCTAGTCCTGGGCATGCCACTGACTAGATGTATGGTCTTGGACGAATCACTTTTCTCAGTTTCCTCATCACTGAAAGGAGGAGATTGGATTAGTTGACCTCTAAGACTCCTCATACTCCTAACAGTTGGTTTCAAATTCTAAGACAAATTACTTGAGAACTTCAGGGGGCTTCTGATGAATGGGAATGATGTGGGGTACTGACCTGAATTGGCAGAAGGGGTTTTCTCACCTGGAGTTACCTATGTACATAAAATCATATTTGTAAAAAAGAAAAATAAAAAATTAGAAACTTAACATTGAATATCAATACAACCAATTCTACTTGCTCAATAACTATTTATACAAGGCATAAGGTCTCTAAACTTTATCATTTCTCCCTTTAAGTTGCCCATCTGGATTCCTTGTTTATTCATGCATCCTGATTCTCTCTCATTTTTTCTTGTAGTCAGGGGGCTCTCTATTCTTCTGGCTCTGCTTTCTTCTTCTATTTGTATTATTTCATAAAAGTATCAAAATATGCTCTGGCCACTGCTAAATGTAAGTCCTGGGGACTAGAGGAGGGAGGCAGAAGGCAAATACTGAGCAGAGGGATTTGGGGTATGAAGTACAGAATGATCTCCTTTTCAATATGAATGTGCCCCATCCCCACTCCCTGCCCTTTGACATTTTTTATTTCTTTGAGTCCGGGTCTTCCTATCTTACCCAACCTGGAAATACAGGGTCTATTCCTGGGTCCAATGCCACCACTGATCAGTACAGGAACCTTAACCTGTTCCATTTCAGACCTTACCTGGTTTGCTCCTCCTGGGACAACTTGATGGTCCTCACTTCAGGGGACTCACTGTATTGATACCAGCCTTAATTTTGAAACCTGATCAGCTTAGAACTTCCAAGCCAGGGGCAGCTAGGTGGTTCAGTGAATAGAACACTGTCCCTGGAGTCAGGAGGACCCGAGTTCAAATCCGGCCTCAGACACTTACTAGCTGTGTGACCTTGGGCAAGTCACTTAACCCCAATTGCCCTGCCTTCCCCCCTTCCAAAAAAAAGAACTCCCAAGTCAACCTCAGCCTCCCCAGTAGCTAGAATTGCAGGTGTGTACCACCATGCCTTCCCCTCCCTCATTATTACATCACATTTTATTTTTAATGTATTTTTATATATTTATTTGTGCTATTTATATAATAAACATTCTATCTCTCTCCAGTAGAATGTAAGCTCCATGAGGGCACGCACTATAATTTTCATTTCTATTACTTGGTATGTGTCAGTGCCTCTTTAATGGAAGTGAATTTGCTTTCTGAGGAATTGTAAAGAATCAGTGGGGCAGATGTTGATGAGATATTGTATCCTAAGGCAGTGAAAGGAACTGCGGGTTAGGAATCAGGAAACCTGGATGGGAAGCCCAGCTCTGCCCAGCTCTCTATGCAACCTTGGATGAGAGTCTTCGATTTTCTGAAAATCAGTTCCCTCATCTGTAAAATGTGATGGAAATATGATGGGAAGAATCTTGGATTTGGAACTACAGGACCTGGGTCTGAATCCTCGAGCTGCTGTTACTCACCTGTGTGACTTCTCTGGCCTCAGTTTCCTTCTTTTATAAAACAAGAGGGTTAGAGCCAATGATTGCTAAAATCCCTTCCAGCTCTAATCTAATCAGTGAATCCATGTGTATCTGAATTGCTCAGCACCCCCCACCAGTGGTAGCTTCCCTGGGGCCTGCATACTTGAAGTATGTCACTGGCTGAGACAATCATGAAGAGGAGAACATTTGGTTTGGCTCCATTCTACATGGCAGGGAAAGGGGTGGGCCCTGCTTATCCACTCAGAGAATGGAAAGAATCCTCTAATGCTGTTAAATATTCTAACTGCTCCTCATCCCCAAACAAAATGGGTTAGTGAAAGATGGCAATGAAGACAAAATAAAATAAAGAAGAATACAGATTTCTCTTTCTCTTCTTCCTCTCCCTACTGCCTTCCTCCTCTCCATCTCCCTATCGCTTTCTCCCTTTCTATCTTCTTTCTCTTCCTTACCCTCTCTCTTCCCCTTCTTTCCTTTTTCCTTTCCTCCATCTCTCTTCCTTTCCCCCATCTTCTTTTCTGCAACTCTTCCCCTCAGTCTTTCTTCTGCCTTCTCTTTTCCTTGTCCTATCTCTCCCTGGATTCTTCTTTCTTTCAAGTTTTTTTTCCCTCTACTCTTCTCCTGTTTTCCTCTGCCTTTTCTCTCTAAATCTCCTTTTCTCTTTCCTGTCTCCTTCTGGTTCTTCTCTCTCACTCTTCTCCCTCCCTCCCCCTCTCTTTTTCTCTCTCCCCCTCTCCCCTTTTTTCTTCTTCCTTCTGCTTCTTTTCCCCCCTCCTCTTCCTCTCTCTCCTCTTCCCTCTGCCTTTCTCTCTTTCTCCTCTTTATCAGTTTTCTCTTCCCTTTCAGTCTTCCTTTCCCCTTTCTTTCTCTCTTATCTCCCTTTCTTGCCTCTCTTTCTCCTCCTCCCTTCTTTTTCTGTGTCTTCTCTCTCTCTCTCTCTCTTTCTTCCCTCAACCTCTTTTCTCTCCTTCTATCACTACCTCTCTCCTTTTCTACTGCCCCACACCCCCAAACAAAATGGATTAGGGAGAGATGGCAATGAAGATAAAATAAAGAGGAATGCAGATTTTGCTTTCTCTTCTTCTTCATTCTTTTTCTCCATATCTCTCTCTCCTTCTCTCTCTCTCTCTCTCTCTCTCTCTCTCTCTCTCTCTCTCTCCCTCTCTCTCCCTTTCCCTCCCTCCCCCTCTCCCCCTCTCCCCCCTCCTTCTCTTCCCCCATCCCTCCCTCCTTCTCTCTCTCCCTCTGATTTTAGACAGCATGAATGGAGCTTATGAGGTGAGGAGATGGAATGTTCGGCATCAGCTCATTAGAATCCCTTCCAATAACCAAGCAGGCAGAAGCCCTTTGCTGGAGGCCCCCATTCTGTCGGTCCTAGAGTCTTGAGCTGCTCACTTTCAGCCATGCGGAAATGCCTCATTTTCACCAGGTGCCTCTCCCTGCGTGTTCATGTGTTGTGTTTTGCTTCACCATTTAGTTCATGGCAGACACTGAATTTCCAGAGCACCCACTGGGTGATTTTCAACAGAGATTTGAAACAATTGCCGGCTTTGTGCTGGGATCTGGTCACTGCCGCAGTGGACACAGAAGAAACAACGTTGTTTGCTTAAGTTGGCAATAGTGTAAGTTACCCTGAAATCAAAGATAAATTCTTTATAGAAGGTTATTCTACACATAAATCATCATTAGACTACCTCATTTTTGTTTAATGCCTACCTCACTGTGCTGTAGTCTAAAAATGTGTGTTTAGGGAAGTCAAGGGTTGCCGGGAAATTATAGGGTTTTCAAAACCTCATTTGCTTTGCTGGTGCTCACATCGAAATCAATCTTGCCTTCAGTTCTCAATCACATCGCAAACATACAGCAGCACTTGCCGAATCCTGGCATTTAATGGAGGGTAGCATTTATTCTGGAGAAGCCCACGGTGCCGACAGAATGGCACTTACAGGGAGATTGTGCTTCCTGCCAAGCTAGGGATTTTGAACTCTGTTCTTTATCAATGATCTCCCTGGCCAGAGACAAAGCCAAGTGGAGACACTGGTGAGGTTTACACACCAGCCCTTGTTAGACAAGCATTAAGGTCCAATAGAGTGAGCACTTGACCTATAGTCAGGAAGGTCCAGATTAGGAGATCAGAGATTTACAAAGGGGAGTGATTGTAGAAGTCATCTGGTCCATCTTCCTCACCCCTCACCCCCCAGCAGTAGTCCCCCTATTTCTGAACCTTACTTTAAATTCTCTCTAGAGCCTAAATATTCAGAGTTCCACCAGACTACAGGGAAGGACTGAGCAAATTAATCTGCCCTACCCCTATGACCAACATTAGAAGTCAGATGAGAAACACAGCCCATGAATCCTTCCCTACAGCTGCAGACATCTTGTCCCCTATGCACACATACAATTTTTCACATGAGGACACTGAGTACCAGAAAAATTAAGGCCATACAAGGAGTAAATAAAAGAGGCAGGATTCAAACCCAGCTCCTGTGATTGCAAATCCAGCATTCTTGACACTAGGCCACCAAAACTTGGGTTTGAATTCTGCTTTTGGCACTCCCTAGCTCTGTGGCCACAGACAAATCCCTTAAGGTTCTCCAAGTCTTGGTTTCCTCATCTAAAAAATCGAGATAATTATAGCTCCTGGGGAGAGGGTGGCAGGAAGGAGAATTGTGGTGCTCAGTTGAGTCAATACATATATAGTACTTAAGAAACCTTAAAGTTCTAAATAAATATTAGCTATTATACTCATCATTATTACGACAAAATGAAAAGGAATTGGTGTCTAGGGTGAGGAGAGCCCAGTAGAGTGCTGTCACATGAATAGTTTAACTAGCTAGATGTTAGATATTTGTCCTTGGCAGGGAGGAGGGAAGGTGGAAGAGGCAGAAAAGGAAAGCAAACCAAATGAATGAAAGTAAAAATGGGAATAAATTAGAGGACATCATCTGATAAGTGGCAGTGGTGAGAAGTCCTGATTTGGCCTCATCAAGTCCATCTCCAAAATAATAAGAATTTCTTTAGAGGGGTGGCTAGGTGGCGCAGTGAGTAGAGCGCAGGCTCTGGAGTCAGAAGGACCTGAGTTTGGATCCGGCCTCAGACACTTAATCCACACAAATAAAAACCTAGCCATGTGACCTTGGGCAAGTTACTTAACCCCAATTGCCCTAAAAAAGGGGCGGCTAGGTGGCGCAGTGAGTAAGAGCGCTGGCCTCGGAGTTGGGATGACCCGAGATCAAATCCAGCCTCAGAAAATGAGCACCCACGCATAAATTATGACTAGCCGTGTAACCTTGAGCAAGTTACTTAACCCCAATTGCTTTAAAAAAAAAAAAAGAATTTCTTTAGAGCCTCCTTATTACTGAAAACCCCTGGCCAGAACAGGGACATTCATTGTTTTTTGTTTTGTTTTGTTTGCTTTTTGGAGGACAATTGGGGTTAAGTAACTTGTCCAAGGTCACATGGCTAGGTTTTTGTTTGTGTGTGCATTAAGTGTCTGAGGCCAGATCCGAACTCAGGTCCTTCTGACTCCAGGGCCGATGCTCTACTCACTGCGCCACCTAGCCGCCCCTAGGGACATTCATTGTTAACCTGGTGAGTCCTTCATAGTCCCAGTGCTTTGGAAGAAGCTCTAGCCCTTTTGGACATAGTATGTCTCCCTCTAGGTGCAATGTTCTCAAAGGCAGCTGCCTATGTATATATGCACTGCTCTGGCAAGAAGTCTTGTCTTAGGTCAGGGTTTTCTTGGAGTCATGGACCCCTTTTGGCAGGTTTGTGAAGAATCATGTCTGTTTACATTCATAATCAAAGGAAATGCTAAATTTCAAATATAGGTTATTGAAAATGAAGACCTAATTTTTTCTCATCTAAGTTCACAGACATCCAGAAATTAATCCATGGAGTCTGGGTGCCTTGAGTTTAAGAACCTCTGATGTAGGTAAATGGGCTATAATGTGAAACCCTGTGGCTGAGAAGAGTGGATGGGGAAGGAGAGGGAGAGGTAGGGGTAGCCTCTAGCATGGGTCTTACAAAGTTCCTGGCTAAGATGTCATGCTCCTGAAGTGGGCAGTGAGTTCAGGCTCTTACTGAATTCAAGGAATCCATAGGGGACTGGGTTAGTAGTGGTGTGGCCAGTTAGTGGAAGTCACAAGGCTGAGTCACACTGCTTTCCAATATAGAAGGCAGAAAGGGAAAATTTTGATTTACTAGGGGACAGTATCTGTCAAGGAGCTAAAATTTGGGCCACCCAGGCCTGCTATCCAAGTGCAGGGGTTTCTTCTGCCCTTGGAGGCCTCAGAAAGGTCTGGGACAATCAGTGGTTCAAATAAACACTGGATTTTCTATGCCCTTGAGCTGCAGAACTGCGCACATGAGGGGGCAAGCAGTATATCTGCAGAGAGGGCAGTTGTAAGGAAGGACTCGTGAGCAGTGTTTCTCATTTGGCTACTAATGTTGGTCATAGGGATAGGTGGGTTAATTTGCTCAGTCCTTCTGTGTGGTCTGGTGGAACTCTGAATATTCAGACTCTAGAGAGACTTTAAAGTAAGGTTCAGACATACAGGCCCTACTGCTGGTGTCTAGAATCTGCTCTACTCACTGGGTCATCCAAATTAGAAAGGGCATTCATTCCATTGTATTTTCTGGTTGCTTCAAGCCTAAAGGGGCAGGTTTGTAAAGTCTATTGTGGGGTGAGGGGCAGAGCAATTCACAGAGTAAAAGTTCGCTTGGGATTTGAGTTAAATTCCAAAAAGGACAAGACTTTATCAGGGGAAAAGTCTGTATCTACAGGATGCTAAAACTTCCAATCAAAACCACACAAAAAAATCAGTCAAGCCACTTATTTTTGCCATTATCACGAGACAGCCAGCTGACTGAAATGCTTACCCCAGAAATAGTGAATGTTAGGACTGCAAGAGATCTGAAACATCACCTAGGCCAATCCCCTCATTTTCTAGATGAGAAAAACAAAGCCCAGAGAGGTGGGCTCCATTCATTGATTGAATGTCTTAGGATTCCCAATCCTGATTATTCCATATTTAAGGGTAACAAGTGCCCCAAGGAGATGCTGAGAAATTCTAAAAATTAAATATATATATTTTTGATTTTTAAAAATATATGTTATAACTTTATGCATATGGAATAAAGAAGAGTTGTCACAAAACTAGATAAAAGTAAAATAAGGCAACTCCCACCAAAGCTAGAAATTACTGTTATTTAGTCTCTTACGGCTTCTCTTTTTGTGTTTTTTTTTTGTTTTTTATTTCTCAATTACACATAAATTTTTTTAAACATTCATTTTTCAAAATTTTGAATTTCAAATTCTTTTCCTTTCTTCCTTCCCTCCCCCTTCCTTGAGAAAGCAAGCAAATTTATATAGATTATACATGTGCAATCATGCAAAGCATATTTCCATATTAGCCATGTTGCAAAAGAAAACACAAACCCAAAGGAAAAAACCCAGCAAGAAAAATAAAGTTTAAAAAATATGCTTTCATCTACATTTAATTCCATCAGTTCTTTCTCTGGTGGTGGATAGCATTTTCCATCATAAAGTCTTTCAGAATTATCTCGGATCATTATATTGCTGAGAACAGCTAAGTCATTCAAATTTGATCATCCTACAATAATGTTGTTACTGTGTACAATGTTCTCCTGGTTCTGCCCACTTTGTATAAGTTCATGTAAGTCTTCCCAGGTTTTTTCTGAAACTATCCTGCTTGTTATTTTTATAGCATAATAGTATTCCATTCCATTCATATACCACAACTTTTTCAGCCATTCTTCAACTGATGGACATCTCCTTAATTTCCATTTCTTTGTCACCATAAAAAGAGCTACTGTAAATATTTTTCTACATACAGATCCTTTTTAAAAAATCTCTTTGGGATATAGACCTAGTAGTGGTATTGATGGGTCAAAAGATATGCACAGTTTTATAGCCTTATGAGTATAGTTCCAAATTGTTTTCCAGGATGGTTGGATCAGTTCACAACTCTACCAATAACGCCTTTGTGCCAATTTTTCCACATCCCCTTCACAAATGACATTTGTCATTTTCCTTTTCTGTCATATTAACCAATCTGGTAAGGTACCTCAGAGGTATTTTAATTTGTATTTCTCCAATCAACAGTAATTTAGAGCATTTTTTCATATAACTATAGTAGTTTTGATTTCTTCTTCTGGAAGCTGCCTGTTCTTATCCTTTGACCATTTTGCAATTGAGGAATGACTTGTATTCTTATAAATTTCACTCAGTTCTCTATGTATTTGAGGCATGAGGCCTTTTTCAGGGAAACTTGCTGTAAAAAGTTTCTTCTCAGTTTCCTGATTTCCTTCTAATCTGAATTGCATTGGATTTGTTTGTGCAAACCTTTTTTAATTTAATGTAATGAAAAGTATGCATTTTATGTCCCATAATACTCTCGACTAGGGCAGCTAGGTGGTGTTATAGATAGAGCATTGGGCCTAGAATCAGGAGGACCTGAGTTCAAATGTGACCTCAGACATTTGCTAAGCTGTATGACCCTGGACAAGTCACTTAACCTCGTTTGCCTCAGTTTCTTCATCTGTAAAATGAATTGGAAGAGGAGGTTAAGTGTCTTGCCCAAGAGCACACGGCTAGTAAGTGTTAAGTGTCTGAGGCTGGATTTGAACTCAGGTCCTCCTGACTCCAGGGCCAGTGCTCTATTCAGTGCACCACCTAGCCACCCCTTGAGGAATTATTTAAAGGAAAAAATAGTATCTACTTCTACATTAGCCAAGCAAGTTCCATAGACTCTAAAGGTTGGAAGGTATCTCAAAGACCATTGAGCTCAGTAACCTTCCCTGTGTGGCTGTGCCCTCTACCATATCAGGCTTGATGTTTGTAGATTCCACGCAAAAGCTGTTACTGATGATGGGGAGTTCACTACATTCCAAGATAGATTCCTTCCAGTAGCAGTGGTATCTCCATTTTGCAGATGACAAAATGGAGGAAAAAGCATTTAAGGAAAGGACCTAACATACTTGCCTAGTCAGTGTCAGAGCCATAATTAAAACCCAGGTCTCCTGACTCCCAGAGAGGTATTCTTTATGTAGTGTCTGGTGGAGGAGCCCTGTCTAGAACTGTAGTCTCAGATCTTGCTATTGGATAGCATCATTATGGTCTCCCAATTTAGGGAAGTGACAGTCTCAAGCAAGAGGTCGGGCCCTTTTATTTAGGTAATATCCTGATAGTCTAGAAATGACTTTCTAGAAGGTGATTGCTGCTCTTTCTTCCTCCAGCTGCTGGTCTCAGTCCTCAAACAACCTTGCATTTATTTTGTATTTACTTGTATGTGTGTGTGTGTGTGTGTGTGTGTGTGTGTGTGTGTGTGTGTGTGTGTGTGTGTGTGTGTTCCCTGTCTCCACTGATAGAATATAAGCTTCTTGAATTCAATTCAATACACATTTGCTAAGCATTTACTATGTACCAGGCACTGTATTAAGTGCTGTACTAAGCGTTGAAGGTAGGACCTATTCCATTCTTGTTATTGTATCATCAGGGCAAAACACAAGCCCTAGCTCACAGGAACAACTTAACAAATTTTTTTTGAGGGATTAATTTCTCCTTTGGGTTATTTCCCTGCTGGCCAACACCTGTAGCATGGTGTGATAGCAAGAATGAGTTTGGGAGTCCTGAGTGAGAGTAGGGGTCAGGACGTCTGAGAAGAACTGACCATTTCTTTGTGCTGATTATAAATAGCATATAGCAAGTGAGAGGAAACTTA
Organism: Gymnobelideus leadbeateri; assembly: GCA_011680675.1. Classification (NCBI taxonomy): domain Eukaryota; kingdom Metazoa; phylum Chordata; class Mammalia; order Diprotodontia; family Petauridae; genus Gymnobelideus; species Gymnobelideus leadbeateri. The sequence goes on from WOXC01011248.1 coordinate 281,998, forward strand.
GAGCTTAGCTAGCCTGATTCATTCACTTTACAGTTGAGAACTGAGGTCCAGAGATGGGAAGTGACTTGTCCAAGGCCACACAATTAACGGGCAGAGAGAGAACATGACTCCTCTGAGTCTTCCCACTTGGGGAAGGCTGGGAAAGGGCAGTGAGAAGTCAGACTGACATTGAGAAGAGGGTGTTCTAGTGTCATTTCTATCACTAATTAGTTGGTGGGCCTTGGGCCTCTCTGTGAATAAGTTTTCTCATCTATACAGTAAGGGACTGGCACTAAATGATACCTAGGCTCCCTTCCTAGCCCAGGCCCCTATTTGTGCCTGCCACCTGAATATCTGGACAGTCCAGCTTTGCCACTGTGGGAGAACCCTGAGCATGTTAGTGAAAAGGAGTTTAAATAAGAACAATTAAAAACTGTATATATGTGAGAGGAGGAGAAATGTATTTGCTTCAGGATCCCATTGTAATCTGTTTCACAGTTTAATGAGAGCCTAGAGACCCAGCATGAGGCCACTGAAAATTAAGAATATGAGGGATATTTATGGCTTGTGAGACCTTCATGTTTAACTGCTTTCTGAGCAAGCAGAAGGCAAGAACATGGGCCTGGAAATCATGAAACTGGGGCCCTGACTCTTCCTCCCATGTGAACCTGCTCTGTGACCTTGGACAAGTCACTTAATTGCCTTAAGAGTGAAAGGTGAATAGAGCACCAGCCCTGGAGTCAGGAGGACCTGAGTTCAAATCCAGCCTCAGACACTTAACACAAAAACTAGCCGTGTGACCTTGGGCAAGTCACTTAACCGAAATTGCCCTCCAAAAAGCAAAAAAAAAAAAGAGTGAAAGGTGTTCAGCTGAGAGGGACCAGGGAGATTATCTCATTCTCCTCCTTTTTTTTTTTTTTTGGCTTTTTGGAGGGGGGAAGGCAGGGCAATTGGTATTAAGTGACTTGCCCAAGGTCACATGGCTAGTAAGTGTTAAGTGTCTGAGGCTGGATTTGAACTCAGGTCCTCCTGACTCCAGGGCCGGTTCCCTATTCACATACTCCATTTTTAAAAGAGGTAGAAACGAGTCTCACGTAAATTATTTGTCCATGGTCACAGAGACAGTAAATGACAAAGCTGGTATTCATTTGGTCCCAGATCTTATGCCATAGAATGATGAGGAGAAGGCTGGAAGAGGTCTCAGAGGCCATCTGGGCCTCTGCTGTATGAATGAGAGAAGCACCTCCAAGTACCTTAGGCCCTTCTGTCATGCAGCTGGTGTCTGCAGGCTTAGGGTGCAGAGGAGGGAGGCAGCTAGAGAAAAAGGATCTGGGGGCTCCATCGGGTAACAAGGGTAAGGTTGCACATAATTACCCACCAACTTTCTCAATGGACCCCTTTTCATGCCCACCCCCTGACTCGTGTTACAAAAGAAAGGCGGGGAACCTGTGGGTCTCTGAAAATAGGGAAACCCGAGCGAGGAAAGGTGATCCTCTCTGAGGGCCTGGGCAGGTTCTTCGAGTCACTCAAAGGGCGGTGGGGACTAATGGGTAAACTGGGGAGAGAGGTGTTTGCCAGCTGCTGGTTTCTTGTCTGGTACAGGCTCATAAGCTCCTGCTTTTGATTCTTTTCTGGAATAATGATTTCTTTCCCCTCCCACCAACACCACCCTCCCCCTCTCCCCCAAGGCACACAAACCCATCTTTGCAGTTATACTTCCCCTGGTTGCATGTAATTCATTCATTTATTCATTCATCCAACTCATTATTAAGTACGTCCTGGTGCAAAGTATGTTGCTTTGCATCATAGAATCTTAGTGCTACAGGAGTTAGCAAGAGTTATCAAGTCTAATCCTCTCAATTTACAGGTGAGGAAAATGAGGCCCAGGAAGGGAAATCTCCCAAGATAGCCAGGACCCAAGCTCAGGTCCGGTTGACTCCTGGTTCAGTGCTCTGACTACTATAGCAAGTGTGTTTTATAAGGTCCTTATATCGGAGCACTGTTCAGAGCCGGCTAAGAATTCCTTTTGGTTTTATGCCTCTTTGTATGTATGGTCCATACCTGGTATAGCTTCAGGTAAAGGGATATTTTGGGGACAGGTAGATGGAGCAGTGGGTAGAACTCTGGGCCTGGATTTGGGAAGACTCCCCTGCCTGAGTTCAAATCTGGCTCCAGACCCTTACCAGATGTACAACTCTGGGCAAGTCCCTTAACCTTGTTTGCCTCAGTTTCCTCATCTGTAAAATGAGCTGGAGAAGGAAATGGCAAACTGCTCTGGTATCTCTGTCAAGAAAACCCTAAATGGGGTCTTGAAGAGGCAGACACAATTGAAACAACAACACAGGCCTCTCTTTTCCTTCTCCGTTTTATCCTAGGCATGACTGACAAACATTTAATAGGTGAGACAGTAATGTAATATAGCAGCTCAAGTACTAAACCAGGCAACCCTAAGGTTATCTGAGCCCTGACCCAAATGCTTACTAGTTGGATGATCCCAGGGCAATCAGCTAGCCTCCCTCAGCCTCAGTTTTTTATAGTGAAATAGAGATAAGAGCATCATTTACCTTCTAGGGTTATCGTGAGGAACAAATGAGATAACATGTAAAGCACTTTGCAAACCCTAAAATGTCACATAATTGCTAGCCATTTATCATTGTTGTTACTGTTACTGTTATTATTTAGTTCCTGTTCTGTCAGGTCTTGGGGGATGGGTATGTGGGGGAGACAAAGAAAAAAATTCCACAGGTCCTATTCCATAGGAAATTACATTCTTCTTAGAATAGTTTTAAAAAAATGTTTTATTTGTTTAATTTTAAATTTATGGAATAAAACAATTGTTTCCATAGCACAGTATAATTTTTAAAATGCACATGAAACTGCAAATGTTTTAAAGAATATTCCAGAAATATTCAGAATATTCTTGAAAATTATATAAAAATCAAAACTGAGAAGTCTAAGTAGAGAAGGTCCACTTTTAAAAACAAAAATAAACCCAAATCCTGCTGTCACACTCTTTGTAAAGCAAAGAACCTTTTGTAATATGATCTCCTCATTAGTAGTCTTTCTATTGCTGATCTATTTTCCAAGTTCTGGGTGTCTGTGTAGTAGGTTTTCTTACAGAAGGGCATAATGGTGGTGCCACATCAGCCGGGTGAGCAGGCTGCTTTTTCTTTGCTGTGTCTGAATCTCTCATCTGGGATTTGGCCTCAGTATAGGCAAAGATCCTAAAGATATCCAGTTAAGCAGGGGTGGTCCTCCCATGAGTCAGGGTGCTTTGTGTTTGTCCACAATGGTTTGTACACTGTAGGCACCTAATGATGTTAGATTAAAGAAAGAAACTCTTTCCTTTCTTCATCTTCTGTGGGAGTGTTCTGATTGCTCTGGATTTTAGGAAGGAGATGAGCAGAAAGTGTGTGCTTAGAGTGGAGATAGATGGATGCCGAGGTCCTTTTCAGCTGAAACATTCTATAACTGAGATAAGTCAGCATAAATGATTGGGGGGTGTTAATTTGTCCACTGATTTTGTTTTGTGCTCTTGTACAAGTATCTTAAGCTTCCTCAACAATCTAAGTTCAAATCTTGGCTCAGACACTTATTAGCTGTGTGACCCTGCACAAATCAATTAACTTCTCCGACCTCCAGTTTCCTCAGCTCTCAAATGAGGGATGATAATATTTACATTATCTGCCACCAAAAGGTGGCTGAGAGGAAATTTTTTTCCTTTCCCCCCACTTAATAGTGTTTTATTATTTCCAATTACATGTAAAGATAGTTTTCAACATTCACTTTTAAAAGATTTTGAGTTCCAAATTTTTTTCTCCCTTCTTCCTTTCCCCTCTCCCCAAGATGACAAGCAATCTAATACAGGCTAATATGTACAATCATACTAAACATATAGGAAAGTATTTTTCGGATTTTGAAATGTAAGCCATGGAAGGAAGCATGGTGTGATGAAAAGAGCCTTGGTTTGGAATCAGGGGACTTGGGCTCTGCTACTTGTCACCTATATGGTGGCCTTTGCCAAATCAGAGCCTCGATAGACTTCCATTTCCTCATCTACAAAATAAAGAGGAGGAGAGGGCAGCTAGGTGGCAGCTAGGTGGCACAGTGAATAACCCTGGAGTCAGGAGAACCTGAGTTCAAATAGGCCTCAGACACTTGACACTTACTAGCTGTGTGACCTTGGGCAAGTCACTTAACCCCAATTGCCTTGCCTTTCCCTCTTCAAAACAAAAACAAAAACAAACATTAAAGAGGGGTTGGAGTATCAATGATTTCTAAGATTCCCATCCAGCCCTAAACGCCATGATGCTAGAGTAGGGATTATTGGAAGTCCTATCCATCCTCTCCAGCTTCCAAGTCAAGAGTCCAGACCATTGGGAGTCTATCCTGTTAAGCAGTTATTACTTATGCCCCTTCCTCCAGAGTCTTCTGTGGAAGGTGAGTGCCCCGGTAGCCCACATTATTCCTATCTCCTCTCACTGTGCTTGTTTGATTCATTTCTCTTGCAATGATGCTTGAAAATCTTTGTCTTAGGGCTTGGTGGAGAATGCAACATTCAGCTTAGGTGAGAATAGCTTGAAGGTTTTCCGTCCTTCTTCTTTCCAGTTCCCTGTTCCCAGAATTTTGACCTGACGGGGAACTGTGGGCTTTAGGTAGGTGAAGGGAAAGGGGAAGGTTGCTTTTAGAGTCTTAAATGTTAGTAAAGTGAGGAGACCACTACAGCAGAGAAACTTAAGTAGCTCAGGTGTCTCTCTTGTAGTCTCCCCTCCTTCCCTCCCTCCCCTTCTTCTGCTCTCTCATGCACACACAACTCCCTCCTGAAAGGGCTATAATTATAAAGTTGCTGTTTCAAGAATAGCTAATAAACTGGGGTGAACCAGGGAGCTGTCACTGTCAGCTTTTCAAATCCTTCTTTCTTCTCCAGGAGGGAGAAACATAGCTTATTGCCCACAGCCCTCTGGTTTCCATCTATTTAAATGTGCTGTGTAGACCTGTCTACTTAAAACACTACCTACATATATGTATGTGTATTATGTACATTTCCCACCCATGCCCTCCTGATTTCAGCCCCAACTCCTGGTCTGGAATATAGTCATATTTTCAGGTGACAGCCAGGAGAAACCTCCTTTTTCAAGAACTTTCAACATGAAAGTATGGAAGATCAAGGAGAGATGGCTGTTTAGGGGAGAGGGTGACAGAGAGAGAGTGATGGCAACGAATTGAATTAATTCCCTGGTGTCGAATTTAATGAAGGGTTGCCTTCCGTGCCTAGCTCAGAAAGGCACATCATAAAGTGATGGGCCCTGGATGCACACACTGCTCCAATTAGGAGTTCCTGGCTCACTCTCAGCAGGCTGAGGTTGGGAAAGGGTGTCTCAGGCGCTCAGGGCTCCAGGGGTCATCGTGTCCCTCCCATGGCTTCCAGGCAGGGATGATCCTAGCACAAAACCTCAGGCTGTGAGGGGCTTCTTCAGCTGTCTTTTCCAGTGTCTAGTTGCCATCTTTCTCACCATCACCTTCGTCAAGTCCTTTCTTAGAGTTCAACTCAAACCTCTCTCACTTTGTATCTATCATAGGTCCCTCTTTCCCTCACTGACTTGGTCACCAATCACAGAGTGTGTGTGTGAGAGAGAAAGGAATTTCCAATGCCCTCATTTTACCAATGAAGCTACTCAGGGTTCTACCGAGAGATAAAGTGACTTGGCCAGTCACAGAGCCAGTTAGCATTAGAGGAGGGACTAGGATCCCGCCTCCATCCAGGGCTCTGCTTTCAATTTTGATGATACCCCCAGGTCAGGCTCCCCTGAGGTTGGGAAAGGGTGTTGTAGACACCTTGGGCTCCAGGGGTCCAGGGATCATCAGTCATAATCTGTCTTCTCCCATCCTGTGTGAAGAGGGGCAGTAGTTAAATTAGGGCAAATAGTGGAGAGTCAGTAGCAAGAATAAAGCTACTTGGTCCTTTTCTTTCTGAGTGTCCCCATCTGGTCCATGAAGCCCTGCCTTTTCCTTAACATCAGGATTTAGAAACAACTAGTCACCTCTTCCATTTTGCTTTCCTCTTCAGGGAATGGGAGGAGATTCCTTTTCCCATCTGGGGATCCTAGCTGGAGGCAACTCGGTGGTGCTATTGATGGAGTATTGGGCCCGGAGTCAGAAAACCTGAATTCAAATCCAGCCTCAGACACTTATTAGTTGTGTAACCCTAAGCAAGTCACTTAACTACTGTTTGCCTCAGTTTCCCCAACTGTATAAAATGCATATAACAAACAGCAGCCACCTCCCAGGTTTGTTGTGAGGATCAAATAAGATCATATTTATAAAGCACTTAGCACAGTGTCTGGTAGGTGGTATATATAAATGCTTATTCCCTTCCCCTTTCCCTCTCTAATCAAGATTGGTATAAAAGACAGTTGGGACCCAGGAACCATTCTTGAAAGACCATACAGAGACTTGGTAGTAAGCCAAGTACTGGAACCCCGGGGTTTTAAAACCCTAGATCACTTATCTACCACAGGACTAGGTTACCTCCATAACTCTGGTCAAAAAGAAAAAAGAAAAAATACACTTCTTTCCAAATTGTCTGACTAATTGCCTCAATTCTTCATTTAAATGTAGGCTAGAGAGAACTAGTTCTGGTATTCTGGATTAAATTGTTATAATATATATGATCCTCTCCTGCCCACCAGGTTTTTTCTTTAAACTCTGATATTTAAAAACACAGCTGAAAGTGGGGTGGGGGTGGGGTTTCCCCTTTATTGACAAGATTATTAATAAGACCATATCATGAACCACTGGAGGAAATAAACACAAATTATCATCCTACCCTCTATGTTTTGTTGAGTCATTCTTGGCTTTTACAAGGCTGAATTACATTACTTTAGGCTGAGAGAACAAGGGACCTTCCTAAAACTTGTGGTCCTTAAAATTCCTACACCCAGGAATCCAGAACCCAGGTCCTCATGTGGAGAAGATGATCCTAGAACTGGGGAGGGAGCTTTTTACTTCTATTATATTTGGGCAAGTGGTATTTTTAAGTCCCATAAGAAAAAACTCACATATATGGCAGAGGAAGCCCTAAGAAACAAGGATATAAATAGCAATCCAGTCAATACAGGTTTGGTTTTTTTTCAAATGCTTTTAATAAATCATGTCCATTGTTAATTAGCCCCCAAGAGCTGCAATCTCTGGCAGGGACTTGTTGGTCAGGATGCACACAGGAGTCGGAGAGTTGGGTTCCTCACCTTCTGGAGAAGGCAGCATTCTTGGGTCAGATCCAGTAGGGAGAGGGTAACTACAACCCACACATTCAGGAGTCAGGGTTCAAGTTCTGTCTCTCTGTCTGACCTTGAAGAAGGTCATTGTCTTCTACCCTCTGAGACCTCCATTTTCTCCCAGTTGGTTGGAAGTGATGAATGAGAAACCTGTAGAGTGGCCAGAGCTGATCCATTGTAAGGTGTGAGGCATGGAATTTAGCACAGTGAAAATCTCTGGGGATGTTCTTCAGCCCTTCTCCCTTTCTTAGATAAGCCTCCAGAAATCCAACCCATTCCCTGCTTCCCTGTTTTCCTGCTCAAGCCAGGGAGATGGTGCCCAGGCATGTTACAGAGAGGGGTGAGAAACTGTCTGAAATAATTCCATCCTTCCCTGGAGACTTGGCGTGAATTTTATCTAATCACCATGGCAACAGATAAAAAAAAGAAAAAGGTGTGAGCGCATTGCCTTCGCTGTGATAATTCAGATTTATATATTCAGATCAGATTGGAGTTGGAGATCTTTTTTTTTTTTTAAGGAAGCAGATGCAGCAGAAGGTGTGACTGCAAATAATGTGGCAAGGATGTTTGATGATCCTGCCCTTTAAGAAGGAGAACTCGTTTTCCTGCAGTTTTTTTTTTTTCCGGAACATAATTATTCCATCAAACCCATTGCAATGAGAACTCATTATGAGCCTGGATAATGCAGAGTCACGATGTTGCCGTCAACATTTGAGGGCACCCACAAACACAGATGCCCAGCCAACCCCTTCCTCTGCCCTGCTGCCAGCCACCTAAAGATGGAAATCACCAAGATCTCCTAAACACACACTGAGAGGGCAAAGGGGTCAGGAAAGAGGAGCCCTTGCTCCTTCCTTAGGGGCTGGAGGGTGGGAGCTGGGCCAGCTGCCCCTTTACCCAGACAATGTCCTTACCTTGGACCTGTTAATGCCTCTTGTTTGTTCACAGGTCAGATTAATGGTAAATGGTCTATCTGAAAGCTTCTTGTATCTGGGTCTCTAGATCACCCTGAGCATAGGCAGGGGATGTGTCTGTCTGTAGGTAGCTACCCCCACAAAAGTAGCTCAGCTAAGTATTTTTAACCAGGGTTTTGTTTTTGTTTTTTTAAATAAATCTATTGTAGCATATAAGAACTAGAGGAGTCCTTGGAAATCATCCAACTGACCCCTCCCCCTTCATTTTGCAGATGATGAGATAGAGGCTCAGAGAGGGAAAGATCTTGTTTGAGGACACACAGGAAATGGCTTCATAGAATCATGACTTAGAACTGGAGGGGACCTTAGAGGTCAACCCAGGGAGACCTGCCACCCCCATAAGAGCCTTGTGGTGGTATGGTCCAAGGATCACAGATTTCTGCCTTCTCTGGTCATCAGGTCCAACCTCCTCATTCTCCAGATGAGGAAACTCGTGTTAGGGAGGTTAAGTGACTTAACCATGGGATAGATGGGCTAGAGAAGGGAAGGTTTCTCCTTTGTGGAGATGATGGGTGGTGAAGTGGATACAAGGCCTGCCCTGAAGTCAGGGAGACCTGACTTCAAATCCAGCCTCAGATGCACACTGTGTGACCTTGAGTGAGCTACTTAACCTCTATTTGCCTCAGTTTCTTCATCTGAAAAATGGGGATAAGAGTTGTGAAGATCAGATGAGATAGTTTTTGTAAAACACTCAACATGGTGCCTAGAAACATAGTGAGTGCTATGTAAATGGTAGTTATTATTTCTTTAGTTCCCTAGCTCTCAAGGGGATAGAAAAAGCACCAAGATGCCCACTCACCTTCCCAGCTCACCCTTCAGTATTGTTTTCTGTTCTGCTTCCTCTCTCATTTGGCCCAATTTTTGTTCATCTTGACATGTATTTCTTAAATGCCTACTATGTGCTGGCTTAGGTGCTGAGTATACAAAAGTGGGAAGACAGAAAGTAGCCTCTGCCCTCAAAAAGCTTGTTTGATCCTGGGAGAATTAAACATGTTCTAAGATTAAAAGTCATGAAGAATATAGAAGGTGATACAGAGTCATTTCAAGAAGGAGGGAGCCTGTAGCAGGGGCACATGAACTGGGCTTTGAAGGAGGCCAGGGATTCTGTACTTGTCTCAGGGACCCACAAGGGCCCCCTCCCCAGGATCACCCTTTGCCAATACCATAGTTTCATTGCTTCTGTAAGATTGGGAGCAGGAAGAAATGCTCTATTCCAACTCACCCATTTTATCAATAATGAAACTGAGGCCCAGGGAAGATAAATCACTTGACCCAAGGTCATGGGGTATAGCAGCTATTCAAAACCAGGTTCTCTGAATGAACTGCCTGAACTGTCCAGTCAGGATGTTCTTGTGGACTTATGTGCCCAGGGAGGTAAGGTCAGAGTGTAACCCAACAGGCATAAAGAATTGAGTAGACGTGTTCACTAAGGACTGAGAGAC